>CM038113.1:7941764-8373962 GCA_001642375.2 Mentha longifolia | reverse complement strand
AAATAGACCTGCCCACGGGCCGAGCCCGCCGGTTTCGGGCCCGGCCCGGCGGGCCACGGGCCTCCGGAAGCATAAACCTAGCCCGGCCCTACACATAGTCCACGGTTTCGGGCTCGGCCCTAGGCCCGCCGGTTTCGGGCCGGGCCGAACCGTAGGGCCTAGGGCCGGCCGGCGGTTCGCACTGCTGGGAAGGGCCGAAGGGCTGGGGGGCTGCTGGAGGCAAAAACAGAGCAATGCTCTGTTTTGAGAATTTGCTCTCGGCCTTTTAGGCCAAAATTTGACATTTAATTTATTTTTTTTTCTTTTAACTTTTTTAAAGATTTTAAATTTTATTTTTTTATATTAATGAATAGGAAATGTTAATTTGACAACTTATAATGTATATTCTATTTTTTAAAAAATATTTAATTTACTCATTAAATTGTTGATAATGCATATTAATTGATGGAGGTTTGCAATATTGATCCAAAAAATTACAATATTAAATTAAGCTCAATTTAATCACTTTGACAATTGAATAAGTATTTTTACATTTGACAAGAAAAATACTAAAAATTATAATAAGGGACTTGAACTCAATTTAATTTCAAAAATTGAGTTGCCTACGTATCCTCATTTTAATAGAGGAATCAAAGTCGACGTAGTTCTTATTACAACACAACGGTTCCTATTCCGCACCCGATGCCGATGCCGATCGATCCGTCTCGGTGAAGGCTTCATCTTCGCTCTCATTCCGATCATCCCATTCCGGTTCTTGAGCTCTAAGGTCGGCCCTACACCAATCATCGAGCAACATGGTAGCTTCAATGTTTGCCGGCTTCATTGTTGATCTTCTTTGATCTAGCATAAGACCTCCGGTGCTAAAGGCTTGTTCAACGGATACGGTGGATGCCGGGACGGCAAATAACTCCTTCGCCATCATGGAGAGTATTGGGTACTCCACTCTCTTCGACCACCATTTCAACACGTCGATCGACGGACCACTATCTTCAACACCAAAAACAAAACGAGTTTGCAAAAATATATCCAATTCACTATTACCTTGGCTCCTTGGATTATCATAGGTTCTATTTTGGTACATTCCTTGCATTTGTCTAACTAAAGGATCCATTGAGTCCATAGCAAAGGGAAAATCAAATGAAGGCATCATAGTAAAAGAAGAAGAAATCTCCGTATTATCTTCATTACTACCATACTTTCTCCTATATTCATCAAAAAGTTCTATCAAAGTCCTATGTAGATCATCCTTCATATCTTGCACATTAGGAAGATCAAAAAATATTTGTTCACCATCAATTACAACATTACTAAAGTCCATTTGCAAAAAAGCATCATAATAAATTTGTAGCATTTGACAAACACCTTCATATCTCCATTTAGGATCCAAACATTTAGCAATCAAGAAAACTTTTGGAATCTCCCTAAAATACTTTAGCCATTTTTGAACCATAAAATAAATCACACCTTGCAAGTTTGGCCTAGAAAAACAAGCCTTAAAAGACATGGCAATATACATGCAATGTTCCAACACTTTAACGGAAGTACAATAATAAACACCCGATAATTGTTTAGTAGCCATATGAAAAACCTTCAATAATCCATATAAATCATAACATGCATCCCAATGACTCTCATTAAGAACTAATTGAGCCGTGGAAAATTCTTTCCTAAAAAAATCACATAAATGACCCTTATACTCCATCGTACTATTAAGCATCTCATAAGTAGAATTCCAACGATGAGATACATCGGCTTTGAAACACGTATAAACAATATTCTTTGAACGACAATATTTTTGCCATTTTTTCCCCAATGTTTTTGATTTATGCAAATATTTAACGGCATTTTTAATAGGAACAACGGACTCTTGAAAAATCCCAAGCGCATCTTGGACACATAAATTCAAAATATGACAAATGCATCTAGAATGAAAATATTTTCCATCAAAAGATGGTGCACATGCTTCAATGAGTTGAGGAATACTAGCCGTGTTCGCCGTTGCATTATCAAAACCAACCGAAAAAACCTTATTAATCAAACCATATTCATTTAAAACGGTGATAATAATCAAAGCAATATTTTGAGCCGTGTGAGGCTCTTCAAACTCCCTAAATGCAATCAAACGTTTTTGCAAAGTCCATTTTGCATCAATCCAATGACATGTAATTCCCATATAACTAGCCCTATTATATGCATCGGTCCAAACATCGGCACAAATAGAAACTTTATGACCCAAACGTTGTAAATATTTCATCAAATCTTTTTGTTTTTCCATGCATTGACGCCTAATCCTCTTAAGCATTTGAGTTCTAGCAACTTTACTAGCATTGGGACCTAAACCTTCTTTATAGGATGCTTCATACGTTATTCTATCGGCATAATTAAAAGGTTGTTTCTCCATAGCACAATATCTAGCACATGCATCTTCGTATCGACCTTTATCAAATTTAAATAAAGAGTGCGTACCCGTCTCCGAAGATGAAGTGGTACCTCGAATTTGAGTTTGAGAAGAAGAGATTCCCCACTCACTCGGATGCGTGCTCTCCATGTGCCTAGTCATGGTGCCATAGCCTCCCTTTTCGATCCACTTATAAATGGTTGTGCAATAGTTGCAATACGCAAGGAATCTCTTTCGACCATCGGGTAGAGGAGGTTGGCCTTCGATCTCCGGAGCATCAACAAGTCGAAAGTGTTTCTTGAAGATGTCGGACTTCGGTGCTTTCTTGGGTTTTGATGAAGGAGGAGGAGGAGGAGGAGGAGGTTGATCGTCTTCGTTGTCGTCGTGCTCTTCATCGTCGTCGTTGGTGGAGCCATGAAATTCGAATCCTTGGCTTTCCATCGTATTCACCATTTCCTCAAACCTCGCATCTTCTTCTTCTTGGGCTTGAAGTCTCGCATATTCTTCGGCTTGTAGTCGTTCGGCTACTTGCCTTGAGATTTCCTCCGATATTTCCGTCCTTCTTGACCTTTGAGTTTGTCGGCTATTTCCTTCGTCACCACCGACCACCTTGCCCTTACCCTTGTTTCCTTTGGAAGAAGACATTGTGTATGTGTGTGTAGTTATGAAAGTGAGAGTGAGAATAGAGATTGAGTTGAAAGAGTGACAATATAGTTATATAGATATCAAGAATGAGAGTGAAAGCTTGAGAAAGTGAGAGCTTGAGAGAATTAAAATGAGAGTGAGAGCTTGAGGGTGATAATGAGAGCTTAAGAATAAAAATTGGGTGTTTGATCTTTGAAAACACCTTGAATTTATAAGAGAATTGGAGTGGAGAGGGTTGGAGAGGGGGAAGTTCACAAAAATAACGGCTAGGAGCCGTTGGAGTTGGCCTTGCATGCATGCAAGTGCTGCTGCAGCTTCAGCCCCTGTTTTTCTACCGTTGGGCCCGTAGGGCCGGTCCCGGCCCGTCGGTCCTGGGTGGCCCGTCGGGCCACCCAACGGCTCTATTGGCCCTTCGGTTCTAAGCCTAGCCCGGCGGGCCGGCCCTACGGTTAACCGGCGGGCCGCGGTTCCTTCGCACGTCGAACCTAGCCCGGCCCTTCGTCGCGGTCTAGGGCTCGGTTCGGGCCCGTTGACCTGCGGTTTAGGGCTCAGCCCGTTGACTTTAGGGCTGGGCTAGGGCTAGCCCGACGGGCCAAAAAGCCCAGGCACGTCTACTCCGAAGTGACCATTTTCTTTTGGGCACGATTTTTAAGAATTTATAATTTTATGTGTATTATTGTGGTGCCCACCACTTTAATGAATGTAAAATAAGGGTTATTTTAGACTATTTTTAGAAAGTGGCCACTTCGGAGTATACGTCTCAAAAAGAAAATGTGGCAACTTCGAAGTGAACGGAGAGAGTACTCTCGTACAACATTAATATAATGGGGTGTTTGGTATGATGGAATGGAATGGAGGTAGAAATCGTGTAGAAATTTGTACGTCATTTCAACCTCCATTCTATTCCACCTCATTCGTTCTATCATACTACCTCCGTCTCATTTAAGTAGACACGTATTCCGTTTCGGTCCGTCTCAACTAATAGACCTGTTTCCTTAAAAGGAAATTTATCTTACTTCAGCCCATCCCATCAACCCTAATTGAGCCCAAATTAGAATCTGGCCCAATTAGCCTACTAATTAACCTTAACCCAAAACTAACCCTTATCCCCCTAAACCCTAGATCTATGCCTCATTTCCATCTAGCTCTCTCTCTCTCTACCCACTCACCTCTCTCTTTCTCTCTTACCGCCAATTTCTGGGAGACATCTCCGCCAATAAACCGCACCACCCTATCTCCTCCCTTCATTCCCGACCATGAAAAGTTACAACCACTACATCTACGACGGCCGGTGGGGGGCGAAGCTGGCGGATATTGAAGAAAACCCTAGATCTATAACGCCGCCGCCTTCCCCCAGCCGAAAAACCCTAGATCTATTGAAGCCGACGGCTAAAATTAGCCGTCGGAACCTTAGATCTGTCCCCCGCAACCGTCGACCCATCCCAGGCCGTGAAACTCGGCGGCCAATGGGGATGAAGCTGGCGGATTATGAAGATCTCAGCCCAAAAAAGCCGAGATCTGTTTCTCCGCCGCCGATTTCTGTGGCTTCGTCGTCCCCGCCGGCGTTGCCCGTCCCTGGTGGTGAAGCTCCAGACCGATCTGACCCGAAGATCTACCGACGCCTTCCGCGTTCCTGGTTCCGCTACCGAATTCTTCCGAATTGGGTGCATGTGGGAGTTGCCGCCGCAGGGAGGTCCGAGGCGGCGCCGGCGGAGGACAAATAGGCCCAAAAATCCCTAGATCGATGCAGAGGCATTGAGAGACTTATGAAGCCTTCAAATCGCTGACTTCTACTCTGATATTAGTTTCCTCTGTTTAATTTTCTAGTTTTTATTTTAGTGAATGGATGCCTGAATCCTGCTGCTGTTTGTTCTTTTGTTTGGCCTTCAGTATCTATATGTTTATGTTTATGATGGCTGGTGATGAATATTGATCCGAATTTTATCTGTGGATATGAATCTCTTTCTGGAATTTGGCTACTGTTGGAATTAGAATGATGATATGGTCTGACTAATGTGGGAATTTGGCTAAGCTTTATCTGCGATGATGACATAGGTTGTGTAATTAAAAGCTGACTCTCCTCTATTGGAGTGGTTCTCATGTGCTTTATTTGGTTCTTGAATTGTTTGTGCCTATACTACAAACTGCATGATCATCTTGAAGTCATTGAGCTAAATGGAAATTGCATTTCAATTGACTGTTATAACTTGTGATGGTCCAGATTCTGATTTACAAATATTCAAAATGAAATACTGCATCTACATGTGTTCTGCACAAAAAGCTACACAAAAAACTGCAAAACATGCCCTTTTTGCTTCAAAAACTTGCACTTCATGGCATCTGCACAAAAAACTACTCATCCATTCTTCTCTGAAACTGCACAAAAAAAGTAATGCATGTTGTATGGCTATGCATTCATGTCTGGAACACCACCTCCAATATGTGGCACACTGATTCCCATAGCTTCCATAAGTCCTTCTATTCCTTGTGTTCTTTCTTCTCCAATCAAGTAGTCAATGTTCTCTCTAACCAAAAACTGAGGCACTTCAAGGTTCGTAGGTAGCATCCCCTACCTAATTAAGGCATCTTTATTCATGTGTGGTTGCTTGAAATTGTTAGTACCCTTGGCCTTCATGATTTCTATCATAACCTGCTGTAGTGATAAGAAGACTTTATTCAAAGTCATTGCATCCAATTATGTGAAACTGCTTGACACTGCATCTATAAGTTCATCAGCATTCTTGCAGTTCTTCCTCTGTTGTAGGGCTTGAATTGCACAGAAAAACCCTAGATCATTTGCATTGCAATCAGGGGACTTTGCTGGCTGATTAACTAGCTGAATATGAAAACCATCTGAATTTATAACTTCTTGAAAGTCTGCATCTCTGTTTGTTATGTGTATCTTGGCATTATCCTGTTGGATTTGGATGTTCTTGCTCAAACAACTAGGCCATTTCTGCTTGATTGCTGGAACAATCTGAAATTCAATTAACCATTATGTGCATTTTACAATTATTGAAGCATATTAAGTGTGCAAGAAACTATTACAATAATGGAAATGTAAACATTATACCTCTTTGATCATGTAATCTCTAATGACCTGCCTTGTTATTTTCTGGATATGCTTTATTTCTATAGTCCCTCTATGCCTTCTTATGCTATTCCTTTTTGCTGCAACCTCTTCAACAAGAGGCCAAATTCCAATCTTTCCATCAAATAATATTGTGCCATCCACATCAAACACAGGTCTACTCACTGCACATAGAAACATCACCTTAGGTCTAAACTGCTTTGATTCACCAACTCTAGTGGATCTGCTTCCATTGGTGTGAGATAGTAACTACAGTTCATCCTTGTTAAGAAGAACCATTTTTCATCAATGTGAATTGTATTTTCCTTGGCCTTGAACTTGAGAATATTGAGGCTAGAATCGTAGTGTAAGGCTTGTAGGCTAAATTGTAACCTGGAAAACATGTAATGAGTTGCCAATAGAGGTTTGATGGCATTTGAATGATGTCTGAGCAGAAGCTTAGCCCATCTTCCCACAGTAGCTCTAGAAATACCATCTCCAAGAGCATCATGCATAGATCGAATTGTACCTCTCTCTTGAACTGGAATTTGCTCTATATTTGCAAAATCCATCTCATGCTTTTTCTTTCTGATTCTTGGTGTGCTTTTCCTCCTCTTAACATATATCACTTGACTGAGAGCTCTTTATTTTTTTGCTGAATTCCAGATTCTGCTAATTGATTGTCTTCCAACTTTGAACAGGTCTGCAGCTGCTTCAATCTTGCCGCGTGGAATGCTCTGATCTTTTAAGTTTTCTAGCAAGAAGTGGAGTATGGAGTTTCTGGTTAAATCAGAAAGATCTTTCTTTTGCCCCATGGCAGCCTCCACCTTTTCCTTAGAGCTTTTATGAAGTTGTGTGCTGAAAATCCAAAGTGAATTGTATTTGCTGCCTTTATAGAATAGGTTAGAGGGTTTGGAGGGAAATCCTAAGTGTAGAGCCATTTTCTGAATTTTGTGGATTTTGTTTGTAATTTTTGAAAATTTTCGATTATTTTTGTATTATTTTAATTATGAACAGTTAAATGAAATGAATAGTAAACGCGCTACAATGTATTGGCTACAGTAACAACAATTTTTAATTTTGTGCTTACTTTATGCTAAACATCCCTTTTTTTTTTTTGCATTGGTTACTGCATCTACAATGTGTGTCCCAACTTAGTTGAGACAGAGGTACCAAGCAAGCCATAATAGTGTGGGCTATTTTTGTTGACTTAACTTTTATTTTTTCTTTTTGTAGTAACGTTGTCTCACGAAGCGTGGGCTCTTACAATATTTCATTGTTATCAACGGCCCAAAGTGCAATATCGAATTGGGCTATTATTTAATTTTATTTTTATTTTTTTGGGTTCTTTGATACAAGGAAGATTTCTTGATTTTTTTTCCCGCTTGGATTGCTTTAAGTTCAATCAAATCGCTTTCAATTGCTCTAATCTTTCACTACATTAATTTTCTTATATTATTTTCTATTTGAATTTTCATTATTCTTTTTCTGGATTTAGTATGGGCTGTGACCATAAAATGATTTGAGGATATATTCAATCTAAGCAATACACAAAAAAATACATTGGAATTATGTAAATACGGATTATATAGCGCATTAGGACGCACAAGACCAAAAAAAATCTCATCTTGAAGAAGCGAACATATTTAAGCAGAGAGTTGCTGAAGATATTTGGATATTGCTTTTTTATGTCTGTATTTCTTTTATTTCGAGATTCATTTAAATTTTTTACAGATTTCATACGTTTTATTTCCAAATGTTTGTATTTTAATTTTTTTTTTAAGAGTTAATTTCTTTTGATTCGCTTTGATTCTCGTGAATGTTTAAATTATGGTAGTTTAATGATGGGAACTATTTTGTGGATATATTAGTGAATTCGTTATTACTGTTATTGTTAATATTAATATGTGGGCTATGTTTCGGAGAGTAATGCTCTCCTATTCATTATGTGCATATTTAATGTGCTTACGGCTGAGGTGACGGTATTATATTTAAGGAAAAATTTAATTAGTACTCCTTCCGGTCTTTTCAAGTTAATACACTTTTTTTCAGCATTTGTGGCAAGCGTTTTCGAGCATCTCGATAATGAGTTTTAAAATAACTTTTTAAAGATTTTTTTCTTCTATTATTTTTTTCTTGTAGTATCCCGTAAAAGAAAAAAATCTTTAAAAAGTTATTTTAAAACTTATCATTGAGACACTCGAAAACGCTTGCCACAAATGCTGAAAAAAAATGTATCAACTTGAAAAGACTGGATGGAGTATACCTTATAAAAAATACGCTCTACTAAAAAAATAAAACCTTACTAAAATTAACTAAACCCTAAAGAGAAAATTTATTGACGGAAACATTCATAATACTTTGGATTACCTTCTCTTTGTTTTGTTTGGTTGATGACATTTTTTTGGAATCGATGCATATATGTTACTCCCTCCGTCCCAGATCAATAGGTTTGCTTTTCCTATTCGGGTCGTCTCACATGAATAGGCATGTTTCCCAAAAATGGAAACAATAATTGTTTTAACACCCCTCCTCATTTCCCTAAATCAAGAAACATGTCAAATGGTCTGGGACGGAGAGAGTATATTAAGTGTTGTTGTGTTGTTATTATTATTATTATTATTATTATTATTATTATTATTATTATTATTATTATTATTATTATTGTTTTTGTTTTTTTTTTGGATGTTGTTATTCATATTATTAAAGAATAAATGTTCTTTTCTATATTTTAAAATATTAACTCGAATTTACAATTTCTTAGAATCTTTTACCTTTTTTTCCTTTTCAAATTGTTGATTACAATATTATTTCAACCATAGAAGGACGTAGTTTATTGATGAAAACATGGCAATATTTGTAATTATATAATTTTAAGACATGTTGTATTTCCAAATGCCAATTTTTTTCGGAATCAACTGAAGTTAATTACTCTACAATTTATAGATCGTACACGAATTTTAAATTAAATCTTAAGATCATAAGATAAAAACCGGGTATGTTCTAATACATTGTACGTATATTTCAAACTTTTTATAACTTAAGATGTATCGTAATTTTGGCACAATACGTTTTGTCTCTTGCGTTGCGTAGGTGGTGTGGTTAAATGTTTACGTAATCATGATGACGCATGCACACACGTTTTTTAGGATTAGTTCTGGATTATCGGAATATGCTTAATCCATATTTTATTAAATAAGGTAACTTATAAGATAAGGGTGTGAGTGTGAGTGTGGGTGTGTACGATCATGACTTCTTGAAATTGAGTTTTTTTTTTTAATTATTCTGCAAAGTATTTTGTTAGGGGAGACAATTGCATCAGTTCACTCACATTGAGGTCTGTTGAATATTTTTATAAGACATTCTTTTGGATTGTGGGTCAAATGAATTAATTTGACCAAATAATTTATATATAAGGCTTTTAATGCTTGACCATACTATGTGACCGGGCTGATACAAGTCTTTGTTGTATGAGGGGCTTGGACCATTGAAGATAGAAATACTAATAGATTACAAATAAAGTTTATGGGCATGATTTTCTTTCCTACCATTTTTTTTATTGTTTTGGCGAAAACTGTAAGGGGTACCCCTTACTTCGAGTCTTGTTTTTTGAGCTCATTCATGGATGTGATGTCTGCACCATGAAGGGTCCTTATCAGTAGCTCTCGGAATAACATATCATGTGGGAGAATGAATGATTCCTATAAGGGCCATAACGGAAGAGATATAGGCCTTCGAGTCTTCGTGCGCTTCCCGTACCGTCGCACCGTCACCTTATCGGCCATATCTTCCTCGTTATAATCCGGACTGACCTGAGACCTGCGCCAGTGGAAAGCTTATTCAGTGGGCTACAGCTAGGAACACTCAACGTCAAAATAGAACCCCTTTTCACTTATTATTATTTAACAATAATTTTATGAATAGTGTTTACGGTGGATTCGAATCTGAAAAGTTTCAAGTCTTAATTACATTATTGTTAAGGCAATACAAACGCACAACATGATTTATCTATTCAATTGAAGTATATGAAATTCGGAACATTAGTTCCTATATAAATAGATCACATACCCATCAAATTAATATTTTTAATCGATTTACGTATACTACGAAATTACTTCATTTGATGTTCATTTTTGTTCACAGCAAAAAGTATTATGCATTTGAAATTGAAGACATACTCCCTCTGTTTTTTTAAGTGTCCCGGTCAACAAATCGTAAATAATAAGAAAATAAGTAAATTTACATTTTAACCTCGTATATTATTCTCTTTTTCTGCACACCACCTTATATATAATATTAATTATATGGGCAAAATTATAAAAATATAGCTATTATGTCATCAAATTCCGAAATGGGACACTAAAAGACAAACAATAGAAATAGTAACTAAGACACTTAAAAATTAAAAATAAACGGAGGGAGTACTTTTCTTCTAATTTACAAATATAAACTTGTTTATGCTATATTTAACCTCTGACAAAGACATGTATCACTAACTAAGCATATTGAACTAATCTATAACTTTTCGAACCTTTATAGTACTCTGATATTTTTCTACATTAACGAATCAGTTAGGAAAAAATCGTAAGAATTAGCACTCAAATAATTTTAACTAATAATTGTATATCAATATGTTACATCTTTATAAAATTTGATAGTAGAATATAGAGAAATTGACAAAAGATGAAAGCCCCATACTAAAGGATAAGATTTAAGACTCACACAATTTTCTAAGACGTGTGAGAACTACTTCTCTACCTTTATTTTCTTAAGGCAAAAATTAAATAATACTATTAGTATAGAATTTCAATCTGTGAAAAATATTTGGTAGAAGCAGATTCATAATTAAGTCGTGTACAATCTTTGGTGCAAACAACACGAAATTATTTGCATTTATCGAATTAAAATTATACGTAGCTTTCGACATCCGACAAAATGAGCTGTAAACACGAATATTTCACTTGTTTGAATTTAGTCACAATTCACAAATGCCAAAACTATAAATAGAATCCTCCAATTATTATATACTGTAGTAAATAATAGGTGAGATTTGCAATTTAATTTATTGCAAGCATCGTGGGTACATAACATACATGGCAATGCCATGCGATTAATATTTTTGTATTGGGATAATTACAATTTAACAACCAATCTTTTGGTCATTTCAAATCAAACCTACCCTCTATTAAAATGCTGTAAATAAATACCCAATTCTTGCTATTTTAGCAAATTTAAGTGTGAAATATATCAATATCTAATACCTTAAATAAGCGATTTTGAAAGTTTTTTATGACAAATCTTAGGGGGTGTTTGGCTAAACTTTATAAGCTCTGTTTTAGAGCTTATAAGCTTAAAAAATAAGTTAATAGTAGTTTATCCTTAAAAATAAGCTTAGCCAAACTCCCTTGGTCTACATCATTAATCAATGCGTTAAATCCGCTTTCAGGTGAAAAGAGGTCGAGTTTACATCATTAATCATTGAGTATTTATTTTCAAACATTTCAACTGCTGAGTTTATTTCATAAAAATGCCCAAATGTCGGGCATTAGTTTGAAATTAACCCTCTTTTTATTTTTCTTTTTTAATTTGGAAGGGGGCAAATATGTACGCACAATAACATATTTGCTGCTATTAGAGTTCAGAATATAAATATAAAAAAAATAGGCAACACGACATCATTTTTATATTATTTGTCAATACTCTGACATATTTTAATAAAAAAAGTACTTTAGGTTTTGTGGGTGGTTGAAGAAACATTACTATTTAATGCATAGTTAAGAGCGAGCAACCAACAACTCATTGTTGATGGATTACTGATTAAGTTTTGATTTTTATTTATTTATTTATTTTTTTCTTTCTCTTTTTCATTCAAGATCGAACAAAGAAATGCCAGAAATATTTGAATAGATGTGGATAAAACTTAAATAAATTACAAAAGCTAAATAAGTACCACATACTAACAAATGATCATAACTACAATATAATATATACTAATGTAAATATCCGCATGTATGTACATATGTTTATTTAGGGATAGTGAATTAATGATGAGACTTATGTGATTAACGTTGTGTTCGAGTTCTCAATTTAACAATAATTGCAAACCACAATCATCCATAAGATAATCAACCCGATTATTCTGTTTCGATCAAATCGATTTATTTTGATTCGATCCATTTTGTTAATTTAATTGAACAATCCTATTTCCTCCATTTTTTTATTATTCTATTTTTCTAAGCATCAATTTATATAACTTTAATTATAAAGGTAAAATGAGAAGATTTTGGCTATTTTATCATCAAATTTTGAAATGAAACACTAAAAAAAATAAAATCAAATAATACAATTAAAAAAAGTGAGGGACTATATGATAATAATATAAGTATAGTAGTATGGAAATAAATAATTGGTATATTTGTAATTATAGTAAATTAAAAGTTAATAAAATAAAAGACGGCTAGGTAGGTCCCACTTTCCAACCGTCCAGGCCATTTGGGCTCCAACATTCTTCCCATTTCTCATACACAATTTTTTTTTTTTTTTAAAGAAGAGGATCAATAATGGTTCTTTATTTTCCCCCTAAATTAAAATATATACTCCTTGCATTATGGAAATTTCAGATAAGTATGCGTGTAGTTTAACAAAATAATATTTTTCAAATTCTTACACCTTAACAAAACAGAATAAGTTACAGATTGGAGAGTTCAAAATGAGCATTGGAGCTGTTCAAAATTATTACTAACAAAATAGGAAATAATAATTGGAAATTCAAGGTTTGGTTCGATGATTTTATTAAAATTTTCTAATAATACTATAAATGCATAAACTAAGAACTAACTGAAAACTAGAAGGATAATGAGAAGAAGAAGAAGAAGAAAAACCGATTCAGTGTCATTAAATTATACTTCCTCATTCACGAAATAGGTGAGCTTTTCTTTTTTCGGCCGTCCACCAAATACATGAACAATCTATTTGACATGAGATCATATTCATAATTTCCTTTACATCTTAAAAAAATTAATTAAAATCTATTTTAAATATTAATTTTTTTTTTATAGCCACTCATATCAAGTGGAATCCAAAAACTACTTTAATATCCACTTATTACATAAATTAAAATCTATATCTGTTAACCTATTTTATGGAAGGGGAGAGTACAAAATAGCATGAGAATTAGGGTTCATTCCTTTAGTTATTCGAATGGATACAAAAAAAAAGAAAAAAAAAAAGAAAAAGAAAGCACCTAGAAGGTGAGGAGGAGGAGGAAGAAGAAGAAGAAGAAGAAAAAAGAGTACCACACAAGAATTAATGTGGGTCGGCAAGGAAATGTTGGTAATTTTCTTTTTAATAATGAATTATATTTATGTACATAAACATGGATGCATGCATGCATACATACATCCATCCATCCATCCATACGTTAAATCAAGTACATACATGATACATACTAGTATTAATTTATCAGTGGCTACCGATCAATTTCTAGGTATAATTGTTTAATAAATTGATTGTAAGTTTGTAACAAGAGTAATAAAATACTCCCATCATCTTATCTTTTGGTACTTTTTAATGATTTAGGCTGCAATTGTTTATTTTATTTTTGATTTGCTTGTGTGAATTGGCTTCTTAGCCTTCCATCTGGAGAAAAAGTCCCGCACTTTTTGGGTCATTATATCCACAAATATACTACCAAGTTTATTGATTTTCTTTTAATTGGGTTGAAAGAATACTCCGTAGGATAATTACAAAATTTATTGGTTTCCTATTATCAAATTAGGAATATTTTTTCGTACAGAATTATTCGATTCCATTGAATAGGAGGTATATAGGTGATGGATATATGCTCACACATGACACATCTAATTAATTCCAACATCTATTTTTGTCATGATTTTGTCTTCTTCTTTTTTGTCTTAAATAAAAAATCTAGCAATCGTTCCAAAATTATGGATTATTTTCGTATAATTGGAATTTCTGTGCCAATTAAAAAATATATATATAGTATAAATTAAAATGCATTTAAAATTAAAATATAAATGTGGTAAACATGGGATGATGAAAAAAATCATGGCATGGTGAGTACCATATTTCATGCGCCAAACTCATTACGGCATCATTTCATGATATGACGTGGTGCCAGTCAAGTATCTGAGTCGAACATCTTTGATTAATCAATTAATTATTAAGATTAGATTGGCTCTCCCACCCTCTTAAACATCACCTTACTGAAATTAATCAAATATTTAATATAATTAAATTGTGTGTATATATCTACTACTAGTATCGCCAAAAAAACAACTTAAAATACCACGCCTCCTCCATCTTAAGATTCACAAGTTTCGTTTACAATTTATCCAGAAATTAAGTTAGAAATTTGCAATCTTATCCCTGGCCGATTTCAATTTTCCTTTTTTGCTCGTTTGCAAAATGAAAATTATACTGTTTTTTTTTTTTTTTTTTTTTTTTTTTACAAGTTATAACAAAACATAATAATTAAGTGAAACAGCAAAAGAAAGTCACGTACTTGTTGTTGATTGCCGGAAAAAGGAAAATACCACAAAATTTCTCGAATTTTGGACGACAGCGTGAATTGAAGTAGCCAAATCGGCCCGGCCGCCCGGCACAGAGTACTTCACTTTATTTGACCCGTACGTGGGTCAGTCTTTTGAATGGTGTAGGTGTAGCTGGCTAGCTGCCGTGCGGCACTACCAAGTAGCCACCCGGGGCTCACCAAAGTTCCGCCTCAGCCCGATGATTGAAAAGACCAAAACACCCTCATCACTCAACAACGATAAATACCCCGTTCCGTGGCTGTATCATTCTCTCAATTTCATTCCCCACTGCATCGCCTTCTCTTCCGCCCCTGTGGGGGCTTTTCCTCTCTCTCTCTCTCTCTCTCTCTCTCTCCTAGCCATTCTCCTCTCTCTTGAACCTCCGCAGACTATACCATATACTCATCCCACTCCATAGACTCCTCCTTGTTTTCTCGCTCTATGCTTCCTACTGCTCCACTCATGGCAGAACCCCCTCCGAAGAAGGAAGCCGCCACCCTTCCGCCGAGGAGAGGCCGCGTCAAGGCTCAAATTTTTGAGAGCCTCGCCGGAAACCTCTCCTCCGCCGCCGCAAAAACCCTCGCCAAAATCAACTGGATCCCGTCCACCCCGTCCGCCTCCGCATCCTCATCCGCCGCAACCTCCACCTCCACCAGCCCGCGGCCGAGCACCTACGCCTCCGATGGCTACAACTATCAGGCCTGACCTCCGCCGCCGCCGCCGCATCTCCGGCGATCGGGGGTTTGTTTTTTCGCCCCCTTTCCATCGGATCTCGCGGAATTCAGCTCGTTACTGCTGTGCTGAACTTTGTGTGTTTACTTTATGCCTGTTTGCATAGATAATAGATTTACCGTTTATGGAAATAATTAAGTTTCAGAGCTTGTGCTTTTTAACATGGGCTCTGATTAACTACTGTGTGTTTGTGTGTGTGGTTCCAAGTTTGAAGTTGAAGGTCGTCCGTCCTCTTCCATTACTGTTTCTCAAGTTTTAGATTGTAGATGGTATGTTGGTAAGAGGATCAACCGTTATGTACTATAAATTACTCTACTTATTAAATAAAATTCCTGTGTGCTTTAATCTCAATTTCATGCTTATGCTTCTGTTACTTCATTTGTTTGCTGAATTTTAGCATTTTTAATTAATTTTGTGGTAGTATTTTTTTCGTGGTGTTTGTCCAAGATATCCAGATCGGGCTAATTAAATTAGTTGCAAGCCATTTTATTTTATTTTTATTTTTATTTTTTGGAAATTATATTTTGTAGTAGTTGTTTTTTTTTTTATAATGATTTTGGGTATGCTTTTTCAGTTTATGGGGTATGTTTATGGCATACCAACGACCCACTGAGTCACGCTTGCCTCTTTAGATTATTTTAGCGACGAGTTTGGAGACTTATCCAAACCCCAATTTTGAACAAATAATACTGTACGTGATGTAACGAATTTCGTTGGACCTTTATTCATAAGTCACGAATCAAATAATTCAATTTGTACGGCGAATCGTTACAGTTGGGTGATTTGGGAGTATGTAATTATTATTGTTTGATTCTTCTTTTTGTTGGGGTTTCAACTTTCAAATCCATCTAATATCTTAGACAATAGTACTATATAAGATGAAAGATTAATATTATTGCTAATATTGAAAAATTATAATGTTTCTTCATTTAAGGGTGGTTTCTTTTTTTTATATATATAGAGCAATTAATGGGTTGATTCAAGTTTGATTATGGGGAGCACGCCGTTTTTAATTCCGGCCGACGGCATAAAAAGATTTAGCTAGCGCCGGAATAACAACTACTCCTACCATTATTATATTTTGTTCCAAAAAGAAAAACAACTACTATTGTATATTTCAGGATTTTGGATTCTTTAATATTCAACTCAATTATTGCAGTCGGCTTAAAGAAGAAAATAAAATCAATTATTGCGACTAGAAAAAACCTAGTACTGTCACAGCTATCACTCTCTCATGATGCTCGAGTATTTCTTATTTGAGCTACCTAAATAAAAATGAAATTGTTTTTCTTTTTTTCTTTTTTTCCTTTTTTCCGAAGATATATATAATATTATCATATTGAATTGAACTTATTATTCAATATCATAATCTTATTCATGACCAACTATACGGACAAAAAAGCCTACTCCTAGTTAGCTATTTCTCTTAAATTATTATTCAATAAAAGCTCAATCAGCCGGCAGGAAAAATCCACCTCATATTACGATTTCCAGTATAATAAACAATCATCATATATAATAAATGCATGTGACATGTTAATTAATTTCCAGTATCAACCAAGAAAAATAAAGTTATAATCAACCCTATAAATAACAACGAAATAAAGAGTAATAAAATTTAAACATACAATGAATGATATTAAAAAAAAAAAGAAACAAAAGAAGCCAAAACAAGTAATGTAATATAGAATCAGTAATGTAACTGTAACCTATAAAAACCAGGGGCTGCAATATAAAAAGTATTGACTTTTGAGAAACCAGTAATCTTTTTTTATTTCCTTCTTCATATCAATAATAACGCGTGGGAGAACAGTGCTTATAAGCGTGTGAAAATTGACCATAATAATTTGTGGGAGAGTAAGTAGTAAATATAAACTTATTAAAATTGTACTTATCTCTTAAAATACAGTGATTCATACGATATTAATTACTTATTTATTTTTGCTTTTCTAATTTGACAATTTTTGTAAGTTTTTTGCAGCAACGTCAAATTTTTTTGCTTCTCGCGAGGATGAAGTAAGCCGTGTCTCCTTCCAAAAAAAAAAAAAAAAAAAAAAAAAAGTAAACCGTGTCATGTTTTATAATTTAGGGAGCAACAAGTATGAAGTACGCCAAGATAAATTCGCAAACATAATATAACCATGTATACTTAATTATAAAGGTTTTTTTTTTTCTCAAATATAACTGAATTACGCATAATAAAAGATTGGGAAATCTATAAAATTTTAAAAAGCCTTTTTCTTTTTCTATTTCTCTTCGGTGTTTTCTAGCCATAAAAAATTCAAGTCTAGTATGATAAATCGAACTTCAAAGTTCAAATATACATAATTCCAAACTGACAAGTAACAAGTCCAATTTCCTTATTTAAAAAAAAAACGAAAAAAAAGTCCAATTTGTGTACGCGCGAGACAAATATTACTATTATTTTTTAATTGTAATTTGACTAATTTCGTTTTCTCTTATTAATGAAATAATTCTATCTTCATTGTATAAATATTTAATTTTTCCCTTCTATAAATATTTAATACTCCACTACTGCAGTAGACGCGTAGACCTTTGAAGAATTTCAATTACTAGAGGTCTTCTACTTCTTCTTATTCTTCAAATCTTACATTTTCCCACAATTAATTAGCTTTCAATTTAGGGAGATTTGCTTAAGAAATTGATTCCTCCCTAATTACGTTGTTGTTTCCGCAGTTGAATTCGACGGTGAACATGACGTCATTCGACGAGCTCCCGGCGAAGAGAGGCGCGATCAAATCTCAGATTATGCAGGAATGGGGCGGCGCCGTCGCATCGATGAGCTCCAAGGCCGCCGATTTTCTCGGCGGCGTTGCGGCGTTTTGGTGGAAGCGCCACCAGTCGGAGTGACTCCGCCTCCGCGGCGACTGCCGGCGACTCGGAAATAAAAATTTAAGAATAATTATTGTGTGATTAAGAAATCCCGATTCCATCACTATGCACAATTCCACTTTCTCATCCATCCGTTTTTTCTTTTACTGAAATCTGAATTACTATGTTTGGAAATTCGATTTACAAATTTAAGTTATTATTACTGAATCGTAGCAATTCATTTTCAGTGATATATATTTCTAAATACAACAACTTTAGATTATTACCACTTTTTCAAAAATTGATTGAATTTTCTGCTCTATTTTTTTTTATATTAAATTTAATGATGAAAACTAAATGACCGGTCATTAAGTTCTCTAAATTCGAGTTTATTTTTTTTATTTTTCCCGTGTGGTAATATGGAATTTTTGTCTTAAAATTTAATTTTATCTAAAATCATTGTAATTCCTTTTTTTTCTAAGTTTGAAAAATACTACTAACACGCGAATAAACGTTCTCGAATTCCTTACGGAACAACACCATTATGAACAACAGGGATTCGAGTCACCATTAGGGGAAATGGAGAACCATTATTGATCCTTTTTAAAAAATAAAAAAAATAAATACCATTATGAACAAATCATCGCAGTTAATTTAAGTAATGGTTTCAATTAAAATCACTTAATATCAACATTCATTAATTAAGTTCTCAAAATTTGATGTTATTTTGTGATATTTTTATTTTTCTTCATGTTGCATAAGTATAAATTATAGAGGCTTATGCAAAAATATCCAAATCTCATAAGGAGAAATAAAAAATACTTACTTCCATCATTATTTATGAAAAACTAGTTTAGTGCCCATCGAAATTCGACGGGGAACACTTTATATTGTATTTTTTAAATAAAAAATAATAATAATATAATTATTTATTTTTAAGATTTTAGTATTGTTAGGGTCCATTTGAAAAAATAAAAATAAAATTGAATTAGAAAAACAAAATTAAAAAAAGAAAAGAAAAAGAAACCAATGGGGTGTGATATTTCTTGGTTAGATTTGCTCGTTTTGAGTGTCGAGCAGTCCGTTGATCGTTGTAACAGAAAAATAGATTAGGAGGGATGACGTTTCTCGAGTACTTATACTCCCTCCGTCTCATCCATTTCGTCCTGACTTATTATTTTACTCCTCACATATATTCAAAAAGCAAGACGAATGGGATGAGACGGAGGGAGTATGTTGTAATATAGAAATAATTTGACGATTGATAATATTTTTCAAGCAGTGGTATTTTTCATATCAAGTTTCATGTTGCTCGAAAAAAAATAGGTCAATGAGAGGTAGGATTTTTTCGCGTTGTTATATTCATTTCAATGTAAAGCGGCCCGTCATTCGATATAAATGAATGATAAAATATCAAGCCGCCCGTCATTTAGATGATTGTTGAAGAAAGTTGACATTTTTATTCGTTTTCTATTCAAGTTGTCCATTTTTTTTTTAATATTGATTATTGGTTACCCCATCATATATGATTTTACTATTTGTGAAATTATCTTTGTTTAGTATGTTTTTATGTGATTTTTATAGTTTAGTGTGAGTTTATTTTCATATGTTTTGTTCGTTTTTATGTGTTTATTGTGTGTGTTTTCGTCAAAGTCAAGTTCGTGAGAAGTTTTGGAAGAGAAGGAAGAAAATGAACAAAAGATCGAAAAAATAAGTGAAAAGTGAAGATCAAGTTGGGATGATTTAAAAGCATAACATTGAAGAGGGGTTCGATAGGAGCGCGTAGGAAAAACGGCGGTCGATTTCGAGTTCGGACGAGGGAGATATGGCCGAATCAAAAAAGTTGCGCGCAGCGGAGAACGGCTCGACCCTTGGGACCGCAAGGAGGCTTGCGATCGCAAGGCCTTCCGATTTTTAGTGATTTCTTTCCTATTTTAACTAGGTTTTGATTTCCTATATATATGTAATATTTGGGGAACGACTAGATAACTTCTCCTCTCTTATTTTCAGCCTTTAAAACTCTAGATTAGTTTAGATTAGCTTTTAGATATTGTTTTGAAGATTATAGCTTTGGATTCAAGATTTAATTCAAGCTCTTCGTTTTTTTCTTTCATCTTCGATTCGTAAGTTTAATTTGTGTTCTTAGATTAATTTTACTTGCTTTCTCTTATTACTTTGATTAGTTAAGATTAGTTTTCTAAATTAAAATTTAATTGCTTTTCTATTTATTTGCCTAGGCTTAGATTTATTTGCTTTAATTTATCTTAGATCCATGTTAAGATTTATTTGCTCTAGGTTAGATTTAATTGCTTTCTTTATTGCTTTCTTTTCAATTCATGCCTAGGTAGATTTACTGCTTTCTTCTAGTTTAATTTATTATCCCGGGTGACAGACGTGAGTGCTTTCTACTTGCTTTTAATTGTTTTCAAGTCTAGTTTAGTTTACTTGTTTTCTTTTCATTATGTCTAGGATTAATAATAAAAACTCAAACCCCCAAATTCTTTACTTGCTTTAATAGAGTAGATTTTACTTGCTTTTTTTTGTTGTCACATAATTGATTACCCTGCTAAGTCTTCCTTGAGATTCGACATTGGGTTTTACTTGCTTGTTCTATGATAGATCTAGTTCTATTGCTAGCATATTTGGGTGAAACTATCTTCTCAAAATTGGATTTAGCACCTTCATACATATAAATTTTGTCTTGCCCTCGTCCTAACTCAACTAACAAACCATAAGCCGTAATAGTATAATTTTCCCGATTGTTGACGAAAGTTGGCATTTTTATTCATTTTCGATTCAAGTTGTCCATTTTTTTTAGATTATTGGTTACTCCATCATATATGATTTTCCTATTTATGAAATTATCTTCTCAAAAATGGATTTTGCACCTTCATACATATAAACTTCGTCATGCGCCATTCCCAATTCAACTAACAAACTATAAGCCGTAATAGTATAATTTTCTCGTTAACGTGAATTCTTCTTAAAATTTATCTGAGATAAAACTAAGATACCTCCATCATATTTGGATTTTCTTATTGATGATGTCATCTCTCTCAAAAATCAATTTGAGAATTATAATCACAATTTAAAATTATTGAAATAATCATAATGTGTTATAGCTTATTAGTATACGAATTTATACCGTTGAGATTGATGAAATGGAACATGTGATGTCTTATTTATATGAGTAATCTATTAATGGAGTTTCATGAATAATTGATGTGGAATAGTTAAAATTAAATAAAATTAATGAATTATAAATATAAAAAAGAAGAAGTCATGAGCATTTAGGAAAGTATTCACATTAATTTATAATAATGCATTGAGATCCATTTTGGTATAATATATATTGATTACATTCACTCCATAAACTTATGAACCTATCAACGTTATCATACATATAAATAGTCGACATTATATTTATAAATACATATATATATATATATTTGATATAACTCACTATAAAATATATACCTTTTTAATAATTTAACTAATTTTAAAGGTCTCATTACGGCACTACCACAAATTATAAGTTTTTGAAACATCATATGAGTTCTTTTAAAGATTGAGTAAATATCTTATAACAAGAAAATATTATGTATTCTACGCGTAAGCTATAACACATTATGATGTCTTATAATGTTATATTGTTGAAGATATATATGCAGTTTGATTTTTGTAAAATAAAAAATTAAAGTTATATATAGGTGATTTAAATTATGAGACTTTTATTCAAACTGATACTCTATAAAGATATATATTAATTAATTAGATTAAATTATTGATTAATTAGCGAAATTGTGAGAATTTAGCAAAATAATAATGAAAAATCAAGATAAATTTTCAAAAGGTATTGGTTTTGTTTCCTTCAATAACATTTTATGAAGTTTCCATAAATTTGGGTATATATATATATATATAGATTGGATCATATAAGAACTCTTTCATTAGTTGAGAACTACGAACCAATTTCATTCGTTAATTTAATGAGATCTATGGCGATGATTAAGGCCTTTAAATTCGGCAGTTTTAATTGGTAGAGGGGCAGTATAGTAATCTTGATTAATTGCTAAATCGTGGTATTACCGTATTACATTCTATTTTATTTTATTTTCCTTCTCTCTCCCTCTATCTCTCTGTAACCGTAACTTTTCTTCTCGAAAACTCTTTTCTTTTTCTTCTCCAAAAGACTCTCTCCCTCTATCTTTCTATCTCCATGCGTGTTCCTCTACAATCTTAAATAATACAAACATTCTCATCTTCGTTACCAAAGAACATGGTTTTAATTTAGTTATTCAAATATAGTAATATAGTATACTTTATTTTACTTTTATGGAAATTAAAAATTAATCCTGCTACCATCATTTCTCGTTTTCTACTTTACTGCCGTCATTAATTTCTTTTGGTTCTGTATGTGAAGTTCATTCCTTTCTCGACTAATTCGAGTTTGATAAAAAACAAATTCATGCATAAAAAGCATGAAGTGATTCAATAAAGAGCATAATGTGACGCATAAAAAAGCACAGTACATTTCGATTTTTACTTTTCAAGACTCCCAAAATTTAATAAGAATTAGATCGAAGAAATGTAATAATTATAAGTATGCTTGGAAAAAGATGAAGCAACGACATAAATAATGGTAAAATGACGAAACGTATAATTGTATTGAGCAGAAAAACAAAAATTATGAGGAAAAAGACGAAAGCCGCATATAATCTGTAACACCCTAACTCAATAATAATGTATAACTTAAACTTAAATCTTTAAAAGCGGAAAAGTGAGCACATATTTTTTTTTTTATATATATATATAAAGTAGAGAAATAACTTCAAGTAAATAGAACTCACAAAATTTAAAACTTAAGATTTATAGGATCCACCTAGATTTAGATTATGGTAATAAAATCCATAATCCTAAAATATTTTACATATCAAACAAATTTATATCAAAAGTAAGAGTTTCTAATTATACAAAGTACTTTAGTGCTACTAGATGCAAAAATATGCCTTCTACTATACATTAAGACCCGTCATTCGACCACCGGCACGCGTCCGAGCTTAATCACCTGAAAAATTGTTAAATGTGGGGAGTGAGCATACAAAGTATACTCAGTGTGGGATTTCATGCATCATTGTCTAAGTTAATAAAACTGTAAGCACGCAATTTCATCTTAATGGCATCTTGATAGCATCTTAATGGCATCTTGATTCGCACAAAGGCGACATTGATAAGTTGTGCACAACTTAAGTGAGAGCATCTCAAGCTACTCACAATCATCATAACCTCAATGAGAGCATTAAGCTACTCACAATCATCATTCATCATTCATCATAACATCATGAACATATACGGCCATCGTAATATTAAAATGGACAATAGATATCAACGGCATAACTTTAAATAGATCACCACACCTTAACCTTCAACTTGAAACGTAAGTCGAGCAATCAAAAGAACTTAACGCCTAGTCGCGCCGTCCCTAGTCACATAAACATAAACTTAAGTATCTTCTCAAAGCAAAATAATATACACTTAAAATAAATTCCTGAAACTTAAAAAAAATATCTAATAATGTCTAAAAGAATCATAATAGATTATTGAACCTAGCTTGAGCTCTCCTGAACTTAATTATGGATCGAAAATTTAGAGAAACAAAAGTTTATATCACTATTTACCTACTAAGCTGAAGGTCTCAAACATTGAAGAAGAATCAAAATAACTAAACTAAATGTACTGTACTCATTTGAAAGCCCCGTCCATATTTCTCATTTCACACCTCACACACCCCATGTCTCTCTTCATTGAATCATTTCTCTACATCCCCAATTCTCCATTATATATAATACAGTGAAGAGGCTTAATTAAATCAAAAACATAAACCTCAAACTATTCACTTATTTAACCTTCCAAACTCACGGCCTAATCCTTCATAACTAAACAATGAAGAAACATGGCCTAGATTATCTAATCTAATGTCCAATAATATGCAAGAATGAATCAAAAAAAAAATAATAATAATAAATTTAAATCAAATATAATCAATTCATTTGTCCATTTCCTTCCCCCTTATTTTCGTTCCTTCTCTAACCTTTTCCTACAGTTCTCAATTCATAACAGTAGGCAGACTCAGGTTCTCAACACCCCAAATTTTCATTTTGAAATCCATACAGCTATCTTCTCCAAAATCTTTCCTTGGATTTAGCTACACGATCGATATCTTGCCTCAAGGACAACGACGCCATCACCGCTGCCGGATCCCCCAACTGTCAACCTCAATATCCCCTCACCTTCTTCGATTCAACAGCTCACTCCAAAACGGCACTGCAGCTGGTCGCTGCGGCGACGCCCCCACGGCTAACTACACTCGCCGCTGCGAGCTTCTACCACCACTCAGGTTCCACAAGGTTTTGTTTTGAATTAACAGGGAGTTTATTAGATCCTATTTTATCCTATTTTCGTGTATATAAACTGATTACATATTTAAGGTGGATCTAAGCCTGAAGAGGTGCAGAATTTGTGATGTTCTATGAGTTGATAAAATTTTCATTCGCCTATTAAATCTAATTTCGATGCTGCGATTATGAAAAAGAAATAGAAAGATGATAGCTTCAGCCCTAAAATTTTAATAGGAACAGGAACGAGAATTTCAGAAATTTAGAAGCAGTTTTTTTTTCAAATCTTTGTTTAGAAACTATACCTGGGAGTACTTGCTTCGATGAACTGCTGTTGATTCTAAGAATATATCGTAGAGATGTTTTGGGGTGAAGAACTCTTCTCTTTTTTTTTCTTCTTTTTTTTTTTTTTCGAAAAGGTGAGAATGAGAGGATTGGCTCTACCTCGTTGGTTCTACCGAAGGCACCGCCTAAGTTTTCCCTTAATTCCCTTAATTATTATTATTATCGTTATTAATATAATAAATATCTGAATCTTGAGGGAAGGCCTATTAATATCATTATCCCAAATTTGAGATCATGTACAGCCCAAACTCCAAATAGGTAGACAGCCCAAAGCTCTAATCATGAAAATAAACCAATCTCTAATCAATTCAATTAAGAGTCTAATCCATATAAAATCTAAATATATATATATATATATATATATATATATATATATATATATATATATATATATATATCCTTGCAAATCTTTATATCTAATAATCTCTAAATTCCGATTTTAAAAAATAAAATCTCTACCTTTCAACTAGGGGCGCGACTTAAACTAAATTAAACTCGACAAACTAAAATATCCCAAAAATTCATAAGAAATAACTTGAAATAAATTTTAAATAAATAATTATTTTTGGGCTGTGACATAATCGATGATATTTAGTTGTGAAATCGGAGAATAGATGCTATTTAATTATGAAATTATGCTATTTATCACCGCCTCTTCATTGATGCCCCTCTACCACCGGCGCCGCCATGCTAATATTGCACTACAATCCTTGAAAATCACCAAAAGTAGAGAAGAAAATTGTGAATTATACGATTGAACAAATTTGGTGGCAGCCAATATACAAAAAAATTATGATAATTACTAATAATAACTATCATGGAATCCCATGATTATAGGGAAACGTGTAACTTCTGCAGCAAAATCACATAATTAACCCTTTTCCCTATTAATGGGTCATATTTAAAATACAATTATTAGGATTAAGGTAGATTATAAAATATAAATGAACAAGATTACTTCTCATTTCTTACAGAACTAGTACAGCCACCCGTGCGATGCACGGCAATCATTAAATGTGCTACCATTAAATATACATATATCAAAAGCAAATTACAGATAAAGATTACAATTGAATATTTTTTTAAAAAACAATACATTAGGCTACTACGTGAAAATACAATGATGTCCCTGTGTATTTTTCTCGATGATGCTTATTTTCATATATTAATTAGGTAGGTCCGAGTACTATTATACTAAAAGGTAAAATAATAATAAATAGCATTATGCATGAGATCAGATATTACTTTCTCTATTCTCTTTTTGACGTACAATTAGTAAAGAAAACAAAAAAAAACTACTACTGAGTTTTAAGAAAGGGGAAAAGGCATCCAATATTGAATCATATCCATATCTCATGTCAAACTTCCACTTCAGTTATACTCTAATATCAGTTTGTCATTCTACAAAATCACCGATTGTAGAAAATGTTTACTGAAGAGACCAAAAGACATAGGAATTACATATTGATACTGATTAAGAAATACACATATCTAATGTTAATAGGCCTGATATTGTTAAAACAGATAATGAATATATCGTAGAAACATGCCACTCAGCCATTTCAGTTATTAGTGAATCACAAGAGCACAACTTGCTATTTAATGAAATAGAAAATGAAAATTATATTTGATAATATGAATACATTTGAAAAAAAGATCTATATATGCTGTTGTAAATCTACTTCTACTCATAACCAACGTGTTTAATGTTCAAAGAGACTATTTACTATATCAAGAATTTTGTAATGAAACGATCTTTATTCGATCGCTATGTTATGTTCGATTGCTCGATCCATGCAAAGAGTTTAAATGGTATAGTTTGTGTTTTTCACAGACATAAATATCAAGTCTTAAGAGGCTCCTTGCAAGTATATGTAACATATATCCTAGTAGTGATGAAAACCCAAATAAATGGTTTTTTAGAATAAAAACATACTTAATTAGAACCCAATTTCATCACAGAATAGTCTCCAAAATTTAAGAATATCCCTCAACACAAAACACTTGGTGATCAAGATCAAGTAGCATTCATTTTAAAATGCAGAATAACAACTTTTCGATTCAACAACTGATCTTAATCCTAAACAAATAATTAAAGATATTGAATAAAATACTATAAAATGTAAGCAACAACTGAGAAAATAAATCTAATTTAGTGATTTGTAACACTTCGGAAAGCAACAACTGATTGACAGTAATCACATAACAATATCAAATCTCAATATACATGTTTTGCTTTTGGTAAAAGAGAAAAAGATGACAAATTCACAAATCATGCGAAAAAAAAGAATTGGAACTCTAATTTCTCTTCTTTCATTCACTCTGATATGTAATTTTTCCTCACTTGGTACTTCCTGTACCTGTGAACTCTTTCCTCTTCAATAAAATTCCTTATTTTCCGACCATAAAAAAGAAAAGAAAAGGAAAAGAAAAGAATCATGCGAGACAACATAAGCTTCCTTCAATTCTTCCATAAATATCAAGAAAAACTACCTTAGATCGTTGAGGCCGAATCGAAGAGGACGAATTCCAAACGCAAGAGAAACTCCATATTTCTTCAGGATAGAGCTTAGGAGGACACAACACAATTATGTTCAAGGTCGTGAAGGTATTACTTTGATATCATCATCCTATAAAAGTATAAGGAAGAAAAAGAGAAAAAAATGAAACCACATGAATCGGAAAGTTTATAGTCAAAAATTAGTAGTGGCATTATATACATAGTAATCCACCTTCAAAACCGGAGCGACGGCCCTAAGAGATGGCCTTCAGAGATTGGCGGCAACACATTTCTCCGGCGACATATTTGCGGCAGGAGGCGAGGCAGAGATGATTAGATGGTATTGGATAGTCACTAAGGGGGTGTTAACTGGATTGTATCTCTCGAATTTAGAAGGTATTTGAAGAAAATAAGTCGTTCCTACCATTGCAAAGAGGTTTCAACTTTCAAAACTGACACTAAATGGAGTGGTGAACGTGATAATATTGATGATTGCAGTTGTCGACATATAGAGAGATTCAGTTAAGTTGTCCATATTAATAGTAATATTTATTTTATATTTAGTGAAATTAAATTACATTTATAACTGATTTTTTAAAAATAACGTTCAATATAAAATTTACTATTCTACCCTAAATTTGGTGGGAAAAAAAACTACCATTTTCATTTTGTTTATATATATATATTGATAAGGCTTTTGTACATGATCTCTCACATATATATATGTTGGGCTACTCCAAATGAGCGCCACTTGAGCGACACTACCATTTCATCAATTTAATGTTTTTTTTTCCCCTTATTGTTCTCTAATTTACCGTCTTTTATTTTCTCATTTTCTTTCTCTCTCTAATACTTTATTGGCCCATACATGTTTCTCATTTCATTTTATTTATCATTAATTTTATTGATTAAAGGAATTAGTTTAATTTATGACAAATAACATCTAATTGAAATTTATTAAACCTTAATTGGAAAATAATAAACCCTTATTGGGAATTATTAAACCCTAATAAAACATTAATAAATCTTAATTGAGAATTATTAAATCCTAATTGAAAAATAATAAACCCTAATTGAGAATTAATAAACCTTAATTAGTGATTATTAAACTTAAAATAATAATAATAAAAACTATTATAAGCAAAACATTTATTAAATTTAATTAAATATTAAGAAAAAAAAAACATTGGAGCTTCTATGGCAACTAAGCAGAGAATTTATATGAGAGAGAAAAAAAAACGAAAAATGAGTAAAATTGCAATTAGAGACTACATATATTATTGGAAAAGATAAAAGGTCTAAAAGAAAGTATATGAGAATTCATACGTGGCACAAGTCGCTCACATTAGCCGCTCAATAAAAGGTAAAAGAAAGTATATGAAAACTAATTATTACGTGAAAACTGCAATCCATGCATTTTATGCATAAAATGATAAATTTTTGTGCAAAAATGTTGCATAATAAAATATATTATTTTATATTATTTTTATGCATATAATGCATCATCATGAGAATGCAATATTTTATGCATAAAAATATAATATTTTATAATAGGTTGCAGTTTTCATGTAATAATTAGTTTTTACCATAACGCATCTATATATATATATATATATATATATATATATATACCCAAATTTATGGAAACTTCATAAAATGTTATTGAAGGAAACAAAACCAATACCTTTTGAAAATGTGAATATTTTTCATAGAGAATTATGAAAGTGGGCATTTTTTATTTTTTCTTATTAAATTTGGGTAGTTTATATGAATACCACAAAAATATATGTATGTTGTAACAATGCTTTAGTATTATATATACTTTAGAATAATAGTTACATTGAACTAAAAAAGGGTTATAGCTACTTTTGTCAAGTAATGATAGTTCGAGTACTATAATATAATTACTTTATTAGTCGTCGCATACCATAATTAAGTATATAAAGTGTTGCGTTTAAAGTGATAATTTAATGTTGCTTAAACTGGTAAGCCTCTTTATGAGTTGATCATTAGTCTACTAGACTAAACCGTTGAATTAACGAACGGTAGTTGATAGGGTCCATGTAAGAGGCACATATATAGCTCTTTAATTGTGCTACATTAATTGTCATATTCTATTTGACATTTTATGTATTTTATATTTATATATTTATATATTCAATATGGAAATCAAATGAAGATAAATTAATTCCTCAATTTTGTCAACGCACATGAATTATTAACATAAATGGATAAATTCTTGAAAGTATGACGTTGGAGTACGTACTCTATCGTCTAAACCGCGTGAATTCAACACATTTTTTTTTTTTTTGGTAAAAAATTGTATATTCATTACCAAAGTTGCACCTATATACAAAACACTTCTCCCTATCTACAGAATCCGACTTTATCTATCTAACATGCTTCATATTCTTTTGTCTTTCAAACCACACCATGCCATATTGATTTTGCATTGATGAACCAGTTCCTCCACACTAGCTTTCACTCCTTTCATTCGTCTAGCATTTTTCTCCTTCCAAATCAAGTAAACTGCCACAGTAACCACACATCTGTACATACTTTGTTTTCCAGTCTTGGAACGGCACTGAGTTAGTAGGTATTGTTTCTCACAACTCCAAGCTTGTTTTCTCCTCTTGATCTTACACCACGCAGTTATCTGTTCCCATATACTGCCAGTAACCACACAACTGAAAAACAAATGATCCAAGTTCTCCACCCCCTGCTCACAAAAACAACATATACTATCCACATTCACCCCTATCCTCTGCATATATTCACATGTAGCCAACCCTATGTGCATAAGTAGCCAACCCTATGTGCATAAGCAGCCAACTAATAAAAATATGTTTAGCTGGAGCAGCATTATAACTTATCAGTTTCCTCCATTCCACCTGCTGCACTTCACCCACTAGACCTACATAAATCTGCCTAATGGATAAAGAAGGCTTGCTGATCCAATCCTCTTCCTGCCTCATGTATTCTCGCGCTCCCAAAATCTTTTTTATCATCCAAGAACATTGGCTTGGAATGACCATAGTGCTCAGATCTTTATCCTTTATGTAAAATCCATGGATCCACTGTATCCATGAGGTATCTTTCTTCTTGGCCACACTCCAAAAGAGTTTCCCAATTGCAGCTCGATTCCACAAACTCATGTTAACAATGCCCAGCCCCCCGCAGACTTTGGTAAACTAACTTTATCCCAAGCCACAAGTGCTCTTTTAGATAGTGCAGATTTACCAGTCCAAAGAAAGGTCCTACATGCTATTTGTATTAATTTCAACACTTTCTGTGGGAGGAGGAATACCTGACTCCAGTTGGTTTGCACTCCAAAGAGGACAGATTTGATGAGTTGCACTCTCCCAGCATATGACAACATCTTTGATGCCCAACAATCTATTCTATCCATGATCCTCTTTATAAGTGGTAAACATTGCATCACTGTAAGCTTTTTCGAAGATAATGGAACACCCAAGTACCTAAAAGGAAGCTATCCTTGACTCATGCCCGTATTATGCAGGATCTCAGTTATAACCTCATCAGCCACTCCCCCAAAATATATACAACACTTCATATGATTCATTCTCAGACTTGAGGCTGTAGAAAATTTCCACAAGCTCTCATCAGCTGTTGCACTGATATAGCATCCCCTCTAACAAACATTAACAAATCATCTGCAAAACACATATGCACTAGATTGAATCTCTTGCACTTGGGATGATAATGGAATAGTCTATTTCCTTTGAGCTCACTAAAACACCGATTTAAGTACTCCATGCATATTACAAAAAGGTAAGGGGAGATGGGATCCCCTTGCCTTAAACCTCTCCTAGCTCCAAATGGCACAGTCAGCTCACCATTAACTGTGATAGTGTAGGTCACAGTAGTCACACACTCCATAATCCATGCCACAAATCTATAAGGGAATCCCATTTCAAGCATTAAGTATTTCAAAAATGGCCACTCTATAGAATCATAGTAATTATTGAGCTAATTAAGCATTAAGTAATTCAACACATTTTTAATAGTACTATTTGTTCATAATCTTATTTTTTCATTAGTACAAGACTTTCTCAAATTTCTTTCAAAACTCTCTTCATTAATTAATAGTACTCCAGTACTCTTTTCTCTCCTTTCCGTGCTCTTAATATTTAAAAAAAAAAAATCCTCAAAAATAAAAATAAAATATATATATATATATATATATATATATATATATATTAAACAATTTAATTAAACAGATTCATTATTTTTCAAAGTGAATAAGTAGATTCATTACATCTTCTAGATGAATAGATAAGAAAATTTAATTTTTTTGAATTGAAGTGCTTGAGCTAATTAAAAGTGTCATATATATATGAAAAGAAGAGGGAGTATTGAATTGATAATTTAAATATTCTCTCGTGTAGATTCGAATTTTTTTTTTGAAATATAACGTCGAATGTATAATATATATTTCGAATCGATTGACCGATGTTGTTGAGCAGCTATCTATATTTTAAAAATTAAAATGTGATCCGAGTTCGGAACGACTCAATATATTGGAGTATTATCCTTAACATGATTCATTGTTTGATACTATCTTCAATCCTAGTCTAATTTTCTTAATGGGCGAGTTATATATCAATATTTGTATTGTACCCCATGAGTTAATTCCATGTTCTGAAAAATTAAAATACGCATTAATAAAATTAGGAAACTAATGTTTGACATTGTAAATTTGTAATCATAGCATGCGATAAAGGATAATTGCAAATGTCATTTTCGGACTTAGTGTGAACCATCTTGAATTTCTTCATGTGGGGCACATGCATTTCTTAATTAGAATTTAAGTCTTGAACGGCAAGGAATTAGTATTTTTTTTTAAATAACCTAAATAACCATTTATTGAAATTATTGTGAACGTAATTAATTAAATAATTGTGTGAAACGCGTAGAAATTTGGAATATACATGTCACTTGAATCTTGATGCTCCACTCCCACACTCAAGAGTCTTAAAGTGTAGCACTAACACATTTTGGTGTATTTTTTATTTTTATTTTTATTTTTTATTTTTTATTTTTTTATTTTTAACTTATTTAAAGAAGACTATGTCCAGATATTATTATGGGATTAATAATAGTATTTCAACGACTTGACACTAGTACTTTCGATTTCATGAAATAGGGAACGTGTGCTTTCAAGGAGATTTATTTATTTATTAATTATTATTATTATTGTTATTATTATTATTTTGCCTATGTATAGTTTTCTTCTACATTAAACCATGATTCTTATTTCCTGATTATACTTTGTCGAATCCAAGTGAAAATCTTACTTACCATTTGACAATAAAATAATAATCCTATTAATTGTAGGAAGGGAATGACTTTTTGTAGCCCTTTGTCTATTTTTTAAATTTGAAAATTCCTCCGTAATTGCCTTTCCTGTAAGAAATTGTTGAGCAATTTATCTGGACTTTGGATTCAAAAAAGTCATATTTCTAGAAGTATATTTGGATATGCACATTTAATTTATGCTCTGTTTTTGCACATATTATAACAATTATTATCTTTAATCACGTGTACGAATTGCCGTCTTCTCCTTTCTTCTTAATTCTTAAGGAATATGGAACTATTGAAAATACATCAGGTTTAGCCCTCATTTTCAAACAGAATATTCCCTGCACTAAGATATATACATAAAAAAATTACACTTATTAATGTGTCCCTTTAATCATCATTTACTGTATCTATTTTGTTTCCAGCTCATTCCTTCTAGACAACGTCCAATTTTTAATTATTATTTTTTATTCTTTTAGAATTTACTTGAAATTTAAACGTCACGACATCACGACACGAGAACTTGAATTTGAATTTTATTTTATTTTTTCATTTTTATTATTGAGTTCTGTCGTAATTATGTCATGAGCTCTGAGTCAAATTTAGAAGAATATGGAAACAATAAAATTCTAAATATTAGATATTTGTGTTTATTATGCATGATTTCTGTTTGATTATGTTTTGTCTTAAAAAATAAAAAAGAAAAAAAAGGGGCCATGGGGGGTTTGATTTAGTGCTGTAGGGACTACTCCTTATTTGTTATATTAGATAATAAAGTATAAGAATTTATTCTATAATCCCTACTGTGACACTGTCACTTAATATTATATTATCATATCTGCCACTCTCTCGTTTACTATATAATCATCAATTATTAAAGAATTTTCCCCAACAAATTAATTATTTTCCCCTGTTCCTGGCTTTTAAAGTAAAATATTCGTCTGCGAAAATCAAGATGGAGAAGTATGGAAATAAGTATGTTTCAAAGAAAAAGCAGACGCTTCCACCTCATAGAGGAGAGATTAAGAAGAAGATGCTCAAGATTGTGGTGAAATCAGCTTTTGAATTTATGGTTTCGAAAAGGGAGAAAGGAAAATAGCTCATTTCTACAAGGCCGCATGAAAATTTGCAAGTGAGCTTGATTTTAATAGGTGATGATGCTTCACATTTTATTTTTATTATTATATATATATATATATATATATATATATATATATATATATATATATATATATATATATATATATATATTTTGGGGAGGGGAGGGGGGGGGGGGGGGTTGAAAATGATGATGGAGAAATGAGGTTCTGGAGTTCTAGTTAAATTATTATTTTTTTATCTTTCTATCATGTAAATTTATACTAAAATCATATACAATTGCTTCTTATTTATCCGGTGAAGCTATGCATGTGTACAAAAGATGAGGAATTTATTTTCATCTTTTATTGCACCTTTAGATGCACAATATGTGTTAATATTTCTTAAATCAACAATTTTGTTTAAATTCTTTAGTTATTGTTGATTGAGGAAATATTTTAAACACGTGAGGAGCATGACGGTGTAACAGAAAATGCATGCAATATCGAAATGCAACGAAATTGAAGCACAAACTTCTCATAATGAGCATACTATTCACATGTATAAATACATATATAAAATGTGTGATCTTAATTTCTTGATTGAAGAATTAGTATGTCCAATCAAAAAAATTAAAAGGAGCCCACTTTGATAAAAATCTTGGAGCCCAAGATTTGACCAATTCCCTCAACTATTATACATAAGTACTTCTCACTCCCTTCCCTCTTTCATTCCTCAACCTAGGCTACAAATCGCCATTAGTCTTCCTCTGCTTCTCTCTCTCTCTCTCTCTCTGAACGAGCACAAACACACACACTTAACACTTGATAATTGAATAATTGATAGTAGTATTATTAGGTGGAAGGAGATGGAAGACAAAAGCCAAAAACAGAATTCGAAAAGTTTTCCGCCAAAAAGAGGGGAAATCAAGAGCAAGATCGTGAAATCTGTGATGAAATCAGTAGAGGGATTGGTATCGAAATCGAAGGGATGGAAGAAAGAGGATTTGCATCAAACTCCTAGCGGCTACAACTCCGCCGAAGATTAATATATTTCCTGCTATTGTTTATATATATGCTCATGTTCATGTACACTAAAATACATCATCTTCATCTTCATCTTCATTCATGAAGCTGAGTTGTACATAATTTTCATTAATCTAATCCATTAGTAACACTACTATTTCCTTTTCTTTCTTTCTTTCTTTCTTTCTTTTTTTCATTTTTAATGTACTACACTCGGTATATTATTACCAGTATTTTTATTAAGTTGGTGACATTAGTGTGACATGCTAAACAGAGAAAATAGTTTTTTTTTTTTTTAAATTTAAATACTAATTTGGACAGTACAAATTCCTTGATCAAGAAACACAAGATAGCGTGTCATTCTGAGGGAGGGAATAGTAATTACTGTAGATGCTATTGATCAAAAAAATACTTGAATATATAATTTTTTTTTATAAAAAAAGGGGCTTAGGGTTTTCTACCCTTTTAAAACACTTAATGTAAAAACTACCCCAAAAATAACACTAATGTAAAAACTACCCTTACATAATAAAATAGTGTATTGTATGGACCCCACTTTTTTTTTTTACTCTCGACAAATCTCGTATCCCCCACCCCCAAAAATTGTGCCGATTATTTTTGTATTTTTGTTGTTTGATTTTTTTATTTTTTGTTATTTTGTTAAATAATTTATGAGAATATTTTTTTTGATTTAGAAATTAGGGAAGGGAAAGCCCGTGAAGCTCGGCCCTCTGAGATGTGTGTGTCGTGTAGTATATGTTTGGAACCTTTAGAATATTAATGATGATTCTTCATGCATCAATATATAAAGAGTCCTTAGGGCAGAAATATATATAACATAATTGAAGAAAAACACACAAACTCACTCATCCTCCCTCAACTCCAATACTCTCAAACCCTCCTCTCCCAACCGAGAAACGAGCACCTAACAACTCGACGGAGTAATGGGGTCACAATACGTAATCAACGACGACCACTTTGTCTTGTTGGAAAACGAATCGGGGATCTCCATCGAAGTAATACCACGACGAATATCGGTATGTTTTCCGATGAATGTAATATTATATGAATTAAAATTTTATTATTTGTTAGGATTTTATTGTATTCGCTAATTGATTTTTATATAATTAAATAATTTTTATTTTATTTAAATTGTATTAATTGTTATGATAAAATTCAAAATTATTAGCAATTTGTAGTTGTTGTCCTTTTAAAATTCATATTTAGGTTAAGAAAAATAAGTGGAATTTTTTGGCATAGGCGGCTGGTCCTTCCAGTGCCGGAAAATGGCCGTCCGGTCGCCTATTCCGGTCGCCGGAAAAATCTCTTTTCCGGCAACCCGACGGACCGGCCGGCTATGTCCGAAAATTCTACATATTTTTCTAACTAGGAATATAAATTTACATATGTCACATAATTCCTTTATTTATTTTTTCTATTATTAGTTGATTATTATTTATTTAGTATAATTATTTTATGTAATTAAATTGTATAATAATTCAAAATATGTAATGTTTTGGCACGAAAAATTCACATTTAGGTTTAGAAAAATAAGTGGAATTTTTTGGCATAGGCGGCCGGTCCTTACTTTGCCGGAAAATAGCCGTCCGGCCACCAATTCCGGTCGCCGGAAACTTTGATTTTCCGGCAACCCGACCGACTGGCCGGCTATGTCCGAAAATTCCACATTTTTTTCTAAGTAGGAATATAAATTTACATGTATTTTATATGTCAAATAATTCCTATATTTGTTTTTTCTATTATTAGTTTATTATTATTTATTTACTATAATTATTTTATGTGATTAAATTGTATAATAATTCAAAATATGTAATGTTTTGGCACAAAAAATTCATATCTAGGTTTAGAAAAATAAGTGAAATTTTTTGGCATAGGCGGCCGGTCCTTTCGTTGCCGGAAAATAGCCGTCCGGCCACCAAATCCGGTCGCCGGAAATCTCGATTTTCCGACAACCCAACCGACCGGCCGGCTATGTCCAAAAATTCCAAATTTTTTTCTAACTAGGAATATAAATTTACATGTATTTTATATGTTACGTAATATTATTATTAAATTTTGTTTGTAAACGACGTTCTGAGCAAAACTAGTGTTTTTCAGGTGGAAACGACGTTCTGAGCAAAACTCATGACTTTGCCATGAGCTGTGACGGATTTTGGGCAAATTCCATCTTTTAGAGGGTCAAAATTGCAATTTTATAGTTTTTCGGGTTATTTCGTATTTTTGGATTTTTATTTGGGATCCTTTTGTTATTTCTTGTTTTTCGGTGATTAGGGTTTCGTATTTAAGCATTGTTAGACGATGATGGACGACAGTTTTGAATATTATTGAATCTGAGATTTATCTCTCTCGCGTTTTACGAGTTTTTCTTCCTGTCAAGCATTCACGCTGCATCAAAATGTAAAAGTTCTTATTTATTCATTTTCAACAATTTAATGAGTTATTCTCCCTCTAGGTCGGGCTAGGGCTATTCTCCTGAGGACTGCGGCCCGACGGTTCGAGGCCCGAAACCGCCGGGCCTGGCCAGTATGTAGAGTACACCGTTCAAGACCACGCTCTCATCACAGGGTTGAGATTTGGCCATATAGATTTTGATCCCAGGATTCAGAGGGAGCTAAGGGTATCGCGTTTATTTCAAGATGTCTGTGGCGGCCATGTTCAGAAGGCGGCTTTGTTGCACTCCCATTTGTTGACACTGAAGTCCGACAATGATCCAGACGGGCAAACTCGTTTGAAGCTGTCCAACTTGTTGATGGCCAATTGTTTTTTCCTCGGTCATGATGGGTAGTCTCCACCCCACCAGTGGTTGTGGGAGTTGATCGACGACACTGATCAGTTCAATTCCTTTCCTTAGGGTGCGTACTCCTACAAGACCCTTCAGTACTACATGAGGACCTTTCAGGCGAGGTCGAAGAAGTATCACATTTATGGGCCGGCATGGGCTCTCATGATCTGGGCTTACGAGGTGATGCCAGGGTTCGGTGATGTCTCTGCCTTTCTACACAAGTGCCGATACTGACCCCTACATTGGCCATGACCCGAACACTGTTGTCGCCGATGCATTCACTTCCCTTTTCGGGCAGGGACTATTGGGACAAGCCAATTACTCATGTGCTCCGTGTCCGAATCGTACTCCTGTTCACCCTCACCAGGATTTGAGAACATCATCCCAAGGAGTTTCTGCATACCCCCTATCGACCGGAATAGGTGGCCGGACGGTCTTTTTTCGGCGGCCTATCGACCGGCCGCCAATACCCAAAATTTTCTTTTGTTTTTCTAAACCTAAATATAAATTTTAACATTACAAACATTGCATATTTCTAACTATATCGAATTACATCTATTAAGATAATTAAATTAAACTAAATAATAATCAAGTAATTTAAACAAAATTCTATAAATGAATTACCAAAACATATAAATTACATATGAATAATTATCTATACTAAGAAAAAAATAGAAAAATTTGGGTATGGGCGGCCGGTCCATCCGATCGCCGGAGAAGTGATTTTTCCGGTGACCGTAATAGGTGACCGGACGGTCATTTCCCGGCGACCGATTGACCGGCCGCCCATACTTAAATTTTTCTTTTGTTTTTCTAAACCTAAATATGAATTTTAACATTACAAAAACTACAAATTTCTAATAATTTCGAATTAAATCACATAAGGGAATTAATTTAAACAAAATAATAATCAATTAATTTCAAAGAAAATCAATAAACGAATTATTAAACTTATAAAACACATGTAATTATTTATCCATACTGAGAAAATAATGGGAAATTTTTTCGCATAGCCGGCCGGTCCATTTTGTTGCCGGAAAAGTGATTTTCCGGCAACCGGAGAACACGGCCGGACGGCCTTCTTCCGGCGCCGGATTGACCGGCCGGCTATGCCTGAATTTTTCTATTTTTTTTCTCAACCTAAATATAAAATTTTCAATTACAAACACTACAAATTTCTAATAATTTCGAATTAAATACCACATGTTAAAAAATTCAATTAATTTCCAAAATAAATATATAAACTACTTACTAAGCATAAAAATACGATATTACCTATATTATTGGATAACCCGGAAACACAATGAAACAATATGGCTCGATATCCTCCTCAGTTAATCGTCCGTCTTCCTCTTCCTCAGCTCAATACTTCTTCTCAGAGTACTTATTTTACTGAGTTGGTTTTTTTTTTGAATTCTATCGCAATTTCAGTGTGGTATATATTGAGTTTCGTGTGTTGTGGTTGGCATTGGATACCAAAAATTATTACTGTTTCGTCTGTGAAAATTGAATTATTTGTACAAAAAAGGAAGCAGCATTCATTCACGCATGCATGCATACTGTATAAATTTTCATTAATATTATACTATTTATGTCATACTAGTCAAGAATCATCATTCAAAAATAATTGATAGTGGGACCATGGTAGTTTTTAAAACATAAAGAGTGGGACCACCAACATAATAAAAAAATAGAAAGGGTAGTTTTTACATTTTATGAATTAAAAGGGTAATTTTTACATTTGGGTTTTTAAAAGGGTAGTTTTAAGTATTCTGAGTAAAAAAAATGTACTCCCTCTGTCCTAAACAAGTTCTTTTTTTTTTTTTTGCGATAATTAACCCACATAACAACTCTCCTTTTTCTTTCCTCTTTATTAGTATTATGCCAAATAGTTACCGGACTTGTTCAATATGATGGAGGGAGTAGAAGTTAGTGAAGTCCATGAATACGGTAAGATTGAGTAAGCAATGAAATCAAGGTACAGTACAGTGTCAGATAAAAAGGAGATTAGTACTAGTATAGATCGAGTGGTCAACAATAATCATTTGAATACAGTTTAGATTTTCTTTTTTCCAAAAAAAGAAAAAAGAAAAGAAAAATGATAATGCAGTCTTGGAGGCCAAGCTGCTCACTAGCTGACAAAGCCACTTGTTTATTGTTATTATATACCTCTCCCTCTCCCTCCCTCCCTCTCTCTCTTCTCACACAACCATCAGTAGAATTTTCTCTGTTTCTTTCTTCTACACTCTGCTTCTCATGGAGATGGAGATGGAGATGGAGTCCGACCGTGTTGTGAAGCAAATTCACAGCCTTCCGCCGAGGAGAGGCGAAATCAAGAAGAAGATATTCAAGTCTCTGCTCAAATCTGCTCTTCAATTACTGCCGAATTCCAACACAAGGAAGGGAGAGGTGGCTCTCACTCTCACCTCAACATCCAATTCCACTACGCCGCTTCCAACTCCCACTGGCTACAGCTCAGCTGATGATTTTTATTCTTCATCTTAAATAATTTTCTCTCTGGTTTTTATATCTTGATTTTGTTGCTGGTTTTGTATAGATTTTTTTTTTTTTTCCCCCGAGTTAGAGCTGAGATGCTAGAGTCAGAGAAGCTGGGGATTCAGATCCTCTATCGCGACATCTTTTATTACACCGTTAGATGATTGTCATGTGTTTAAAATGTTTCCAAAACTACTCATTTTTCATTATGGAAAATTTTAATTATTACCGGTTTTGAAAATATGATGGACATGTGTTAATAATTTAACGGTTGCAATAGAGGATGTCACACTGTTAGGCAATAGAGGATCCAAATCCAAAAGGTGGAGCCTTGACTTGAGTTGTAACTTGTAATGCACTTTCGACTATCGAGAGTTACTTACCAAAATAATTTTGAATTTTTTTTTTCTTTCATCTCTCGGGTTTTGTTTTTGATCCGTCTTTGATAATTCATCTAGCTCTCTCCGGTTCAAGAAATATGAGTCGATGTTCTTTTTAATTTTCCTTTTGTGTTTGAATATATTTTTCTTTAAAATAAATGTTTTTTATTAGTTTGCATGTTGATAACATGCGTATAAAGTATATGAAATACTTCTGGTTCAAGCTCAAAAAGAATAGGAATTAATGAAATCTTTAATTTGGTGTTTAGATAAATCAAATGTCACGATTATTTTTCAAATGGCCTCGCATATTGTTTGCGGCGTATTGTATAAAACACGGATACGAAAAAGTGCTTCTTCAACTTAATTATTTTCCAAATATAATAATATCAATTTCAGCAAGTATTTAAACTTAAGAGTGAAACACAATCTCTTTAACATGATCAAGATGCTGGAGTTACTGGTAGCTCCGAAAATTTCAATAGTTTACTGCAAAAAATGTTTTATTCATTTATCTATACTACAAAGTAAAAGCTAGGGGATGAAGCCCAATTGTATACTACTACTATTTGGTAGAGTAGATACCTTATATAACAGAAATTATCTTGCTTAATCCGACTTCCAAGCTAAAATAATGTTCCTCCTTCAATTTTAATCACACACCTTAAATAAATTACTACTCCGTACTATTTATTATTCACAGTTTTCAGATAGAAATAATGCCCACTTCACTCATGTAGTCATGTTGCAATCAGCTTAAAGAGCAAACTATCAATGAAATAAGGAATTTCGTATTCTAGCATCTTCTTTTGTTGACTACTACAAATTTCTCTCATAGTTGAACTAGTACTACTATATTATATGATATCTTCAATTTTTATTTATTTATCGTTATTTCCTTTTTACTAGGTGGGCCAAACGGTAAGGCAAACTGAAGAAAATTAATAGAATGATAGAAATAAACAATTTATTATACAAAACTGTGAAACATAAGTATAAATGAATCATCTAACTTTGCATACATATTATTCCCTCTCTAATAGGGCTATTACCCAAAATAGAAAATTTTAAATTAAAAAAAAATCGACAATTTTAATTAATTAAAATTCTACAATTTTAATCTTCTGAAAAAATTATAGTTAAATTGGATATTTAAATTAAATATTAAATTCAATTTAGAATTCAATAGTTGTTACATCTAACCACATTTCTTCACTACTAATTTAAATTGTCTAAACTCTCATGCTTAAAAAAAGGTCCTATTAAAATGTAACGGCGGAATTACTCCCTCCGTCCGCTCGATATGGCTTGTTTCGCTCTCACGAAACAAGTCATATCGAACGGGACGGAGGGAGTATAAAGCTACTTAAAACATCCGACCTTTTTTAATTATGAATTAGGTAATAGCAGAGTTCAAAAGCTATTCAAAGTGGAGGGGTCGCAGCATTTCAAATTTCCAAAAGCTTAATTCAAAAGTAAAAAATGAAGGTGCAGAGAAGGACCATCCGCACTCAATAATTCCCAAAACCCTTTCCCCACCTCTTCACTTTATTTTCCCTCCTTTCAGTTTGAGCTCTCAAATTCACAAACCTCCAAAAATCTCCTCCAATCTCTAACAGCATAAGGATATGGAGAAGGAAAACGAAATCGATTCCAATGCTTCAGCTGTTCAAGTAAGAGGCGTTCCAATCCATGGCGGAAGCTTCATTCAGTACAACGTCCTCGGTAACCTCTTCGAAGTCCCCTCCAAGTACGCGCCGCCGATTACTCCCATCGGCCGTGGCGCTTACGGTCTCGTTTGGTATACTCTGAATTTTCGATTGCGATTTTTTTTTTTTTTTTTGGCGATTGCGTTTGTGGTTTGTGTGATTTTGATTTGGTGCGGTTTTGCTGCGCCGCAGCTCTGCTACCGATGCGGAGACGAAGGAGGAGGTGGCGATTAAGAGAATCGCGAATGCGTTCGATAACAGGATTGATGCGAAGCGAACTTTGCGCGAAATCAAGCTGCTTACGCACATGGATCATGAAAATGTAAATCGTCTCTCGAAATTGATTTCTTAGATTTCTACTTTGAAGATTTGATTAAGTATGCGTGTTTTGCTTGTTATTTCCTCTTTGTAGGTTATTAAGATTAAGGATATCATAAGACCGCCGGATAAAGCGGATTTCAATGACGTCTACATTGCTTATGAGTTAATGGATACTGATCTGCACCAGATTATAAGCTCGACTCAGGAACTCACCGAGGATCACTGCCAAGTGAGTTCATGCTTTTAATTAGCGGTATTATTTGTTTGTTTGGGGTCTTATCCATTGATTTTGATACATTTGCGTCGGTGAAGCTTTAATTATTAGGTATTCTAATAACTAGGCGCTTATGATTTGCAACTGTTTCATTTGCAATGTATTTAGTTTTCATCTTTCCCTGTGTTGTTCTGTTTGGATTCTATTGTTTTGGTAGATTATACAGTCGTCTGGAATCTTGATGTATTTTGTGGTCAATGTATTTTTGAGAAGAAAGTCAATGGAAAAAAAAGATTTTGAATTTCCTCATGTCGTGTGAGGTGATTTGGTCAATAACAAAAATGCCATGAAATAATATCTTATTTTTGCTTATCTTGGAGTTCTAATAGTTTGCATAATTGTAGGATTTTATTTTATTACTATTGTAATGATATTCTATAGAGTGATCAGGGCATTGTGTTGTCAACAATGTGGACATACTTCTTTGAATACCTTTATCTCTTTCCCCCCTTTCCCACTTCTCTCTAAAGGGTGCAGCATCATGGTCAGCAATACTTTATTATTGTCCAAAACACAACTACACAAGTTCCTGAGTTGTTTTAGATACCAGCTGCAAATACGAAACATCTAGTTTCTTCCAGATTGACTAACAGTCTTAACACATTTCCTACAAATGTTTGCCTTTGACTCAACTTGCTGCCTGCATTTGTAAAATAGGTTCTTGCTATCCTTCCACCTTTGTAGTTAAGGATTTTCGTATGTTTGGATCCTACTGTTTGCTGCTCCGGTGCAATGTTTTCCCTCTTGAAGTGTATCTGTTGAGTCTTGCCTTTACAAATCTTTGTATATATGTTACATTAGCAGCAACTGACCGATGGTATATACTATCATACTAAATATTATATCCACAACCATACATGCCTGATATGATCCTTATTGTGCTTCAAACCACTGTCCTGTATCTCATCTTAAATCGTAAATTGGTCCTCATAACCTGAAGAGTAAGCTTCGTATGGTGAATACTCTTTTAGATTTATCAATATTCTTTGGCTTGGATACCTTAGAATAATGTTGTGACCTACATGTGTACTAGATTTGCAGTTAATTATTTAATGTGTCGCCTGTCTCTTGTTTTGCAGTATTTCCTTTATCAGTTATTGCGGGGTCTTAAGTATGTACATTCTGCCGGTGTTCTGCACCGTGATCTGAAGCCCAGCAATTTACTCCTGAATTCTAACTGTGATCTCAAGATTTGTGACTTCGGACTTGCCAGAACCAGCTCAGAGGCAGATTTTATGACTGAGTATGTCGTAACCCGATGGTATCGAGCTCCTGAGTTATTACTCAACTGTTCTGAGTATACAGCAGCAATTGATATGTGGTCAGTTGGTTGCATATTGATGGAGATTCTTAAAAGAGAACCTCTTTTTCCGGGTAAAGACTATATTCAACAGCTGGGTCTGATAACCGAGGTACCTTCTTGGGAACTTTGTTAAAGCTGGTTTATACTGTTCTTTGGAACTTCTGAGAATAGTTTCATAGTTTGTTATCTTTTCAGGATGAAAGAAAAAATAGTGAGGACATGAAACTTGAGCTAACTTTTCTATTAATTTTTGTGGAGTAGCTATTAGGTTCCCCCGAGGATTCTGATCTTGGATTTTTAAGGAGTGACAACGCTAGAAGGTACATCAAACAGCTTCCTCTTTTACCCAAGCAATCCTTTTCACAGAAATTCCCAGGCGTATCCCCTGTTGCGATAGACCTTGCAGAGAGAATGCTCGTCTTTGATCCGGCTAAACGAATTACTGGTGGGAATCTTATTATTCAGTACTTTTAGCATTTTAAAATTAGATATCTTGCTGCTAACTACTAGTGGTTTTTGTATGGTTAAAGTCGAGGAAGCTCTGAATCATCCATTTTTATCAAGTCTCCATGAGATCAACGAGGAGCCTACTTGCCCTTCTCCTTTCGTGTTTGATTTCGAACAATCATCTTTAAGCGAAGAGGACATAAAGGAGCTAATATGGATTGAGTCTCTCAAGTTCAACCCAGAATAGGGATGAATTCCCTGCTTTCTTGGTTTTTACAGCTTCCTTCCTGTTTGTCTATGTTGAGTGTAGATAGGCGATTTGGGTTTGTCATATGTGTTTATGGTTTTGTATAAGATTAGCCCTCCTATATATGTGATTTTGAAGGAGATGGAGATTTGTAATTTTGAAGCAAAAAAGAGAGAGAGGATGGCTGGCAGTAAGGGAAAGATTGAGTATCAACATTTGGTCCATGATGTTGTAATTGATTTTTGCTGTTTGTATTTGCAAAGTATCATAATGAGATTTCCGCGCCTTTCATTTCCATTTCTTTCAACATTTGTTGTTTACATGAAATTGTTCTGGATTATTACTTGTAGATTTGATACAGGAAGTGAGAGAAATAGACCACTCTTGAACTTTTGTCTTCCAAGATCCTCTGTTATTTGTACAAAGTTTCATTTGAAAATAGTTGCGAGGATCATGAAATTTCAGATGAGAACTTTATTTTATTTTATTTTTATATTATTGAATCTCCACTTTGATTTTTTTTCACATTAGTAAATTGATTTCTGTAAAATGATTTTATTATATAGATGCTACCATTGAATCATGGCTGCTGGTATCCTTGTGGAAGGAAAACAAAAACTTACTAATCATATTCCTAACCACATGAGTGGCTTTTAAATGTTAATGGGGTTTACAAAATAAAGTGGCTCTTAATGAATTTATAATGATATTTATAATTACCAATTGTACTGCCAATTTTCCTTTTTAAATCCTGGTAATATTCTAAAAAGAAAATTATTGCCTTTTAGATTACCACTAAGCCAATTTTACTTGTTGTCTGATCTTTTCTTGTGAAACAAATCATTTAACAGATTCCGTTATGCAGTAAAAGAAAACTATAAATTCCTGCTTCCTGTTCTGTAATCGCAGGAGATCGGAGTAGAAGGAAAAAAAAAATGAAATTTATTCAAATTTTGAGAAGAGCTTCTTCTTCTACTACTAGTCGCCTCAATCGGAGTAGAGTTTCTCCAATCGCCGTGAATGGCCGCTTCTTCTCTAATCTCACTCACTCCCAACCTCCTCGCCGGTAATCTCTATGAACATTTGCGTATCTCAACATCTTCGGTACGAAAACGGGAAATTGATTGTCAATTTATTCTTATGGCAGCGCCTCGTTCGGCATTGCTTTCGACATCGACGGCGTCCTCCTGCGCGGCGAAACTCCCGTCGGCGGTTCACCGCAAGCCTTGACAAGATTATACGACGACTCCGGTATCTACAAGACTATAACTACAAGCTCTCTCTCTCTCTCACACACACACACACCAGGAAAAAAAGTTTTTTTTCAGGGAGCTTCAATCAGAGATTTTTAAAAAAATAAAAATAAAATAATAATAAAAATAATAAAAAAAGTAAAAAATAAAAAAAAACCATTTGAATTCATTTTCTGATTGCAGGTACCTTGAGCACGCCGTATGTTTTCTTGACCAACGGTGAGTGTTGAAAGAATTATTTCTGAAAAAGAGAGATTTTGTAGCCTGGATGGCTGTGATTTATTAGATGTACTATTATTAATCCTTTTCAAGCTTTGGATAGCAATGCAGTTGCTTAGAGTATTCATTTTTGTTTTTTTGAGGGAGAGTTGCTTAAAGTATTGGGGCAAAGGAGTTGGGTATATTTGTGGGTGAATTCATTCACTAATCACTAGTCTGATGATTTATGATTCATTCACCACTATGATGTTTGTGTTGTAACTCACAGGAGGTGGTGTTCCTGAATCCAAAAGGGCATCAGAATTGAGCAAATTACTGACTGTGCCTATTTCTCCCTCTCAGGTCAATGCTACTGTGATTTTACTCTCATCAAGTTTAGATTTTTTTTGAATGTAAAAGCCAACTCTTGTCTAACTTCACTGCAGGTTATACAGGGCCATTCTCCTTTCAAGCAGCTAGCAAACAAGTATTTTATTTTTTATTTAATTTTTATCTCTCTTTCTGGTCAAATGTTTTTAACATCTTCTTAGATTGATCGTTGCCACCCCTATGATTGAATGGATTAATTTTTCTTCATTGACCTTTGTGGATTTTGCTATAAATTTCGAGATGTTCTTAACAACTCGATGCTCCCTAGCTTGGTAATGGTTAGCATAATTCGTGTGAATAGATGGAGTAGTGATAGGCTGATAGCATATGCATTTACTGAATGAATAACTTATGCAATAAGTTCTTGAAGAAAAAGGTGTTATGAGAACAATCAAGGCATCCAAGATGAATCATGAAAATAGATATTCATTTTTTTTTTTTGCAGGTTTGAAAATGAACTTGTAATTGCAGTAGGAAAAGGAGAACCTGCTGGAGTTATGGCCGAATATGGTTTTAAGTAAGCTCTCTCCCTTACTCTTCCTGTCTAATCTTGCATACTTTGTCAACGTGTTCCAATCGTCTTCTCCCCATTACTTCTCAGAAATGTTCTTAGCATCGACGAGTATGCATCTTACTTCAAGCATATCGACCCACTGGAGAAATTTAAGAACTGGTCCAACCTACAAGCTGGTTTTGGGAAAAGCATTTCCAGAGAAAGTGAAGGGAAAATCGATCCTTGTTCAGAAAGTGTGAAAGCTGTCTTCGTAGTTAGTGATTCTGTTGATTGGAGCAGGGACATTCAGGTGTTTCTCTATCTTATTATCATTTCATTTTTCAGCTAACTTGATGACATGCATTTGGTAGAGTAATTGATTCGAAAAGAGTACAGTTTTGCTCAAAATCTTAGCTTGCTCGTGAACAAAAAGGTGAACTGGTATGATTTTATATATATTCATATATATGGAAAACTGAGAAAAGCTAAATGATAATTTTGCTGCCTTGGGTTCAGGATTTTCTATTGAAGTTAATTGACACTTACTCAAGTTCCTGCAATTAGTTAACTAACATTCATTTTCTTTCAGTTATGTTGAGGTAAGGTTTTGTCTAAAAACAAAAAAGTTTTATGCAGATTCTGCTAGTTTCGAGTAGAACTCTCGAGTCTAAGCAGATAAATACGATTTCAGGTTTTATGCGACATTTTGAGCACCGGAGGTCTTCCCGGCAGAGAGATTTCCAGCCAACCACCTCTGTATTTTGCAAGTGATGACCTCTCCTATCAGGTTAGTTTTTGCTTTTTTTTACTTTTCAATTATCATTTTTTAAAAACTTTTACTAATTGATTACTTCCAAAGGCAGGGTCTATTTCCGACTGAACGTCTTGGCATGGGCGCTTTCAGGATCGCTTTAGAATCCATCTACAACAGGTAACGCTTCAAAAGCGATTTAATCAATTTTGTCTCTCATAAGAGGGTGGGAGAAAAAAGAAAAAGTGTTTACTGCATCATTTTATTTTGGATTGTGGAAATCATAAATCTTGTATGCCATATTTCGAAATTGCAGAATGTACACAAATCCTCTTGATTATACGTCCTATGGAAAACCGAATCCGTCTGTATTCAAGAACGCCGAGAATACGCTGATGCAAGTTGCATCTTCAAGTACAACCCTCGAGAGCAAAGAACTATATCCATTCAAGACCCTATACATGATCGGAGATAATCCTCACATCGACATTAAGGGAGCTCGTCAGGTTCGCTCTCACCAGATGAATCGGCTGATAATTTGTCACCGTTGATTTTTTAATGACACGATTATGGTTTTATTAATACAATTTGATGTGTTAAATTGTGCATAATCATCTACAATTTACGGTGCAGGCGGGGCAACCTTGGTTTTCGATCTTGACGAGGACCGGGGTTTTCAAAGGGAAGGAAAATCATCCGTTATTCCCTGCAGATTTGGTAATTTCACTACTTTTTCTCGAAGCTCATTTTCAAGCTGTGTAATGGCCTTTCTAATCATATTTTGTTTCCAAATATATGTTAAATATCCGTTGCATCGTCATCTGCAGGTTGTTGACACGGTGGAAGAAGCTATAGATTATATTTTGGGGAAGGAAACATTGCAATCTTAGAATTAGATATGCTAGTATTCAGCGTAATTTTTATTTATTTAATGCCTCTACAAAGGGTTTTTAGCAGATTCAATTCAATAGGTTTGATTATAAACTCTCATTCATCGGCTGACCAGCCATACATTTCTAATTCAGATTAATATGAAAATTCATTTTAAGGTTTTAGAATTGAAAATTTCTGCTTTCATAGAGTTTATTTGGCCGCATCTTTATAGTTTCGTTATTTTTTTTGAGAGAAGTTTATCAGAAAAGGAATTAATTTCAAGGGGAAAAAGAAGCTTATTTCACTCGAACTTCTTTCTGTTCTGATTACAACAGCCACTATCTTAGTTATTGGCTATGAAGACACATCTCTGTTCCTGAAGAAAACCCCAAAACGCTGTGATGATACGAATGCTAAATTCCAAAATAACTGAACTAGAACTTGATCACCTGTTTAGGTTGGCTTCCTAGCTTTCCAAGGGCCTTGTCCAATGCACTTGGAAATTCATCAAAATGTGTCAGCTCCATACTGCAGATAGAATACGAGAAGTTGATGATTCAAAGAACATGTAGCTTGAATATCTACTTAGTCAAGGAAATGATGAAGTTGGAAACAGAAACTGAAGATCATACTCGTATTTCAGTTCGCCACTACGTGTTAGACTTAAAAGGTAATCTATCATCTCCCTGCACTCCTTTGATTTGTCAGAACCCATCCATTTCTGTAACCAGAATCCTTTCAACGATAAATCCTGCAAAAAACCATTGAAAATGTCATCATGTGCACAATTAAAGAACTGATATTGCCTTCAACATGTACCTTAAAGATAAAAGATGAAGTGGAGACGGTTATTGGTTTCTTTGACATTCCTCCATATGTAACCATAGTTCCACCTTGTCTGGAAACAAAAAATACAATGCTTTCAGAAAGAAGAAAAATACGAGAACCAACTATTCTCTGGCAAAAAACAATCATGTCTTACTTCAAGAATTTAAGAACCAGAGAAGCAGCATTTCCACCAACACAGTTAAATCCTAATGTGGGTTCTGGTATATCAGCCTACAAAAAACACGATGCAAAGAAATGATTAAAACCAAATCGATGATGTGAAAGCAAAACAGAATGAAGAGAACAATATTAAAACTGAAAACTAATAGGTATCCATTAAATCACTGTAGTATCAGTTTGCAAATAAGACCATAAGAGAAGGTTCCACCAAACTGGATCCAAATCAACAAGTATGAAGTCGAATCTTAAAATGAGTTTCATTGTTATATAAATATTACATCAAGTTTCAAAGTAATACCAGAAGACTTTTGACATTTTTTATTCCGAGCTGATTCTCAGTAAACACTTCACTGGCACCCAATTTCTTGAGCCTCTCTTTCACTTCATCAGATCCTGGCCTGATATTGCAGATGTCATAATGTCAGAAATCTGTTCAAGGAAAAGTTCTCATGCTTGTTGCATCAAAAGTGTCTACTGGCAGCTTCAACACTCTCCATTTAGGTGTTAAACATACAATTAGATGAAACGGCCGATTTCCAATGCAAAAGATTCAGGACAGCAGAACAATTTAACAACAGCCCTCATAATCTGGCCGATGAAATTCAGGCAGATATACTGCGCTACAGCAAAGAAAGGCATATTAATTCCGTACTAACAAAATTTCACCTGTCTCGAACAATGTTGATAGATTGAATGCCTCGAACCCGTGCAAGTTGAATGATACACTGTCCCACGATGCTTGTAGCCCCATTCTGAACAACAGCATCTCCTATTCCAGTCAAGAAAATTAGTGTAAGGACAAAAAATAGTCTACACTAAGAGAACATTAACCATGCATCACTACCTGACTTTAGATCCACAAAGTCCTCAAGCATTCTGAGGGCAGTCAAAGGATTCACAGTTATAGTGGCAGCATACTCCATAGAAGTGCTTTTATCGATTTTATGCCACGCGTTCTGCTCTTTGACAACAAATGTCTGCCATGTACCTGAGCAGAAATAGCTAAACTAGTTTTATTCACCTTGAGATAATTCTTTCAACAAATTTCAAATGCCGATCTAACACTTAGTTGCATGACTAGAGAAAGAAGCCAGTCAATTCTTCATCTTCAAGTCTCTCGGAAATCCATACCTGAAGAAGGAGGAGAAGGAATGACCCAATCTCCTGGATGGAGTTCCTTTACAGCAGAACCTACAGAATGTACCTCTCCTACACCTTCATATCCTCCTACAGCAGGAACAGCTGGCCTCACCGGATATACTCCTACATAATTCTATGTTTCAAATTCCAATTCTACAAACATTTAACTCTAAATTGTAAACGATTGAATCAAAAAGGCACAAATGCGTTCAAACATTCAGCGAGCAAACCAACGAATGCAGCGGAGAACTTTGAAATTGAAGAGGAGGAGACAAACCGAGGAGTTCATACAGGTCAGTGTTATACAGTACAACTCCCTAACGCTGTATACTCATATAATTGACATAATCATACAAACAAAGAGGAGAAACCTTCGATTCGATTGATGTCGGAGGGATTGATCGGAGCGGCGAGCATCCTGACGCAAACATCTTCTTCCTTAATCGGAACCGGCGGCAGTTCTCTCACTCTGCAGACGGCGTCGGGTGCGCCTTGCTCATCGTAGACGACGGCCTTGGACGGCGGAGACATGGCGGAGGAGAAAGACCGGACGACTCTGCTGGAGAGGCGGAGTAGCCTCCACGGCGGCGAAGGCGACGATGCCCCGCCGTGACGGTGGAAAGCAGCTCGAAGGTGATGGAGCCTCACCGTCGCCATTTCCTCTTCTGAATTTTACTAAAGCTCTGCTTAATTTCAAGTTAATTTCTCATTCTTTTTCGTCTCACGTTTATTACCTTCTAATTTTAAGAGTGAGCTATAAAGCCATAACTTAATCATGGGCTAATTACTGTATGACCTTTCGATTAATTTAAGGTGATTTTAAACATAGCCACATTTTTTCTTATTATAGCCCCTAAATAAAATAATAATAAAAATAATTTTAAATGTACTAATATACCCTTATATAGCCTCCAATGTCAAATTCTAATTGGGATACATTTGGGTCAGCCGAAGGCACCGTGCGGCCGGGCTAAAACAATGACACTTTTATTCATATAGATTGACACTTTTATGTATAAAGATTGACACTTTTAAAAATTGTCATTTTATTCGTAAAATAATTATATTAAAGATTGACATTTTTATTCATATAGATTGACACTTTGGGCCCGGCCGCACGGTGCCTCCGGCTGACACAAGTTTTTGTCAAATCTAATTAGATTACAACTTCACATCCCCCGGCCTCCAACAACCGCTATACAAGCTGCAAGATTGATATACAGTTAGACATGCTGGGACCGCCGGTTTCGGGCCCGGCCCGCCGGTCCCGCGGTTCGAGAAGAGGTAGCCCGAGCCCGGACCGTAAGATTTGCTAGAACCGGCGGTCCTCCGGAAGCCCAAAACAGGGGAAAACAGGGGAGGAAGGCCTGGAAGGGCGAGTGTTCTGCCCATTTTTGGGCTTTTTTTTTTATATTTTTTTTTTGATTTTTTTTTTTGTTTAAACATGTAAATTATAGAATTCTAATAATACAAAATGAAAATTTAAGTTGTTTTGGTTTCATATTTATTTATTATGAATTTTCTAAAGAATTCACTAAAATGTTGAAATATGAAGAAATTGTCAAGAATTTGCATTTTATGATAAATGATGAGTAAAATTACAACAAATCAATTTACCTATTGCTTAGAACTTTTACATTGAATTAGGACTTTTACATTGAAATGAAAAAATTATAATTATAAAGGACTTGAGCTCAATTTAATTTCTAAAATTGAGTTGCCTACGTATCCTCATATTCATAGAGAAATCAAAGTCCACGTAGTTCTTTTTACATTGAAATGCTCTCTACTCCGCACCCGATGCCGATTGATCCGTCTCGGTGAAGACCTCATCTTCACTTTCGTTAGCATCATCTCATTCCGGTTCTTGAGTTCTAAGGTCAGCCCTACACCAATCATCGAGCAACATTGTAGCTTCAATATTCTCCGGCTTCATGTTGCTTCTTCTTTGATCTAGCATTAGTCCTCCAATGCTAAAGGCTTGTTCAACGGATACGGTGGATGCCGGGACGGCAAATAACTCCTTTGCCATGATTGAGAGGATTGGGTACTCCTCTTTCTTGGACCACCACTTTAACACATCGATCGAAGGACCACTATCTTCAACACCAAAGACAAAAGGAATTTGCAAAAATATATCTAATTCACTATTACCTTGTCCCGTTGGCCTTTCGAAGGTTCTATTTTGGTACATGGAAATCATTTGTTGCATCAAAGGATCAAACTCATTCATATCAAAAGGAAAATTCATTGAAGACATCATAGAAGAAGGAGGAGGAGTATGAATATCACAATCACTACCATATTTCAACCTATATTCTTGAAAAAGATTTCTCAAAGTCCTTTCAAGATCATTCTTGATTTGTTCCACATTTGGGAGATCGAAGAAAACTATTTCTCCATCTATTGTAGCACCATGAAAATCCATTGCCCTAAATGCATCATCATAAATACCAAGCATTTGACAAACACCATCATACTTCCACTTAGGATCCAAACACTTAGCAACCAAGAAAATAGTACGAATCTCCCTAAAATATTTAAGCCACTTCTTAACCATATAATAAATGCAACCGGTTAAAGATGTTTTACTAAAACAACTCTTAAAAGCCATGGCAACATACATGCAATGTTCTAACACTATAACGGAAGTACAATAATAAACACCCGATAATTGCTTCGTAGCCATATGAAATATCTTTAACAATCGATACAAATCCATATAAGCATCCCAATGAGACTCATTAAGTTGTAATTGAATGTTTGTAAACTCTTTTCTAAAAAAATCATATATATGACCCCTATATGCAATGGTACTATTAATCATCTCATATGTAGAATTCCAACGATGAGAAACATCTAATTTGAAACACGTATAAACAAGATTCTTTGCACGACAATATTTTTGCCATTTCTTCCCGATAGTTTTTGAACCATGCAAACATTTAATAGCATTTCGAATAGGAAGAACGGAATCTTGAAAAATACTAAGCGCATCTTGAACACATAAATTCAAAATATGACAAATACATCTAGAATGAAAGTATTTTCCTTCGAAAGAAGGTGCACATGCTTCAATAAGTTGAGGAATACTAGCAGTGTTCGCACTTGCATTATCAAAACCAACCCAAAAAATCTTATTAACCAAACAATATTCATTTAACACACCAATAATAATATTAGCAATACCTAGAGCATTGTGAGGCTCTTCAAACTCTCTAAAAGCAATCAAACGTGTTTGCATAACCCACTTTGCATCAATCCAATGACAAGTAATACCCATGTAACTATTCTTATTATAAGGATCGGTCCACACATCGGCACAAATAGAAACCTTATGACCTAAACGAACCAAATATTTCATCAAATCTTTTTTTTTTTCATGCATTGTCTCCTAATCTTCTTAAGCATAATTGTTCTACTAACTTTGCATGCATTAGGACCGAGTCCCGCTTTATACGACTCTTCATACGTAATTCTATCGGCATAATTAAAAGGTTGTTTTTCCATAGCACAATATCTAGCCATAGCATCTTCATATCTTGATCTATCAAAATTAAATAAAGCGGACGTACCCGTTGTGGAAGTATTAGTAGGGGTTTGAGTTTGAATTTGAGTTTGGCTTGATGATATTCCAAACTCTTGAGGATGACAACCCGCCATGTGCCTATTTAATGTTCCATAGCCTCCAAATTCGATCCATTTGTAGTGCTTCGTACAATAGTTGCAATAAGCAATGAATCTCTTTCGATCATCGGGGAAAGGAGGTGCGCCTTCAACAACCGGAGCCGGCACTTTTCTAAAGAAAATATCATAAGAATTTATAAGAACTATGACAATGAAATTAAAATCATGTAATTAAATTCATATAATTAAATTGTAAGAACAATAAAATTTACGTACCTAAAGTGTTTAACGAAGACGTCGGATTGAAGTTCCTTTTTTTTTATGGTGGTGGCGGCGTATCTTGATTTAACTCGTCATCACCATTGGAGTTGGAGGAGCCATCTTCTTCATCACCATTGGAGTTGGAGTTGCCTTCACATTCGTAGTTTTGACTCCTTTCCATTCGGCCAACCATTTCATAAAATCGAGCATCTTCTTCGGCTTGAAGATTTTCGGCAACTTGCCTTGAGATTTCCTCCGCCACTTGGGCCCTTCTTGAACGTTGAGTTTCACCGGCTCCTCCCTCACTTTGGCCTCCTTGATCGACGACCTTTTCCTTTCCCTTGCCCTTGTTCAATTGCCTTGAGCCCCTTGAAGACATGATCAAGAGATTAACAAATTGAGAGTTTAGAATAAGAATGAGAGCTTGAGCCTTGAGAGGCTGAGAGAGCTTGAGAATGAGAGTTTTAGAGTTTGAAAATAGGATGTAAATGAGTGAATTAAAGCTTGAGAATTGAGAGATTGAAGTGGGGGGATAATGTGGATGAGATTTATATTTATAGGTGTGAGTTTTGGAGGTGGAGGGGGGAGCCAACGGCTAGGAGCCTTTTGAGGCTCATGCATGCAATGCATGCCCCTGTTTCTGCACACATTCTGCCTGACATTCTGAAATTTAGCCGTTGGGCCCGCGGGCCCGACCCGGCCCGTCGGTTCGAGGCTGGCCCGTCGGCCCCAACGGCTATTTTTCAGCCCGACGGTCCATTTTGAAGCCCGACGGTCCGGACCGGCGGTTAACCGTCGGTTCCGGGCCTCATTTAAGTCGACCCTAGCCCGACCCTAGTTGAACGGTTCCGGTCCCGGTCCTAGCCCGTTGACCGGCGGGCCAGGCCAAAACCGTTGACTTTCGGGCCGGTTCACGGTTCGGCCCGCCGGTTCGTCCGGCCCCTGCATGTTTATATACAGTACAAAGAAGAGCAAATAAATAAATATATTTATATCCCTTTATTGAAGAACATGACGGAAAAGATGAAGAAAAAAGAAATAACGATGAAGAACAATACTTAATTATTATGTTGTTGTTCATCTTTATTTGTCATCATTTTTTTTTAGTTTCCAATCTTCGTTTCATAGTAAGAATTGCAGCTTTCACTGAAAACCTCTAAGAAGAATTTTAATTAATACTGTACTACATATTTAACAAAGACAAATATTTGTTCTCAAACTATTTAGTAAATTTGTATTGTCTTGTTGAATTTTCCGGCACAACCTTCTCAGCCATGGCAGAACCCTTTTCCAACTTTTCCCCTTTCTTCACCTCTCTACTGCTTATCATTACAACATAAAAGATAAATAAATAATTCTTCTCACTCCTCTCTACTTCTTCTTCTTCTTCTAAGACAACCACAAACTTCAAGCACTGGACTGGACGGATGTCTGTCTACAAATGAAAACAAGAACAACTGAAAATTAGGTGCATTATTAGTCCCCCCTCTTCCCCCACCACCACTAAAGTTTGTGACGAAACTCATGCATCTACATCTGACTTTGCTCACTGTTCATCCCACAACCCAAAAACAGAGCTCTTTCCAATCATTAATCAAGAACCAATGCTTCAAACTAAGATTAAGCCCTTCTTTTTTACTCTCTCCCAACGCCAATTTCACAGATTTCACAACTCCAAAACTTGTGCGCAGAAGATAATAGAAAATCAAATGGAGAGATTCATACCCTGTATTTACAATATGTTCAGCGATTATTTCTCAAAAATTGATTCATGTTCTATGAATCTTCCTCTTTCTTATTTGGAATCTTCCTCAAATTTGTCTCAATTCATTCCATCATTTGAACTGCATCATTCAGCAAAACTGAAATTCAAAGTTCCACTTCCAATAAGCAATCTTCTCAAATTATCTCATTTTGGTTTGCGATTTCAATATGCAACATAACGGAGGCTAGCTATAAAATTTGGGGTTGTATTTCAATTTTATACAGAGTTTAATATTGTGGGCTATATAAGGGTATATTAGTACATTTAAAATTATTTTTATTATCAATATTTTTGGGGGGCTATGGTGAGAAAATTTGTGGCTAATTTAATCATATCATATTTATTGCTTCAATTTATTTTATTTTATTTTAAAAAAAACATAGTATTATATTTATCGTTTAATTACTCCCTCGGTTGACTTCTTTTTTCTTTTTTTTCTTTTTGATTGTCCGTGATACGATGATATATGTGTTTTATCTATTTTTGGATGTGAATTATACTTTCATTATTCATTTTTTCACCTCAAAATTTAATCAAAATACTTATTCTGTCTCGTCTTTCCGGCACGAGTATTAATAATTGGTAGATGAGTGTTGTTAGTAGAAAAAGGGACTCACATTAATGTGAATGAAGTAGTGTGCAAAAATGGAACGTGCATGCTCTATTGAGACGGTCCGACAAGAAAATAATACGTACTCAAACGAGATGGAGGGAATATATTTTTATATTCATTTCATATTTATTCTCATTGAGTAAGAGTTAAAATATCACTTTAGTATCACTCATTATACAATATAAAAACCATGCTGAAAGGTTACAAACGGAGGGACTTTTTTTTTTTTTTTTTAAAAGGTAAAAGTAAATATTAACACAACGAGTACTCGAATCCCTTACAAAGTCTTCTAATACAATAAACACAGCAAACCATCATTTGAGAGAAGACGGAGAATACAACAACGGACTAGAGCACCAATCATGAAAAGACATTCCAACACAAGAAGAAAAAAAAAACGATCGAATCCACTTCCACGATTGAAATTTAATTCCATTCACGACATAGTTCATATCCGAAATAATCCCTTAAAAAATAAAAGCATTTCTAGTCTTCCAAATGCTCCAACAAATGCATTGCTGCATTTGTTGGAGCATTTGGAAGGCCAGAATAATGATCATAACTTTTGAAAATTCGTCACCGGCCACTAATTATTGAGAACTTTTTAGTTTGTTCTTGAAGAAGCTATGATGATTTATACGACTAGAATTGAATAGACTTCGTTATTTTATGGTAGGCCCAATTGAAGAACTTGGATAGTTGTATTGTTGATTTTGATTGGATTCAGCCCGTGGGCCTCAACTCGTATCCATATTTAACTTTGTTTGGCTGGTTGAACATATTTTTATTATGCTTATTTATTGAAATACTATTCGAGTCTCTATTTGAATCGAGTGTAAGGTGATAAAAAAAATACTCCAAATACATACTACCTTCATCTCATTATATTGAGACCTATTTGACTAGCACACAAATCAAGAAATTGGAGGACCAAAAGAGATATGTGGCTATAATCAATTCTAAGGAAAGAGAGTTAATTGTAACCACAAATTTATTACCATTTTAGGAAATAGTCTCAATATAATGAGACGGACCAAAACAGAAATAAGCCTCAATATAATGAGATGGATGTAGTAATAAATTTAATGCTCTTTTCTGGCACTTATGTTTCTAGAAATATGTGATTCTTTTGTAGAGTAATTGGAAGATGTTAAACTATTATATCTTACTTATTTTTCAGTATTTACGGATTTTATATCAAATTAAAAGACTTGATAACATACTGTATTTTTCTTAAAATATTTTTATCGATCCATAATACACTATTGTAAAAAATCTACATTTAAATATTAAATACTTCTTAAATAAGTGGGTCATGTACCTTTAAACCATAAACACTAGTGGTATCTAGTATTTCCTTTAGTATATGTGCTAAAAGTTTTGAGTCACATTTAATGGGATTGGGGGTGTATTTTACAAGAGAAATAGCTAGAATGCTTCTAACTTACAAAAGTAAAATTTCAGAGCTAAAAGCCTGAAACTGATGCTTTTGAAGCGAAAAAGTCTGCATATGATGTTTCATCGCCTCAAAAGATTTTCGTGGAAAGTAATATTTTTAAGTAAAAAGCTAAAATTTTCAAAGTTTTCTGTGTTTAATTGCAGTTTTCTAAAAGATGCTTATGTCGGTGGTGAAAAATCTCAATTATGGTGGATGCACCCATTAACTACGTAGTACTACCTCCATCTCATTTATTAGGTCCATTTCACTTTATTGACTTTTCCGGCACGCATTTCCACCGAAACCTAGTACGAGTTTTAAAATATAATTTTGAAGTATCGTTTCTTTTACGGGATACTATAACACTTATAGTATCCCGTAAAAGAAACGATACTTCAAAATTATATTTTAAAACTCGTACTAGGTTTCGGTGGAAATGCGTGCCGGAAAAATCAATAAAGTGAAAGTGGCCTAATAAATGGGATAGAGGTAGTATATAGTATACGTAAAGCTTCCTACACACCATTGGTCACATTTAACGTGTCACGGCTAATGTAACAATATCATGTTTATAATTTTTATAATAAAATTTAATTTTTTTATAATGTTTATTTTTAGAGATATATTTATAATAGTAACTTTCATTAAATATATGAATCCAAGTTGATTATGGGGAAATTAGTGACAATCATGAATTGCTGAAAATTCACGTCTCCTCAAATTATTAACTGAAAAAAAAAAAATATTTTACCCTCGTAAGAAAATACAAAGAATAAAATATGTATATTTTTGGCTATTGGGGCAACTAATTCCCGACGACAAAAATTGAGTAAGATGTTGTGATATTTAGTCAGAGTACACGTGCACACTCATTTGTCACATAATTTGTGGATAATCCCACTTTGGCCCAATCATAACCTCCCTAATCTTGTTTAAGATCCCAATCAGTTGAGAAAATAGAAACTGATTAGGTTTTGTTCCAATTTTTAAATGGACTTTCGGCGACTAATCATACTTATTTACCAATTTAATTAATCGAGATATGATTAACTATATTGAAAATGTTCCCCACCATACACGTGGGATACGTGCATGTAGAATATATGTCTATTTTATTTATTTGCGAAAAGGATCCATTTTTATCTTGCATTCAATTAAAATTGTCAATAGTGCGCAAAACGTTCGTATTGAATAAAAGCACATAGGACACGGTAGGGGTGGATTCAGAAAAAATCTTTAGTATGGTTGTTATTAGCTAAATTTTGAGTTTGATGAAAATTATCTTTGTTGTTAATTTGGTAATGAGGGTTTTTACACTATAATATGCACAAATTAACAATAATTTCATGATTTCTGTAGAGTAATTTTTTTTGGTGGGGGCTTAAGCCCTTCCAAAGCTGTTACTAGATCCGCCCCTAGGCCACAAATAGATATATTATTATTATTATTATTATTATTATTATTAAGCATTGCTCTCACGCTTTTACGTTATAATTTGTTTTTATATAAATTCTTCCCTATATACATATACTATTTACATCTCACCCACTTAGTCTCATTTTTAAATGGCACAAGAATCAAGAAAAATGGGAATATGTGGATATAATTAATTTTGAGAAGAGAGAGTTCATTGTAGCCAAATATATTTTGTCATTTTAGGAAATGAGACTAATAAGTGAGACGGACCGAAACGGTAAATTGGACTAAGTCAATGAGATGGAAGTAGTATATTGAAGTTTTTAGAAATACGGATATTGAATAAGGTTATTACAACTTTTAATACATTTTAAATTAGAAAAATAGATTGCATTATGGAACATTTAGAAAAGGAAAATTTAACTTAAATGGTGGGAGTGAGAGTAATTATTATGCAAGCGTTGATGAGTTATATTTTTTTTAATAGTTTTTTTTAGGATTATTTTTTTAATAGTTTATTTATAGAAGTTGTATATAATCCTGATGTAGGTCCCAGTGAGGTAAACCCTACGCGCGATAAAATCCTGGTGTAGTTGATTTTATTTATTTAATTTAATTATTTTGAAGAAAAAAGCATTAAGATATACTTGATGTAATACTTTAACCACAAACTTTTCTTTAGCAAAACTTTAACCACAAACTTAAAAGCATAATCTTTTAGTAGTTAAAATAACTGGAACGCTCTTATCCGTCACCTTTCCTTCTTACCTTTCATCTTCATTACAACACAAAAGCTTCCATCTAATGCATAACAGTTAACACGAAAAAAACCTTAATATACAAAATTAAAACTGCTTTAATAGTTCACCAACAAATAAATACTAGAAGAAATCTATGTTTCCAAAAAGAGTTTATGGTAAGATAAAGAAAATCACCACCTAAAAAAAGTGTCGAAAGCAAAAACGCGTCGCAATAGATATTATTAGGGGTGGACCGGTACGGTATATTGAAAAAAATTCTTTATACCGATACCGTACCGAAAATCTTCGATATGCACTTTTTCATACCATTACCGTACCGTACATTTCGGTATACCAATTTTCGGTATACCAAAAATTCGGTATAGAACAAAGTCCATACCAATACCGTACCGATTTTTCGATATACCGTACCGAAGTTCGGTATTTTGGTATACCGAAAATTCGAATATTATACCCGAAAAAATTTATATTCAATTTTTTCATACAATATTGACAACATAAAAATAATATCATCACGAACAAATAAAGTCAAACACAAATAAAAAAATATTGTACACATTTCATCAAACCCCAAAATAACGATGAATAGAAAAAAAATTCATGTCTCAACATCAGTAATAAAATTTAATAAAAATCACCATGTCTATAAAACCAACCAAATAAAGATCTAAAAACTATCAATTTTACTCTCTAACAAATTGTTATCTTTGTTAGTACCTGTATTATCGTATTTTTGATCGTTAACGATTAAAAAATAAATTATGTAAATTATATTTTTAATATTTTTTAGATAATTTAACATATTGAAAACTAGTTAGATAATTAAAGATTTATTAAGATTGTATTTAAATTTGAAATATTCTCAAAATATAAAATAAAATTAAAGTATATTTAATATTAAAAGAAAGTAATTTTTCAGTATACATCGAAATTCGGTATATACCGAACATTTGGTATGTACCGAACATTCAGTATAATCGGTATGTACCGAACATTCGGTATACTGAATGTTCGGTACATACTGAATGTTCAGTATATACCGATTTTTTTCGGTATACCGAATCTTCGGTATTGACCGGTATGCCGCGGTATAGAAAAACTCATACCGTTACCATACCAAAAATCTTCGGTACGGTATTATACCGTACCGAAAAACTCGGTATACCGCTAATTATGGTATTTTCCGGTACGGTATGTTCGGTGTACCTTCGTTTCGGTAAATTTGTCCACCCCTAAATATTATGACATAAGGAAGCAAATATAATTTCCAAAATACAGTAAAACTTTTCTAAATTAATTATTAGATAAATTATTAAATTTTTGAAATAATAAGATTTTCTGACCTCAACTCGGGCCAATTTAAAAAGTCATCAATTTTGATGAAATGATGAAATAATAATTGTCAGAAAATAATTTACTCCCTCCGTCCCCTAAAAAAATCCCTTCCCTCGTACCAAAAAAAAAAAAAAAATCCCCTCCCATCTAATGAGTGGGGACTTTTATTAGGGGACGGAGGGAGTATATAATAAATATATAGGTCGTGTCAGTTTTAGTAAATCACTATCTTTTTTTTTTTTGAAATTATAAGTATGGGTATTATGATTTTTTTTAGTTGGAAGAAATAGGGTTCAAACGTTTGATTGATCATGAATAATTGTTGGATATCTTTTCAATGATAATGTATCATGATTTGGTGTCGAATCTTACATGGCCAAATATATTTAGTTAATCACCATGGATGTATACATATGTAAATATATCTAATTAGACATACATGAAACCGTTTATACTTAGGTTGTGTTTTCTGTGGTGGAAAATTTTTACGGGAAAAGAGAGCAATAACCCTTTAAATTTTTCCTTATTTCCCACCTTTTCCCACCTCATTCTCTATTATGAACAATTTTACTCTATATTGGTGGGATAATATTTTCACTCCATGTTGGTGGCATAATATTTTCCTTATTGGAGTGCAAATGAAGGGAAGAAAGATAACAAAGTGGGAAAAGGTGGGAAATAAGGAGAAATTTAAAGGGTGATTGCTCTCTTTTCCCATAAAAATTTTCCACCAAAGAGAACACACCCTTAATATATTTAAGACTTGTTTAGTAGGTGTGATTAGAATATACTCCATCTGTCTGTTATATTATATTTGTGCATAACATCTTTTCGCATGCACGCATTTTTATATACCAAAAATTGAATGTTAAGATGAAATTTGAGTATTATTTGATGTATTATATTATAAATTACATCAAGTAGAATAATACATTATATCGAGACCCAAACTTTATATTAACATTCATTTTTTTTTACACATAGAAATGTGTGGCGAAAGATATGTGCACAAACACGACGGACATAGAGAGTCTCCAGCGCACCGGCTGGGAGGGGCTCGAGCACGCGCGCGAGCCCCTCCTCAGGCGAGCCCGGTGCGCAGTTGAGAGCCCGGCTCGTGCCTTCCCTCCACCTGCTGACGTCATAATGATGTCAACCAGGTTTATTTATTTATTTATTTTTTTAAAATCGATTTTCTGCAAAAAATATTTTAAAAAAAAATTAACCGTTGCTTTGCAACAGTACTTCCCCCCCTATAAATACACACCCCCACAAATCATCTCCCACACCTTCACAATTCTTCACAATCCTACAAATTCTTTACAAATTCAAATTATTTTCTCCTATCTCAACCAAAACCGTCGATGGATAACGAGTCGTTTCTCGAATTGTTGCGATCCCAAGGCCTCAGTGGTTCCAAAGGAAGCCGAACAGGAGTTTTGACAATCAAATGTCCAAGTTAATCAGACGTACTTATCGATTGCACAGAAGAAGGTGGACGTCTTGGAGAAGAAGAAGCAAGCCTATAACGGCAAGCTCATAACTTCGTATAGCAAACTGCTCGCCACTGATACCACACATATGACACCGGAGGAGTTGGAGCAGCATCAACTCCTCATGGCTAAATTGTGGAGCATGATCGAAAAGTAGCTAGTTTAATTGTAACTTTTTTTAAAAAAAAATTAATTGTTGTATTTCGTTTCAATTTAATAAAAAAAATCCAAAAAAAATTGTTACTTTTTTTTAATTGAAAATAAAATTATTTAAATAAATATAATCGAACGAAAAACGAAACTAAAAATGAATTAAAAAAACATATCGAAAATCAAAAATAAAACAAATTAAAAATAAGAGAGAGCCTGGGGGAGAGGCTTGCGGCTGGAGATGAAATTTGGAGAGAGCCCCTCCCCACCGGAATAGTGCTGCAAACCCCTAAAACGGGCTTGCGGGCTGGAGATGCTCTAATATATTTATGACGCCATAATATCTGGTTTGGTTATAAATATAATGTCACGTATAAAGTAAGTGTCATATATATTAGGGGCACATTTGGGTGAGCCCGGCCACATAGTCAAAAGATTGACACTTTTATTTGTATAGATGATCACTTTTCTGTATAAAGATTGACACTTTTAAAAATTGGCACTTTTATTCGTTAAATAATTATGTTAAAGATTTACATTTTTATTCATATAGATTAACACTTTACTGCATAAAGATTGACACTTTGACCTGACCACACTATATGGCCGGCCTCACCCAAATTTTTGCCTATATATTATCGTAAATTGTGAAATTATGTATGCCACCTTCTAGGTGGATAAGTAATATAAGATACAATTATTGAAGTTTTAATGAATTCTTCCCATAAGTTCACTCTCTTGTAATAATTTATAAATATCATAGACAATTTAATAATTAATATATTTAACCAAACATAACATACATGTTTTATATTGTATAAGATATCCCTGTCATATATATACATCAATATTTATCTTATCCCTCTACTCAAACGAGCCGTTAATATATAGGCGAGTGATATGTTGTTTACCTTTTTGTATGCATCTTTTACGAGCACCGTTCAAAATATATTTTGAATATTATTAAATTCATAAATTATAAAATAATTAAAACTTGAATTGTTTAGGCATTGACTTTGTTAAAAAAATATATATGCTTATCGAAAAACACTCTTTAAATTAATAAATTTTAATTATTGATTATATTGGTAATTAGAGGTGGCCAAATGCAGGTTCAAGTACAGAACCGTATCCATACCTGACGGGTACGGTTCCAACAAATCGGACCATACCCTACCCGCGGTATAGAAGGGTACGTAGGAGTACGATTTCGAGTACGACAGGTGCATGTATGGATACGAGTACAACACGACGGTTCCAGAGGATTTTATAATTATTATTTTTAATGTTAAAAATTCATTTTAAATTCAATTAGTTGTAACTCGAATTATTTGCAAAAGAAAACTATTATTTTATTGTAAAGATTTCAACAACTTAAATATAAACTACGTCTCTAAATACTAAATCATTGGAGATCAAGTTATTTAAAACTTTAATCTTCAAGGGTCGAGCACGGTTAAAATATATTTGGTGAAAATTTAATAGAAAGTACTAAAGTATGAAAGAGTGCATATATAATTAAAAACTAAGAAATAAAAAGTATATTTTAGATGAAATATATATATATATCAAAATTGCGGATCAGAGGGTCGACGGGTCGTGGAACCGGCGGGTTACGGTTCCAACTTTCAGTATCCATACCCAAACTGTCTCCTTTGGCAGGTACTGTTCCGAACCCGAACCGGCGAGTACGGGTACAAATACAAACCCTCTGAATATATGTAAGAATACGTGTATGAGTTGGCGGATACGATTATTTTGGCCACCTATATTGGTATCTCTCTAACTTAGTAACCTGGTCCTGAGCTATTAATTCATACAAGTTTTACTGTACCCTTTCATTTCCAGCAAGTATGCACAAGTTTCTTTTTCTGTACATATCGAAAGAAATTACATTTCTTTTTTTGAAATATTATAACCCCACCAGAAATCATTACTCCCTCCGTTTTTTTTAAGTGTCTCGGTCAACAAATCACAAATAACAAGTAAATTTGTAAATTTACACTTTAACCTTATTTATTATTCTCTTTTTCTGCACACCACCTTATATATAACATTAATTATAAGGGTAAAATTGAAAAAATATAGCTATTATGTCATTAAATTTCGAAATGAGACATTTAAAAACAAATAACAAAAATAGTGACTAGGACACTTAAAAAAAAAATGGAGGGAGTATTATGCCAAATATTTTTATACTGAATAATTTTACTTTCTATTATTTCAATTTATTTATTATAATGCTACACATCCCAACATTTTATTTAAATCCATTAAAGGGAGTGGGATTATAACTTTTTCCCAAATCAGTGCTCCGTATTTATGTAATTAAATCATGTGTGTTCACACACTAAAAAAAACCACCATCGTAATTTTGGGATTAAATATTGGTCGTGGAATCTGTAGGATTTTTTAAGATTTTAAAAGTTTTTAAGTATTCAATCCGGATTTTTAAAAGTTTTTAAAAATCCTGAGGTATTCAATTCGGAGTTGTAAAAGTCTTTAAAAATCTTGAGGTATTCAATTTGGATTTTTAAAAGTCTTTAAAAATCCTGAGGTATGCAACAGTCTATGGATTTTAATACTCCATGGATTTTCTTTGATTCTCTTTAAAAAACATGAATAAATTTCATTCTCCAAAATCTCTCCTAACAACTAGAGATTTCACAAATCTTCTCATAGTAAAACATAATCCTGAGGTCAGATTCTTAAAAAATTCTTTTGATGATGATGACCTGGCAACTCAAACCCAGTAAAACATAGTCATGTTCGTCATCACAAATATTCTTTATTCTTAGAGTTAGTTCTTTGCTTCTCTCTGCTTGTGTTTAATTGACTTGGTGCTTGTGAAGCCTCGTGTGCGACAGTTTTTAGAATCCTTCAAGTTTGAAAATTGAATCTTTAAGTTGGGATGGATAATTTAGGCCATAGTCAATGCATAATTATTGCACTCCGTTGATGTTTAATGTAATTAATGTATAAGAAATATATGATCTTATGAGCAGATTTGAAAATCTGTAAATATGATCTTAGGAATCATATATACATCATCTTGAAATTTTGCACCTATATAGATAAAGGCAATAATGGCCAAAACCAGTTATGCTTGAGATCTTATAAAATCATGTCTCAGTTGGAGATATAAAGAAAATAGAATGACTGTTCAGTACAAATTTAGTATTGATGTTCATTTAATTGACTTGGTGTTGCAGTCTATGTTATACTTCTTTCGTCTATAAAGAATTCAAAACCCTCTTTGTGGCATGAATTTCTATAAGCTCATGATTAGTACTCCCATAAAAAGGGAAGAAGAATTTAGGATATTTTTTTAAATAGTTAAAAGTTTAAGATATACTACCTCCATCCCATTACATTAGTCATCTTTGCTTTTTGATTGTTCGGCACGCTTTTCTACCGAAACCTAATACGAGTTTTAAAATATAATTTTGACCTATTCATTTTTTCACGGGATTGTTCGGCACGCTTTTCCACCGAAACCTAGTACGAGTTTTAAAATATAATTTTGACGTATTCATTTTTTCACGGGGTAGTGCCGAACAATCAAAAAGCAAAGATGACTAATATAATGAGATGGAGGTAGTAAACTACTATAAATTTTTCATTAAAAAGTGTATTCCACAATCCTCTCAAGTTTATGAAAATCCATATAAATCAATAAAAATAGTCAGTCAAACTCTGCATGAGTCTATGAATTTTTTAAATCCGCAGACTTTTTAAAATTTAAAAAAATCCAACATAATCCCAATTGAATACACCTCCAATTTAATTGTTTTTCCTTTTTGTATTTTGGGTTAAAAAATCATTTATTACCAAGTACTAAATAAATACTAGTAATAAATACTAGTGTTCTTAGAATTAAAATTGCTTTCAATAATAACCTTTTTCGAAATTGGCCCAAAATATTTATGACAGAAAAATTATGTCCATGCCGAGACTAAGCCCCTATTTATTTAGGTACTGGGTTTAATCATCACACGTGTCACTATTTTATTGAATGAATTCAAATTGGTCAACGCTCTACCTACGATCCTTGGGTTTCTGTCCCCACACTGAATTAAATAACGGCCCGTTGCTTCATTCATTTAACGGGGAAACGTGTCCGTCACCGTAACACCGTCGCAAGTCAAATAGTAAGTGGCTGGGATCCGAGCTTTTCGAATCGGACGATCCGCGCTCGTCTGTCACTTTATACCCAAGTGACGGGCTGGTGACTGAAGAATTACCCTGTCGAACGGCACCTGTTCTGGGCGGAAGAGTGGCGAGGAGCCAATGGGAGATGTACACGTCATCAAATGGAGTGACGTAGGAGGGACGGCCGTCATTAGTGGATTTCAGAAGGATTTATCGTACGTGGCGTGCACCAAATGAGCCAGGAAAATTAAAAAAAATAAAAACAATATAACGTAATTTTATTATTAATTAGTGGTAATTTATCGTCTTAAGTAAATACCATATATATATATATACACATATTGTGAAATTTTACTAAATTACAAAAGCGAAAAACAATATTTTTTCCTCCTCTCGCTCCCCTCTCCTCCCCTCTCCTTCTCCTTCCTCTGTTCTCTGTAGAACTAGTTGTCTTTTGCAAACATTTCTTCATTCTCTGAAACGGGCTATGTTCTCCATCTGTAGAGAGAGAAATATACGCCTATAGACATATATTAGAGAAAGTGAGGGTGAAGCCATGGGGTGTTTCCCCTGCGCTGGCGATTCGTCAGTCAAGAAAGAACCGAAGAAAAGGGTTACTGATAAAAGAAATCATCGGTTCGAAAGAAACGATCATGCACAAAAATCACCAGGTATTTTTACCATCAATCGTAGTTCCCTTTTAATTGTCTTTAAATAAATCGATCGGTTTTTTTTTCCCCTTCTTTTCCGTGCATTTTGGAATTCCGAACGTGCGTTCCAGAAAAAATCGCGTGAATGATGTAAATTGATTTAATCTCATGATTCGAGATTCGCGTGTTCCCTTCTTGAATTTGGTTGATGATCGAAGGCCGAAATTATAAATTTCCTTTAAAATGGATTTTTGATATATACTCCGTAATTTATAGTTTAATTTGTGTATTTCGGTTCTTGATGGCTTTTCCGACAACCATGTTTCTTGAAGTGTTCTCTCCGTGTATGTGTGAAAATGTGGGATCTTGATTTTATATGCATGTTATGTTCCTCTTTAATTTGTCGCATCCAAAGCAAAATTCTTGGTTTTGGGTTTTAAAAAGATTAGATTTTTTGATAGAATCTTGGTTTTTTTTGTTATAGGTTAGGTAGTGCATCATCAAATGCAGACATCGTGTTTTTTTGTTCTGTGACTGTTTCTGGTGATTAACTAAAGAATATTTCTTTGGGAGGTCAAACTTTTCTGAGAATATTCATTGTATATATATATATTAAATATATCTTTATACGGTTTTATAGTTTTGTATCCTAATGGTTTATTCATGTGGTTATCCTTGATCTCAGGCAAATCACCATGGAAACAACTGCTGTTTCATTCTATGATTTGAACTTTCGATTTCCTTTTGCTGTTTTGTTGTGTAGATACTCGAAGAGTTAGTTCACCTATAATCGTGAAGGAGGATCGTCCGGTTGCAAATCAATCTCATGTGGAGATTGCAACGAAGGAACCAGATAGCAGTAAAACTCCTCGTGAAAGTGAGGCCGAGACTCCCAAAGCACGGACATTTACCTTTGCTAATTTAGTTGCTGCAACGCATAATTTCAAGGAAGAAAATTTTCTCGGAGAAGGAGGTTTTGGAAAAGTTTATAAAGGTCATGTGCAAGATACTGGTGAGGTCAGTTAAATTCATATGAAAAAATTCCTAACTTTTAATTTTTGCCATTCTTGTTTCCATGTGAATCAACTGTTTCATCCCTTTTTCCTTCAAGAAAGGTCGTTTAAAGATCGTTTATATTGGAGCATTATGCAGATTGTGGCTGTGAAGCAACTTGATAAAAGTGGCTGTCAAGGGATTAGGGAATTCGTGGTTGAAGTTATGACATTAAGTATGGCTGATCACCCTAATCTTGTTAAGTTAATTGGCTATTGTGCTGAGGGCGATCAGAGGCTATTAGTCTACGAGTTCATGCCTCTAGGTTCTCTCGAGGACCACTTACATGGTATTTTTCACACAATGTTCTCACATTTTTCTCTCACGTACGATTTCTAGAACAATCGAAAATAGTCACTTTAATTCTTCATTTTAGGCTCTCGACTGAAAAAGAAACGGTTGGATTGGAACACGAGGATGAGTATAGCAGCTGGTGCAGCTCGAGGGTTAGAGTATTTACATGACAAGATGAAGACTCCCATCATATATCGAGATTTGAAGTGTTCAAATATTCTGCTAGGGGAGGGATATCATTGCAAATTATCCGACTTTGGTTTAGCTAAAGTGGGTCCTTCGGGTGATCAGACTCATGTTTCGACTAGAGTTATGGGCACTTACGGGTATTGTGCCCCCGATTATGCAATGACTGGCCAACTCACCTTCAAATCAGATATCTATAGTTTTGGTGTTGTTCTTCTTGAGATTATCACAGGGAGGAGAGCCATTGATAATAGAAGGTCCGGTCCAGAGTCGAATCTAGTCTCATGGGTAAGTCTCTCTCTAATCTCTACAGTCTACACTTTATTGTATAGTGTCTCGTTCGTCATCTTGACAGCTCATGTCGAATAGAGCAAGACTTTTTTTTATTTTTATTAATGCACTTTGAAATGATTTATCAAGTATTGTTTGTGATGTTTTACTAGTTAGGCCAACTCGAATTCGCTCCTCTAATTCTGATAGTGATGCAACCTTTTCCCCTTTTCATTTTTCTTCTGTTCTCCTTTTCGAGTGCAAGTTGAATGTGTAACATCGTCTCATGCAGTCATGTGTTGATTGATACGAACCCCATGCACCTTCTATGGTAAAAAAAAAAAATCCCAATTATACATGAGGTGATGATATCAGTTTTTGTCTCTCCTTTCTCTTTCCCTTTTTTTATGCATTAGCAAGTTCTCAAGTCATTACTCCGAGTTCTTTTTTTTCTCTCTCTAGGATCGTTTCTATAAAAACATCGGTCCTGTGCTTAAATCTCGACTCATGGCTGAATTGATCCAAGTATAAGCTATAATGTTCTTGCAACAAATATGAGATTGAAATGTCATTTTTCAGGCGAGACCGTTGTTCAAGGATCGGAAAAGGTTCCACCAAATGGCGGATCCGTCGTTGGAAGGGCAGTATCCGGTGAGAGGATTATACCAAGCTCTAGCAATAGCTGCGATGTGCGTTCAAGAGCAACCGAGCATGAGGCCTCTCGTTGCAGACATTGTCACGGCTTTGAACTATCTAGCATCGCAGCGTTATGATCCGACCATCCATGGCGTCCAGGGCTCCGATACTCTGCGTAGCAGCAGATCGAGAGGCGAAGGCGACACCCACAGTGAGAAGCAGGCAAGAGGAAGACTGAGTTTTGATCATCAGTTTTGATCATCACAGATGGTACAGCTTATTAGCTATGGAGAGTTTCTTTTTTCTTAATCTTTTTCCTTTTTTTTTTTTTTTTAATAATTTTAATTTTAATGTAAATCTTCAGTGTCGGAAAAAAATAAGAATATAGAAGTTGAGTATCATATTTGGTGGGACTGAGTATTATAGGCTATGGTAGTTTTATTATTGATCTTTTTTTTTTTTTTTACAGAGATAAGAGAGGAACTATTTATTTTTTAAGGCTATTGCCTTGTTTGTTAGTGCAACGACGCCGTGTCACATGTTTTCTGCAGTATTCTCATATTTTTCTGATTTTAAATTTGTTTTAAAATTGTTACTAGTTCCATCCATTTTAAATAAAATAAAACACGGAAAAAGAAAACCCTACCTGCTACTCTGCTGTCTGTTTCTCTCTCTACACACTAGGGCAGTAACGCAGTTCATCCTCCAATGGCGGAGTACGAGCAGATCTCCGCCAACAACATGATTCCGAAAGAGACGGCTCTCCAAGCCCTCAGCACCATAATCCAGCTCCATTTCGAGAAGACCCTCGAGAAGAAGAGAGCGGTGGACCTCCAGAAGAAGGAGCTATGGAAGCTCTTTCACCTATTCTTCCTCTTCTTGGCGGTGGTGTTTCTGGGGCAGGCGCAGTCGTCGTCGCGGCTGCAGTGCCGCCACTGCTGGGTGCCCATCGGCCTGCTCTCCCTGGCCCACCTCATCTTCTACGTGTCGGTGGCGCAAACCCTCCGCTGCATCAACGGCTTCAAGTACCAGCGGCGCTGCCACAAGCTCACGCTCGGGCTCGCTACGGAGCGGCTGCGGCAGCTGAAGCTGCGGCTGGGCGGCGGCGTCGACGAAATGGGGGAGGAACTCGAGATCCACTACCAGGAGCCGCCGGAGAGCTACTTTGGCAAGTTCAAGAGGAATTGGGCGCTGCATTTTGGCTTCTTGATCTTCACCTATGGCTTCATGATTACGTCCTCCGTTGTCATGCTTTGCTTTTAGCTGTAGCAATCTATTCAATTTGGGGCTCTTTTTCTTTTTTAGGGCTATTGCCTTGTCTTGTGTTTGCTAGCGGAACGACGCCGTATTGCTTGTTTTCTGCACTGGGCAACTTCTCTTTTTTACCCATTAGATTTATTCAATCGTTCACCCTTTCGTACATTAGTATTTGTATGGCATTCAGTTTTTTTTTTTTTTTTTTTTTTTTTGAGATAATGGCATTCAGTTGTTCACACATTAGTATTTAGGACTATTATCATTAATTACATTACATTGTCTAAACGTTCTTTTTTAAGCTCACGACATTTTTAGGAATTTCAGCAATTTATTATGACATTTTCCCTAAAATATTCATAGACATGCAGGGGCTGGACGAACCGGCGGGCCGAACTGTGAACCGGCCCGAAAGTCAACGGTTTTGGCCCGGCCTGCCGGTCAATGGGCTAGGACCGGGACTGGAACCGTTCAACTAGGGCCGGGCTAGGGTCGACTTAAATGAGGCCCGGAACCGACGGTTAACTGCCGGTCCGGACCGTCGGGCTTCAAAATGGACCGTCGGGCTGAAAAATAGCCGTTGGGACCGACGGGCCAACCTCAAACCGACGGGCCGGGTCGGGCCCGGCGGGCCCAACGGCTAAATTTCAGAATGTCGGGCAGAATGTGTGCAGAAACAGGGGCATGCATTGCATGCATGAGCCTCAAAAGGCTCCTAGCCGTTGGCTCCCCCCTCCACCTCCAAAACTCACACCTATAAATATAAATCTCATCCACATTATCCCCCCACTTCAATCTCTCAATTCTCAAGCTTTAATTCACTCATTTACATCCTATTTTCAAACTCTAAAACTCTCATTCTCAAGCTCTCTCAACCTCTCATTCTTATTCTAAACTCTCAATTTGTCAATCTCTTGATCATGTCTTCAAGGGGCTCAAGGCAATTGAACAAGGGCAAGGGAAAGGAAAAGGTCGTCAATCAAGGAGGCCAAAGTGAGGGAGGAGCCGGTGAAACTCAACGTTCAAGAAGGGCCCAAGTGGCGGAGGAAATCTCAAGGCAAGTTGCCGAAAATCTTCAAGCCGAAGAAGATGCTTGATTTTATGAAATGGTTGGCCGAATGGAAAGGAGTCAAAACTACGAATGTGAAGGCAACTCCAACTCCAATGGTGATGAAGAAGATGGCTCCTCCAACTCCAATGGTGATGACGAGTTAAATCAAGATACGCCGCCACCACCATAAAAAAAAAAGGAACTTCAATCCGACGTCTTCGTTAAACACTTTAGGTACGTAAATTTTATTGTTCTTACAATTTAATTATATGAATTTAATTACATGATTTTAATTTCATTGTCATAGTTCTTATAAATTCTTATGATATTTTCTTTAGAAAAGTGCCGGCTCCGGTTGTTGAAGGCGCACCTCCTTTCCCCGATGATCGAAAGAGATTCATTGCTTATTGCAACTATTGCACGAAGCACTACAAATGGATCGAATTTGGAGGCTATGGAACATTAAATAGGCACATGGCGGGTTGTCATCCTCAAGAGTTTGGAATATCATCAAGCCAAACTCAAATTCAAACTCAAACCCCTACTAATACTTCCACAACGGGTACGCCCGCTTTATTTAAATTTGATAGATCAAGATATGAAGATGCTATGGCTAGATATTGTGCTATGGAAAAACAACCTTTTAATTATGTCGATAGAATTACGTATGAAGAGTCGTATAAAGCGGGACTCGGTCCTAATGCATGCAAAGTTAGTAGAACAATTATGCTTAAGAAGATTAGGAGACAATGCATGAAAAAAAAAAGGATTTGATGAAATATTTGGTTCGTTTAGGTCATAAGGTTTCTATTTGTGCCGATGTGTGGACCGATGCTTATAATAAGAATAGTTACATGGGTATTACTTGTCATTGGATTGATGCAAAGTGGGTTATGCAAAAACGTTTGATTGCTTTTAGAGAGTTTGAAGAGCCTCACAATGCTCTAGGTATTGCTAATATTATTATTGGTGTGTTAAAATGAATATTGTTTGGTTAATAAGATTTTTTCGGTTGGTTTTGATAATGCAAGTGCGAACACCGCTAGTATTCCTCAACTTATTGAAGCATGTGCACCTTCTTTCGAAGGAAAATACTTTCATTCTAGATGTATTTGTCATATTTTGGATTTATGTGTTCAAGATGCGCTTAGTATTTTTGAAGATTCCGTTCTTCCTATTCGAAATGCTATTAAATGTTTGCATGGTTCAAAAACTATCGGGAAGAAATGGCAAAAATATTGTCGTGCAAAGAATCTTGTTTATACGTGTTTCAAATTAAATGTTTCTCATCGTTGGAATTCTACATATGAGATGATTAATTATAGGGGTCACATATGTGATTTTTTTAGAAAAGAGTTTACAAACATTCAATTACAACTTAATGAGTCTCATTGGGATGCTTGTATGGATTTGTATCGATTGTTAAAGATATTTCATATGGCTACGAAGCAATTATCGGGTGTCACAGCCCGAATCCGACTATTTATTTAAGGCAATTTCAAGCTATTTATTTAGTTTTATTTAAATGTTCAACTCATGAATTTTATGAATATTTTATTATTGTCGAGCTCATTTTAGTCGAAGTCGCGCCCCTAGTTAAAAGATGAGATTTTAAATTGCTTAGAGTTTGAGTTTAGACATTTGAACTAAATTCCAAATTAATGTGCTTTATATAACTATGGCCTTAAGTGATGGGATGAGGTTATAACTGATAAAATGATTAGTTATAAGCAATTGGGCCATTAATAGAAATGAAGTAGGATTGGGCTGGTTTATTAAAAATAAGATATTCCATTCAAGTATAATAATAATAAACAACAATTCGGTCGGCAAGTTTGGGGAAGAGAATATCTGAAAACCCAACCTAATCTCCAAACCCCTAAAATTCATTCTTATCTTCCCCTCTGAACTCAAAATCTACGTATTTTCTTCCGGCGGCGGCAAGTCGCTGAGTTGGCTTTGAAACATTATTCTGCACCGCTCTTTCAAATTACTCTCAAAAGCTCGTGTTTCTCCGAAGCAAGTTTCGAACTTCGATCGATAGCCTCACGAAAGAATTGGTTTGAGATTCTTTTCTGTATCGATTTCCATGTTTTCATCTACAGTCTGGTTCTCTCATTAATTGATGAGCTTTTACTTTCGTATTTTCAGACGAGCATACTAGTTCTGTCGAATTCTTTGCAGCGGCGAATTCGTTTCATCCCTCGAAAACTAACGGTAATCACTTTGTTGCATGGCTGCGATTCGTTTTATGCGAAGAGCATTTCGTTTCTCATCTTCCATGTAGAGTTTCTTTCAATTTGAATCTTCCACCCTATTTCTTCTAATCGAATAGGAGTTGAGGATGAAGGGAAAATTTTGTAGTTAGGCTAGCTGGGTTAAGACGCCAAGCTTTGATAAGAGAATTTTTTTCTTGCGTAAATACATGCCTTCTAGGTGTATGTATAAATGTTTGAATGGAAGATCTAAGTATAAAACAGTAGGTATGTGTGTGCGTTTGTACTAGAGCTGATAAGAATGGAGAATACGGAAATTAGCTATGAAGTTTGCTAGTTAATTCTTAAACTAAGTTCACCTTGTCAGCAAACCTTAAGAAAGGAAAAAGGAGTAGTAGTATTTGACTTTGCTTCTTCATTTATCAAAGTCGCAGAGTTTGTTTGGTTGGCTAAGGTTTCATATATATATATATATATATAGTGTATGTTTAGATTGAATGAAGGCAAATTGAATTAATAAGTACAGGGAGGTTTTTGACTAACTACATAGATATAAACGTATAATATGTTAATATAATTCCTTTAGCAAGCAGAATCGTTTGGCTAATGAGGTGTAGTTCGTATATCAAAGCTTACTGGTTTGGGTTTGAGGATTTCTGGATAATATTTTATTCTTAAGATTTTGGTTCTAGGTTGAAGACGGAATAGTTACGAGTAATGTATTATGGTAGGCAAGTCTTTCCTTCAGCATTAGTGTATATGAAGATTTCGCTTATTTTACTTACTGTAGTAAGTTATATGTGACTAGGTGCGGCGCGACTAAGACGATTGAGTCATTTTCATTGCTCGACTTCATTTCAAGTTGAAGGTTAAGGTGTGGTGATTTACTTAAAGTTATGCCGTTGATATTTGTTATCCATTTTAATACTTTGATGGCCGTATGTGTTGAAATTATGATGAATGTGAATTGTGAGTAGCGGGACCGTTACCCTGAAAAGTGTCCATAAACGCTCTCACTTAAGTTGTGCACAACGAATTATGCCGCCAGGGGCTCGCTAAATGGGCCCAGGATCTCACATCCTTGATATGTCACCGTGCGGGAATGATGTTAAGATTGAGGTCAACCATATGTGTGTACCATTTTATTAACTTGGATAACGATGCATAAAATCCCACACTGAGTATACTTTTGTATGCTCACTCCCCACATTTAATAATTTTTCAGGTGATTAAGCTCGGAGCGTGCCGGGGGTCGAATGGCTCGTCTTAATATGATAGAAGTCAAGTTTATGCATCTATTATATATTACCAAAGTACCTTTGTATAATTAAGGATTTCGACTTCTAGTATAAGTATGTTTTACATGTAAGGCATTTTGGAATTATAGTTTTTATTACTATAAATCTAAATCTAGGTGGCTTCTATAAATCTCAAGTCTTTTACTATCATGATCCAGATTTTATTTCTCTATTTTATTTATAAAAGAAAAAAAATAATACTTATTTTCTGCATTTAATTCTTTAATTATAAGTCATGACAGTATTATTAGGTTTAGGGTGTTACATCGGGTGTTTATTATTGTACTTCCGTTATGGTGTTAGAACATTGCATGTATTTTGCCATGGCTTTTAAGAGTTGTTTTAGTAAAACATCTTTAACCGGTTGCATTTATTATATGATTAAGAAGTGGCTTAAATATTTTAGGGAGATTCCTACTATTTTCTTGGTTGCTAAATGTTTGGATCCTAAGTGGAAGTATGATGGTGTTTGTCAAATGCTTGGTATTTATTATGATGCATTTAGGGCAATGGATTTTCATGGTGCTACAATAGATGGAGAAATAGTTTTCTTCGATCTCCCAAATGTGGAACAAATCAAGAATGATCTTGAAAGGACTTTGAGAAATCTTTTTCAAGAATATAGGTTGAAATATGGTAGTGATTGTGATATTCATACTCCTCCTCCTTCTATGATGTCTTCAATGAATTTTCCTTTTGATATGAATGAGTTTGATCCTTTGATGCAACAAATGACTTCCATGTACCAAAATAGAACCGTCGAAAGGCCAACGGGACAAGGTAATAGTGAATTAGATATATTTTTGCAAATTCCTTTTGTCTTTGGTGTTGAAGATAGTGGTCCTTCGATCGATGTGTTGAAGTGGTGGTCCAAGAAAGAGGAGTACCCAATCCTCTCAATCATGGCAAAGGAGTTATTTGCCGTCCCGGCATCCACCGTATCCGTTGAACAAGCCTTTAGCATTGGGGGACTAATGCTAGATCAAAGAAGAAGCAACATGAAGCCGGAGAATATTGAAGCTACAATGTTGCTCGATGATTGGTGTAGGGCCGACCTTAGAGCTCAAGAACCGGAATGGGATGATGCTAACGAAAGTGAAGATGAGGCCTTCACCGAGACGGATCAATCGGCATCGGGTGCGGAGTAGAGAGCATTTCAATGTAAAAAGAACTACGTGGACTTTGATTCCTCTATGAATATGAGGATACGTAGACAACTCAATTTTAGAAATTAAATTGAGCTCAAGTCCTTTATAATTATAATTTTTTCATTTCAATATAAAAGTCCTAATTCAATGTAAAAGTTCTAAGCAATAGGTAAATTGATTTGTTGTAATTTTACTCATCATTTATCATAAAATGCAAATTCTTGACAATTTCTTCATATTTCAACATTTTAGTGAATTCTTTAGAAAATTCATAATAAATAAATATGAAACCAAAACAATTTAAATTTTCATTTTGTATTCTTAGAATTCTATAATTTACATGTTTAAACAAAAAAAAAATCAAATAAATAAATAAATAAAAAAAGCCCAAAAATGGGCAGAACACTCGCCCTTCCAGGCCTTCCTCCCCTGTTTTCCCCTGTTTTGGGCTTCCGGAGGACCGCCGGTTCGGCCCTAGGCCCGCCGGGCTCGAACCGGCCTGAAACCGCCGGGCTTCTAGCCCGGCCCGGAACCGTAGCAAATCTTACGGTCCGGGCTCGGGCTACCTCTTCTCGAACCGCGGGACCGGCGGGCCGGGCCCGCGCCTGCATGTCTAAATATTAACATGGGTGAGTGAAAAGAGGGAAAGGAAAACGAAGGGAAAAAGAAAAAAAGAAAAGAAATTATGAGAAAGCCACGTGCACTGCGCGTGAGGAGGAGCACAATTTTCCCGCCAGAAATAGGCTACGAACGCCGAAATCAAAACGTGGCGTAGGGCCCATTTGAATTCTCAATATTTGAAGTGTAACAGACTAAACAGAAAATCGATACAACTCATTTGCTCTCAACAGAATCGACGGAATATTTTTGTGCGCCCTTCTCTCTCTACGAGCTGTTTCTTTCTCTCTCTACGATGCAGAGGCAAGCGGGGACTTCTCGCGCGGCGGAGCTGCCGCAGAGCTCACAGCCCCGATCGCAGCTGTTTTCCCCCAAGGGGAAACCGGAGGAGACTGATGATCTTCCAGTCTACAAGAGGAATTCTGCCGTCGCCAAGAAGGACAATTTCAAGTCTCGATTGCAGGAGAAACTGGTTCATCTCATCCCTGTGGTGGTGATTCTCTGCTTCTTCATCCTCTGGTGGTTTTCTTACCCCGGTACGATTCGATGCTGTTGGTTGACTGTTGATTTTTGCAGTTTTTGGTGTGTGTGTGTGTATCTGTGACTGTGTGTGAGGTTTTCTGTAGTATGTTTGGGGTTTTAATTTTTCATCGTCTTTCAATCAATTAAGGTAGGTTGAATATAGTACTGCGATCTCGTCAGATTTTTTGTTAAAGAAGAAGAAATCGTTATAATTGAATAATGAATTCTCTCATTTCTGAATTTCGGTGGTTCCGCAGCTTTCAGCGGCCTAAATGTATTCAAATTCTAGCGATTTAGTAAATTCTCTCTCTAGGAACACTCTTGTTGGAAAAATTTGTACATATAATGTTGTGTAATTCAAGAGTTTAGTTTGGCTGTATAGTGAAGTAATGAATTCTAGAATTATTTTTGGTGAATCGTGTTGTATAGTTGGAGACATTATTTTGGCTGTATAGTAAACTTGTTGCAGAGATTATCTCAATAGTTTGTATGAATCATGTATAGTAAATTGCATAGTCCTTGTTTACACATAATGAAAACGAGAAGATCATGAATGTTCTAGATCTTTATAGACTGTTAAAGTTGGCAAATTCATTACATGACAAGTTCTCGTTCATTGTTTGTGTATCCAACCCAGTGAAACTCGATAGCAAGGATGGGTGGATCACTGCTGCTTACCGACTGATGGCACATAATGCAACGTTCTTCCGTCTCACCTTTCCGCCTTATTCCTCGATTTCTGGGGTACAGTTTCTGAGCAATGATAGCTATGCTGAGTGAATGGGTGATCAAGGCTGGAACAATCCATAGCAGCAAATAATCATGAGGTTTCGATCACTTCTCAATATAGAGTCAGAGACTAGTACAGAAGAACTTCCCTTGCTGTATGCAACTTCAATTCATTCATGTATGTTTTTGCTTTAGATGATCTAGTTATAACAGAAGTGTCTATATGTGTTACATTTACAGACATAAAACTACAAAAATCTACCCAAAACTATCTTTCTACTACTTGCTTTGTTTGCCTCTGTAGCCTTTAAAAGTGTTGTTGTGGATAAAACTGCCTGCATTTCGGATTCCAGTTCTCGTTCTTACTCGAGAGAACAGTAGATCGATCCTCGTGAATCGAACAAAGCCTCCAACACAACTACAATTCAGTTATCTCACCTGATCTGCAGTTACCCACCCGTAAGTACATAACTGATTCTCTTCTTGAAGGCAAAACTCTGCAGCAGTCCCTTCTTGGTGACTGCAAAAACAGAAACCATTTTTTGTTTTCTTAGTTTCATTCAAGAATACTGCAAAACAGTGTTAGATCATAGGTTATATATAGGTATGTTTATTTAATTAGAACTTACCCTCTGCCACCTGCCGCCATCAGACCTTTTCAAGACAATAACAGTCTTGAGTTTATCTGGATTTTCACTCTTCCATCTACAGTAAGGACTGGATTCCTTATATCGAGAGTAAGCACCTACTATCTGTCTCCTCTTCTCATCATAGCTAACAGAGCTCAAGTAGAACAAGAATGGCTTCTGACACGGGTGCCTGGCCACGGGCCTCGTGTTGAAGGCGTAGGCCGTGTAGTCTGCTCTTTTATACCAGTTGAGAAACGTCCTTGTGGGCATCTCTAGCTCTCTTGGTGAAATGATCCCCCTAATTACTTGAACCACGAATCCCCAAGAAACTATTATGGACCAGTACTTGTCCTTGTCGTAGCAGAACGACTGCTGGATTATGCTTGCTGAATCTTGCTCCACTGATTCCAGCAGCCTACTCACCCCCTCCACCCTCGAGAGCCCCGGGAAGATCGGATCCACCACGTCGAGGTGGTGGAGGGACACTAGCGGCGCCATCGGATGCGCCGCCAGCAGCCCCAAAAGGTTCCCATACACATCATACTGCATTTTCAAGAACACATAGTTTTTTTATTTGAAATTTTAGTAATTGTTGGATGAGGATCTTGATTGTTACTTGTTAGTTACCTGATGAAAGCCAAGTTCTTTGGTGAGAGGGACGCCGAGCTCGGCCATGCAGGCGTGGATTCTGTCGTCGCTGCCGTACAAGCCGGGGTAGCGCTGGATGCAGCGGTCCTGCATCTTCTCCAACTCTTTGGCGAGAGGGTAGCTGATGGCAAAGCCGCCGCCGCCGTAGGCCATGGAGTAGGAGAAGAAGATGTTCTGCACGTGGCTCTCCGACGAGCTACCGATGTAGTAGAACTGGTTGTGGTCGTATTTGGAGAGGACTCTGAGCACGTTGTCGACGATGAAGACGGTGTCGTCGTCGCCCATCACGAACCATTTCACGTCCTCCATTCCGATCCTTAGGGTTTCGGAGACCACTCGCGAGATTCGGAGTGCGGATCTCTTCCCCTGTTTGTTTGTGTAGTTGAACTTAGAGGTGTCGCCGGAGATTCGGATCTCCGGCAAGTTCTTCTCCTCGTCGTCGGAGACCTTCACTTTCTTATCCAGCCACACCACCCCTCGCGTCTCCTCCGGTCGCCACCATAGCTTTATGTACTCTTTCCTCTTGTTCCATAGGTTTGAAGACGCGGCGATGCCGAATACGACGTGCTTTATCTCTAATGGGTCGGTTTGGTGAGGTGCTTGGTCGCAGGAGGTGTTGAGAGGAGGCGGCGGAGGAGGGGGAGAGGGAGGGGTGAGCGCGTCCGTAGTGGCGAGATTCTCCTTGGTGGAGACGGATTCGAGAGAGCAATCGGGTTTGCTGTAGAGGATGAATTTGGAGGAGTAGATGGAGTAGAGGAGGAGGATGGAGATGAAGAAGCAGGTGGCGGCGGTGCGGAGGCTGCTGAAGCCGAGGAGTGGGCGGTGGGACATGTTTGTGGTTAGAGTTAGAGAGAGAATAAGGAATGGTGTTTTTGGATGAAGGCGGAGATGGGTGATGGAAGTGGAGATCCATGGGAGGGAGAGATGTTCGGATCTGTGGCGCGCAGGAAATGTTCCTTCTTTTGTTTCCTTTGGTTTTGGTTTTGGTTTTTGTTTTTATTTTTATTTTATTTTATTTTTATTTTGAAATCTGCCTTTTCTTTACATGTTTCGTTGAGCGATGGCGCAGCCGGGGTTTTCGTCGTTACTTAATTCACTACCGTTTATTCAGACACCCTTTTCTCGAGGAAGGCCAAATAAAAAGTACAGTATTTTATAAAAAGAATTAGGACAATGTACGATTCTGTAAATCAATCATGAAATCGACTTTATGGGTATAATCAATATATAGTACATTCAAAATAATTCTTGTAATTTTTTATTTGCCTAATATACCCCTAATTCTAAATGTATTTTAAGAGTAGCAAAATACTCCCTCCGTAGACAATTCTAGATAGTAATATTATACTGAGACGTCTACCATTTATAGACATTTTCTTTTTAGTAATGGTTTTACAACTTTAACACTTTATCATTTTAACACTTACAAAAATATTAAATGGACTCACAATTATTCTATTTTAACACTTTAACATATTAATTTATTAATATATCATCACAATGTATTAAACTCTGTGACAAAATTTTTGTGTCTGAAGATTGTGGACGGAGTGAGTAATTCTGAACGTAATTTTATTATTGAATTAAATTTATATAAATTTTTCTTACTTCAACTACAATTCTACTTCTCCGCTTTTATTAATCTTCTCAAATTTCCAAAAACATTATTCATCTCCTCGAGAATCTGTTGCTTCCTACGTGTTATATCATAAAACTCACAATAATAAATAAATATGATATAAATAGTGAAATATAACAAACATTATATTATATTTAACATATTTTTTCAAAATTAATAAAAAAACGTATCTACGTGCAACGCACGTAATCTCCGCTAGTTTTACTAAAATAACAAAATCCTATAAAAAAAACTAATGTGACAACATCATGTTAGTAGTGAGCATATTATTAATAATTAAGTGTATCAAGAGTTAACATGGAACGTTTGTAACAAGTTCAATTATTGTTTCTTAATTCACTATTAATTAATTTTGATGCATCATTGATGGACAGGAAAAGTTGATGAATCTAAGTTACAATTAGTATTTACAATTCCACATTAGGCTGGATGAAATGTAGAACTATTCCTCTCCGGACGGGACTTTAAACTTATATTAGTACTAGTATCATCTTCTTTTTTTTGGGTTATTTTTCTCGTTTAAATATTGAGTATTGATGTATTACATGCCATACAAACTTCTTATTTATTTATTTATTTTTTACTTGCACCGCTTAACCGATGTAAAATTTAAAATTTCAAAAAATATTATGTCGTCTCTTATATTTATAGCATGTCTCCCGCTTTGATTTCTTATTAATTCAGATGCGAAAAAGTATCAATTATTTTTTACCCCTTTCAGCTTCAGCCTTATTATAATATCCAAAGCAAAGCTCACTGTACTCACTTCTACTCTCTCTCTCTCTCATCTTCTTGGATTCCCCACTCTCCACCCCGCTGACGCGCTCCACTGCGTGTGTGTGTGTGTTTGGTTGAGTTCCCTTTCAGTTCAGTCCCCTCTAATTCAATTCAATGGCGTCTGATAGCAGTCGCAATAACGCCGCCACCCACCACCACAAATCCATCTCATCAAGCAGCCACCACCAACAACTGGTATCCACTATGATCAAGCAAGGCTTCCTCTCCGATCCCATTCTCTCTCCTTCCCGCCTCCCCGCTCTCTCTCCTCCCCCCACCCACCGGGCCCTCTCCAGCCCCCACCAGAGCCCCACCCTCTACGAGGTCATGTCGGTTGACCAGCCCCGCGACCCCAAGCCCGCGCTCGACGCCCGGAGGAAACTCCAGGACAGGGTTTCCTGCGCCCTCTCGCAGGCCCCCTTCAAGATTTCCGATCAATGGGGGACCGGTGACGTCAGGCTCACGGTTTCGGGCCGTGCGGAGGCCGGGGAGGCGGCCGCCGCCGCCGCAGCCTTCCATGTGACTGTCGACGTGCACCGCCGGGTCTTGGCCGCCAAGAGCCGCTTCTTCGCCGAGAAGCTGCGGCGGAGCGGGACCCACTCGGTGGAGATTCTTGAGTGCGATGACGTGGCGGTTTATGTGGAGGCGGTTGTGCTCATGTACTCTGCAGAATTGAAGAGCAAGCTCCTGGGCATGGAGGTTTCCAAGATCTTGGCCCTTTTAAAGGTTTATCCTCATAATTCATCCTCTTTCTCTCTCTCTCTCTCTCATTCATGAACACTTCAATTTTCTTTGATTTATTTGCAATGCTGATTTAATTTTTGTTTCTGAACTCAAAGACTGAATGTGAATTGTTTCTATCCGGATCATGAACTGATAAATGAGTAATTTGAGTTAAAACTGGTAAAGAAAATTATAATTCGAGATTGTATCGGATGTTTGACTTGTCATTTTTAGGAGTATTCGATTTGTCTCATTTTGCCTTTTAATTGGGAAAAGAATCAGATCTTTTAATTGGGATAATTTGTTAAGTTGTATCTAAAAAAGTTAATGAGTCAAATAAAATTCTGCTTCTATGCTACTGAATTATATTGATAACTCAATACAATGAAAGCAGACTGGAATTTGAAAACTATGAAGAAGTGGTAGCCAATGTGGTTTATATGTGCATATTTACAATCAAGAAAGAGTTCTTCGGTTAAATTGATTGAAATACAGTCTTTTCTTACCCGAGTTTTTTTGGAATTTGCAGATATGTTCAGCAATTATGTTTGATGATGGGATTAGGGCATGCTTGGAGTATTTGGAGGCAGTGCCATGGTCTGAGGGAGAAGAGGAGAGTGTTGTTTCACATCTAAATCAACTCCATATTGATTCTTCAAGAGCAGATACCGTGCTAAAGAGAGTGATATCTGATCCTTCAACATCTTTGAGGGCCGATAATATCTTCTTAAAACTGTCATTGGGAGTTTTGCAGGCTAAAGATGATAAAGCCCGCAGAGAAATGAAAGCGTTAATATCTCGATTGCTGAGGGAAGATCATGACAGCAATAGCTTCCATGAAGGCCTAGATATCTCTAGAGATACACTGTATCAACTTTGTCACAGATGCTTAGGTTCTCTAGTTCTGTGCTTATCTGGAATCACTGGCTTGGATGAAAGCAGTCAGAATCGAGGAGCTATAATGGCTGAGATTTCTCGAGAAGCTGACAATATGCAATGGATCCTTGGCATTCTTATAGATAGAAAAATGGGAGATGAGTTTATAGATCTATGGGCTGATCAGAAGGAGCTAGCTGTTCTTCACTCAAAGATTCCTACCATGTATCGACATGAAATAAGCAAAATCACTGCTCAACTGTGTATATCTTTAGGAAAAGGGCAGATTCTAGTGCCTAAAGAGAGTAGATTTGCTTTGCTCTCGACTTGGTTGGAAGCTCTCTACGATGATTTTGGGTGGATGAGAATGGGGGGGAAAGTTGTTGATAGGAAATTGATTGAAGAGGGACTTAGCCAAACAATTCTGACGCTACCATTGCCTCAACAACAGTCAATTCTGCTTAAATGGTTTGATAGATTTCTTAATAAGGGAGATGATTGTCCCAATATCCAGAGAGCATTTGAGATTTGGTGGAGAAGGGCTTTTGTGAAACAATATGCAATTGATTCCCAAATGCAGTTGGCTGTCTGTGATATTCAAGACTGACGATGGGTACGTTTACTTGAATTACATGTCACGTACTTCGACTCACTGGTGTAAATACAAGTATGCTCCATCTGATATCCAATCTGTTTATATCTTGTTCTTATACATTTCTGATAAGACGAGTGTCATATTCTAGATCAATGAAATGAAACAAGAGTTATGCAAGGAGAAATTCTTTCATTGTTCTGAATCTGTTGATCTATTACCACTGTTTTACTGATGTTCTGTTTTCTGAATCAAAACTAGTATGAAACTGCGTTTGAAAACTGCTTTGTGCTTTCAGCAAATACGAAGAAAATGTATATAAACAATTTCCCAAATAGGTCAGATACGCCTAAAACCACATCCATTATTCATGCGTAATTCATCAGATTGATATTTCAGAATGGCAATATCACTTTGTTTATCATTCTTAACTATTACTATTACATTTTCATCCCTCATCTCTTAAATGCCTCATTTCGGTATACATCTGTAGCTTCGGATCACACAATGCCATTAGCAATTAAAGAAATCTTTTAAACTTGCTCAATTTTGTTTTTAGTTCTTTTAATCTGGGTTTTTTCTAATCTTGTTCTGGTTTGAGCTTACTTGTTGTGATGAAGGGCAGTGATCTTCTTAAACCTAATCTTTGGAAGCATATTCAGACCTTTGTAGATTCTGTCAAATAGAGTATCTTTTTCATGAAGATTTGACAAGTTTTCTTGAATGTACTAGTATCTCGTAATAACCTGAGCTGGTGGCTGTTTTGCTCCACTAATCTCCTGCTCAACTATATGTTCTTCTGCCCGCATAAAGTTCATTTATTCAGCTCTAAAGTTTTTTCGAATATGGAGATTCGTCAGCGACTGATTTTTCTGCTATATATCATATTCATCTGTAGATAAAGAAAATTGAAGATTTAACTGAAGGGTAGCTAGCTACGCATCGATGAAGAAAAGCAAACACAGCTCTTCATCTCGATGCAGTGAAAAATATACGTGGAATGACTTCTCATCTCTTTCCACTTTTCATATCGCTTAGGGATTACAAAGAGGTACAAGACCAAAAATATAAAAAAAGAAAACACAGGGGTACAGTTACGGATAAATATAAGAGGAACAGAATAATGCATCAATCTTCTGACTTAGTTTATCCTAACCTATGACTTGAATTTTTTTTCCTTGCTATAAGTAGTATAAAATATGAATAGCCTCACTTGTGATTGGCTAAGAAGTCTTGAGACTCCTTCTCATACTGGAAATTAGCCTTCTTGGAATCATCTGCAGACCAGATAAAGATCCCATGAAGCTTCCCCTCCTTTTTCAGTGTGTTACATGCCTTAAAGAACCCGTTTTTCGGTGATAGCCCTCCACTCCCATCAGTCCCAAAACTTGCCAGAATCTCCCCTCCATTGTAGTTCGATCTTTGAGTTTCGAAATAGCCAAGAAACTGAGAAACAGTCGTGCCTTTGGGATAGGCGTAAAACTGGAAATTTACATAGTCTATGAGATGCCCGTACTTTCTCCACAGAGCTAGATAGTATGGCTTGACAGAATCATCGTCGTACGGAGCTATGGACGTGAAGGAGACGATCTTGTTCTGTTTCAGGTAGAAGAGAAGTCTTCCTATGCACTCTGCAAACGTATCAGGATCTGTATTGAAGTGTTCATAATCTATGTCTATTCCATCTAATTTGTAAGTGTTTACTATTTCAGTTATGGAGTGGATTGCGTTTGCTACCCAGCTAGACACTGAGGTCGGTTGAAAGTAGACATCGTGATGTTCCGTGATTGTGTCTCCTCCGAGACTCATCCCTACTCTAACATTTGAGTGCTTGGCTTTGATTGCAGATACTTGAGAAGGGTTGAGATTCTTCGAGTCCCAGTAGACCTGGAAATCGCCGTCTGTGGGAGTCGGTTTCAATGAAATCTTGTAGTCGATGGCGAAGGAGAGGAGGAAGTGAAAATCAACGTTAGGGCTAATGGGGACATCTGCAAATTTCACGTTTTTATCTTCAGCTCCGATGTATTCCCGGAAGAGATTCTTCGGTGCGGCTTTGGTCATCGGAATATTCCGGAAGAGGGAGTGGAGATGAAGGAGAGAAAGAAGTGTGATTTTGAGTTTTGATGAATCCATGCTTCTTCCCTTCGTTTTTTTTGTGTGTAGGAGGTTAGGTTGGTTGCATATTTATGCATGTTTGCATGTGAAATTATGTTGTTATGATTGGATTCTTAAGGTGCCGGATTAATTTGTAGGGTTGTGATCAGCACTAACAATGCATTTGTATCTTGTGATTGTACGGTGATGGATTTGTTTGTTACGATGATGTAATGATTTTTTACAAAGTTTGTTTTTGGACTGAGATTGCCGATTGCCCTTTATGTCCAGCAAGCTTAAAAGAGGAAAAGTAAGAGTTTATCTTGTCCTTTAATTTGTAGCCACACCAAATCAATGGTAATACTCTAGATTTTATCGTGTTTGAAATTTACATTAGAGAAATGTTAGCTTATGCTGCATACGGCAGTTAAAAAAAAAAAAAAAAAAAAAGAAAAAAAAAGAAGTAAAAAGTAAAAAAAGAAAAAGAAAAGAAAAGTGAAAGAGTACTATTTAGAGATGACCGTGGATTTCGGACCTAATTCAGATCATTCAAAAATTTGGACCCAACGGATTTAAACTGGATTTGGATCTCAGTTGTAAATTTTGGACCTGGATCTTGACTTTTGAAACCCAAATCCACTCAAGATCCGACCCACAAATCCGCTATGTATAATTGTTGGTTCCGAGTAGTATCGTTGGCCCTGGCACGTTGGGGCGTTTATTTTAAAATTTTAAAAATCAAAAGCTTGATGACCTTAAAGAATAAAGAATAAAGAATCAAAGTGCTAAAGATCAGTGAATGAAACACGCTCGCTGATAATTGTAAAGATGACTGATTTGCTAACCTATAAGCAAGTCAACTACTCAACTTATCAACTTTCAATAAATGTTGAATTTGGCGAGTGAGCCTTAAAGACGATCGAGACAAGAAAGATTAAAAAATTTTGGGCTTGTTTTAGAAAAAATCTATAAGTGTGAGTGCAATGAATGAATTATAACAAAATGACTAATAACGAGAAATAGATGCTTGAAGAAAATAACACAACTATACAAGATTTATAGTGGTTCGGTTTGATCTTGACCTACGTCCACTCTTGCCACATTCAACCGTGATGAATGCCTTTACTCCAGAAAGGATCGAGATTACAACATGCTCTCGACAGAGCCTAACTTAACTCGAACTCAACCTTGAGTTCTTTAATCGTATCGACTTTCCTCCAGGAATAAAATCATGAAATCACACAACCACAACTCAAAACCTCAAAACCTAAACTCGATCTAACACTAAGCTATATATATGTATGTATACATGAACTAATAATGATACTCCGTATTTAATAGATAAAAATAAAATTTAAGTCGTTTGCATAATAATAATAATAATAATAACAATAATAATAATATTTTCAAAAAAATAAAATAAAATAAGTAATAATAATAATAATAATAATAATAATCCAACCCAATTGGCGTTACTTCGGGGCCTATGAACAATCCAGCAGATTTTAGAAAATAAACATAACCCCTAAACTTCTTCTTCTTCTTCTTCTTCTTCATTATACCAGTTGTGGAGCCCGAATCACATATGCGTTGATATTACATGAATTACAGAATAGTCGGTGCCTTGAATCATCTCTGTCCTCCTGTTCGCCGTTGTGCTGCAGATTTTAGAAAGTAAGTTGGATTTTGGAACTCAATAATTCGGATTTTACCATGCTTCAGCTGAATATTTATTGAATGTTGCATTTATAAGTTTATAAACTCCTTAAAATAGATCATGTTATCTTTGTTTATAGCCTTAGACAAAGCAATCTTATGAAGGTCACCTGTTTTGTTTGTATCATGTGTTTGATTGCATTGCAAATTGCAGTGGTGTGGAGTTTCTATGTATTTCATTGTAATTGTAATATGCATTGGAGTAATAGGAGTCGACAACAAAAAAAGAGCTCGGAAGCATAAACAACAATGGAACTAACCTGAAGCAGTTCTGCATAAAAACATACTATAGAAGCAGCATTTTGATATCAAAATTGGAATTTTTAAATTTGAATGCAGTAACGAAAAATGTGCTGTTAACGACATTCACCAACTCTTATCCATGCTCCACAACTTTTATCAGAAAAAAGCCATTAAAGTTGGGATCGAATTGGCTATCTGAATTGGCTGCATTGACATGATGCTTATATTGATTCATGCATTATAATGTATCATATCTTTTTCCTTTCAGGATTTGGATTCTATATTTGTAGTGTAACTCCATATCTATCCTTTTGAGTATGGATGGAATGGAAAATGTACTTGAGCAGCTCTTAGTTGCTTCCAACTCTTCATCGTTGAAGGCATCACTTGAGACTCTCATCGAAACTGCAAAAACTTCTAATGGCCGTTTAGATCTTGCTTGCAAGCATATTATTATACTAGTCCTCAGGCTCTGTCAGTCTCCGTCTCAACTTTCTGCGGAAGACCTTTTCTTATCCATAAGGCTACTTCGAAACTCGTGTGCCGGGGAAATTAAAAACCAGAACCTATTTATTCAATAAAATGGTGTTGTTACTATTTCAGCTCTCTTCAATTCTATGGGGCTTGTTTCCGGTTCTGATAATAGGACACTTCATATGGTATTGCAACTCTTAGGAAATGTGTCGTTAGCTGGTAAACAACATCAAGATGTTGTGTGGCGCCAATTGTTTCCCCTTTGGTTTCGGGATATTGCTAGAGTTCGAAGCAAGGAAACGTGTGATACTTTGTGCATGATTATCTATACATGTGTTGAGGGTAGCAAAGAACGATATATGGAGTTGCTTGGAGATGCAGGACTGGATATCATGGTAGGAATCGTACGGACTGCAACAATAGGTACTCAACTTTATAATATAGCCAATTTCTTGCTACCAAATACTAAGTACAGTAGAAAGATATCTTTAATATGAGCGGTTAATCTCCATTTTCATCTTCTGCAGTCGGATTTAGGGAGCACTGGCTGAAATTGCTTCTATTCATAATATGTTATGAAAACTCTTATTTCTCATCAGTTTTCTCCAAATTATCTCCGGTTGCTGAAGGGGAGAACTCTGATATGACTGTAGATATGACTGTAGCTCGTATCAATAATTTTGGAGCTGAACAAGCATTGTTATTGAGTATTCTTTCAGAAATCTTAAATGAGCAGCTCGGAGATATAGTTGTTTCTAATGATTTTCCCTTACCCCTATTTGGGATATTGAGAAATGCTGTTGGGATCATTGACTTCAGCACTAGAGGAAAATCGCCTCTTCCAACGGGTTCAGCTGATGTTGATGTAATGGGCTACTCCATGACTATTAAGAGATATATGTGCATGTCAAGATCCAAATTTCAAGAACCGGGGTGAAGAAGGAGATGCTATAGATAATCTAGTCTCAGCTGGGCTAATTAAGTTTCTTATCAAATTACTCCACATCCTAGAGCCTCCTGCAATCATTAGGAAAAAAATGGTCCACAACAACAATGAAGAAGGCCTGACTTTACAAAAATCTTTGAAGTATCATTGCCCTTACAGAGGCTTCCGAAGAGATGTGGTTGCCATTGTTGGAAACTGCAGCTACCGGAGGAAGCATTTCAGGTTTCAGGATGAAATTAGAGAAGAAGACGGAATTCTTTTCTTGTTACAACAGTGTGTCACCGATGAAGACAATCCATTCTTGAGGGAGTGGGGCCTCTGGTCGATGAGAAATGTTTTCAAAGGAAATGAAGAGAACCAGAAACTAGTCGCTGGGTTGGAGCTCCAGAGATCCGTGGTCTCTCCAGAAATTGCTGAATTGGGCCTTCGAGTAGAAGTCGATCCTCAGACTCAGCTCCCGAAGCTTGTAAATGCCTAATCAAGGTATTGACCACAACTTCTTTGTTTTGTTCCTTTTTCTTTCTCTCTTTGGTTTCATGATTTTTGTAGTGTAATATCTGAAAAATGCATTTCTTGATGTTGAGGAAAGTTTTATTTTGATCCTTGTTCTTGTTGTATTGAGGTAATTATCCATGGCCACTTATATTAATCACAAAATATCTTTCTCATATAAAAATTAACCTGAGATTCTGTAGTAGGTTAGAAACTATTACATCGAGATATCGTGACAAATTTTTCCTATGGAGCAGCTCCATGAGAACGATGATGACTGCTGGAAAAATTAATGATATTTGTGTCTTCAAAGAGAGTGGACTGATTCTGTTGGCTCTGACCAGCAGCCAAATACCGTCGTACTTCATCCCAGCCCTTGGACCTGCTCCCAAGTGGTGCTCTTATTTGGAGAATCTAACAGTATGGTTATCTTATGTTATTAGCTGTGATAGAGAACAGTTTACACTTTGTTATTTTTAATTATCACTCTAAACAGAAAGAAATGAGCTATGAAGTCTGTCTCCAAACAATATGCACTGCTTTGAACTGCATTTTTCCTATATTGTTCACAAGAACTTTTGCTATGACTTCATTTAAAATCACTGTGGTAATTTTCTGTTAGTTGTATTAATGAAGTGACTATCTATTATTGCAGGCACAAAGTTTGGCCGAACCTTTTGCTTACGAGTCCTATATAGAGAAGCGAAAGCAGGAAACATCGTTCCAGGAGCGTGCAGAGAGAATTACGGTACGTATTACTCCCTCCGTCTCGCCGAATTCGCCTTGTTTCTTTTTTGCCTTTTTTGGCACGCTTTTCCACGATTCTCGATGATGAGTTTTAAAATGGGTTTTTAAAGAATTCTTTCTTTTACGGGATACTACGACTGTCGTAGTATCCCGTAAAAGAAAGAATTCTTTAAAAACCCATTTTAAAACTCATCATCGAGAAGCGTGGAAAAGCGTGCCAAAAAAGGCAAAAAAGAAACAAGGCGAATTCGGCGAGACGGAGGGAATATTTCACATGGATTTTGTATTTTTCATATACCTTTGCTACTTCATTGACATTTTGCAATCAACTCTATGGAGAAACTGGTTATCATAGTAATATACATTTGCTTACCATCAAATGGAACTATTTTTTGTTTTTACAATGTTGCTGGTTGGAGGTGAGATTTTGTTCTTATCACTCAAATCAAATTGATGAATGATGTCTCTTGCCTGACTCAGTTAGATGCTATATCTGTTGGGAGTTCTTAATTAGGATATATGAGACCAGGAGTGCTGTGTCCGCTTGTTTGATTTATCTGCTTTTTTGTCATGTTTCTATTATTGGATTCTATATCATTCTCCTTTAGGTTGATCATATAATTTCTATTTATCTTGCATTCATATAGATCAAAAGGAAGCTGCCGAAAGTTAATCGGACTTTGGCAGCCCAACTTCTTGAAGACGAGGAAGAGCCAAATGACAATAAGGATGTTGATGGTGACAAGGAGGATGTTGATGGTGTTGATGCTGAGAAAACGTCGAGAGCTAAGAAGGCTTTGAAGAAGAAGAAAGGTCTCACCAATGAAGTTCTCAAGGATGAGAGGTTCAAAACTATGTTTGAAGATAAGGTACTTTGAATTTTTTTTTTTCCAGAGTAATTGATGATTTTGTGTGAAAATGAACTAGGAATGATACACTCAAGTAGGATATGTATTACACGAAACAATGAAGTCGGGGGAAAACAAGGGATAGAGAATAGAGATATTCGGTTATCCTATGCTTGAGAAACAAGTGGCATGACATCATCGAACCAGTGATATTTGCTCGAAACTGAATGCTTCAATTATAAATGATTTCATTAAGAGGTGGGATATTTTATTATTAAAGGATGATGAAACCACCCAAGTTATTCAACTCCGCAGCAACCCCTATGCATAGACAAACCAAAGAATGAAAGAAGGAAGAAAAAAATCTCATGTTAATAGAGTGCTTATGTTCTATAGTGAAATAATCTGATGCCTTTGCTTGGACCAGTGAGTTAGGGGAGTAGTTAGTTTAATATATTGATGATAACCTACATAGTAAGGCTTCGACCTTCATGATTTTAAATAAGAAACAGTGTGAATATATTGTCCATTCGTAAATCTCCACGGCTGTGACTATGGATTGAAACATCATTATCTATTGCAGGACTTTGAGGTTGATGAATATTCACTAGAATATAAGGCTCTGCACCCTATGCCAGCAACAACAAAGAAGCCATCTTTGCTCGAGGAGCATTTCGAGGCTCCTTCAGAAGAAGAGGATGAACAGAGTATTAGTGGATCTGATGTACCATCATCTGAAGATGACCTTACAGATACCGATGGCAAATCCAAGAGAAAATCACGAGGTCCTGGGTAAGATGTTCTTCTTACTCTATCTAGGTTTCTTTTTTAATAATATTTCAACCCCTGCCTCTTTTATTTTACATAGTTGGGTGGTTTTATAGGCAGTTTGCCATCCATTCAAAAGCACGAAAAGTCATTATGCATGCTGTGTTAATTTTCCATTATTGCGTTGTCTTAATCTTAACTCATGCCCCTTTGCATGCATATACATGAAGTAGCATCTTATATCGTGCAGGCATGAAATATTGTTGAAGGTGTACGAAATTTAATGGTTTTTTTGTTCTCTGGTCGTATGCTAAAACCGCAAGTTACAAATGTCGACTTGTAATCAGTGGTTCATTAAATTTCAACCACAAATAAAGATGTAAATAAATTCTGTAAATTTCGTGTGGGCAGATTTTATGAAGTGAAGGACAGTAGGCACGCAGAAGCATTCTGGAATGACAAGTCCCTTGCAGAAGAGGAATCCCTTCCTCTGGGTGAAAGGGTGGCTCTTTTGAAACCACATAGAGGTTCAAAGGATGTCGTCAAACACGGGCAAGGAGGATCTCGAGAAATCTCTTTCAATCCCAGAAGCTCGGCAAAATCCAACGAGTATGATGATGATGAAGAAGGGACACATTGATCCTGCAAAGAGGAGAGGTGTGCAGTCTTTAAAGCTACATGGAGAGAGAGGTGGTGGTAGAGGAGGAGGCTTTCGCAGTGGTAGAGGTGGTGGCTCCCGTGGAAGAGGTGGTGGTTCCCGTGGTAGAGGTGGCGGTGGCCGTGGTTGAAGGAGCAGCAGGGCTAGAGAAGGACATTGATAGAAAAAGATTTAAGACAAACTCAACTAAGTTCTGCTTCGCTGTAAAATCAATTCGATCAATTTTGGTAGATGCATTTTTTTGTAACATGTTCTTTTTATTTAATTTATTTTATTAATGACATTGTAAGCGACGAAAGATTGTTGAGCTTTGCTTTTGTTGCGGTGAAGAACATATACTTTTTTTTTATGATTATACTTCAACCGAGATGGATTTTCTCAATGTAGGTATGATTAACGTAACAACAATTGAAAATTTTAACAGAATCAGATTCGATAATTTGGTAAGTTTTGTGTTGTTTTTAGTAGGAGTATTTCTGAAAAGCAAATTAAATAAACCTTTTTTTTTTACAGATCAAATTCAATAAATGTGAATGCAATGAGTGAAATATATTAAAATTTGCCCGGCTCATGTTCAACTCTGCAGGTATTAGGTTCATAATTTCCCATATATATATTTATAGGAATTTAATGACAATACTAATTATATTTGTGTCTTGGTTCTTATCTAAAATGGGCGATCCACCGTCCACAAATAATTCAGGCTGCTGCTGATTGTAGTATTAATCATTTTGGGAGATATAATAAAAGCACATTAATTAAGATCAATATATCACAAAATTTAATTCTCTTTACCATCAATTATGTGCATGCCTACCTTCTTCTCGAAAAAAAAAAAAAAAAAAAAAAAACAAACAATTATGTGCCTAGCTACCTCAGTGGAGTATTCTCTCCGTTTTTTTTTATAAGTATCGTCTCACTCTCTCAAAACACATATAACACGATGGTTATATTTCTCTATGCGACACATATATACTTCATTGCAGCTTTCTTGCTATTCTCTTCTTTTTAATCATATATTCAATACATTTTTTTTGTAGTATTATAATGCATTTTTCTTATACAACAGAAAATACGTTCGTGCAGCGCATCATGTTATACAAATTATCTAATAATGCATTGTTAGTAAACTTAGTATGTCTTTAATGCATTTGTTGTCATTTTATAATGCAAAAATTTCCAAAATTATTATATATGGTGGTTGACTGTATCGAAATATTGAATTTTCTAAAATAATGTAATGCATTTTTGGAATGATGTTTATGCATTATCTGAACATGATATTTCATATTGAAAAAAATATAATTGTGCACAATTGTTTCAAGAATCCAAAGATAATATTGAGAAGAAAAAAAAATGATAAATCTGAACTAAACAATACACCAAGTGTTCTTTAATCGGGCATTTGTTGGGCACCTGCAAGCTGCATTAAAGCCAAATACATACAATTCTCTAATCTGCTCGGAGGAGGCAAGTTTCGGAATAGATTTGGGGGACTATGGATTTGTGTGATCTGGGTACTCTGGAAATGGCACAACGCGGTGATCTTCGACCATGTAGAATGGGATCACAAGCGTATCGAAGAAGAGATTAAATGCCGCTTTTGGAGCTTGTGCTTTGTAAGAAACGAAGCGGAGCCCAATTTAAGCTTCGAAGCTTGGAGCAAAAAATCTCTATCACAGAATTGGATCTCCATGTAATCTCTCTCTTATCCGGTACCCTTGGTACCAATTTACGTCTTCAATAAAATTATTTTCCTTCTCTGATCAAAAAACAAAGTGTTCTTCAAACCAAAAAAAGAAAGAAAGAAAGATATTGTAACTTTTTTATTTTTCTTTGTACGACATCGTCGTAGAAAACGTTAATCACGTTATCTTTTAAATGATTCGATTTTGACGTTAGGGTTCTCCATCCTAATTAATGGTGATGTCGAACTTTGACGATATCGATTTTGTCGACATCAGACATCATTTCATCCGATGGTATGTTGGCTGGGAGAGATAAACGAGCAGACTTGAGTCAAGCTGTAAAGATTCACAATAATAAAAACTTACCATAGATTGTCCAAAATGAATGAATCAGATTATTTCTTATTTTTTCCGAAAAATGGTTTTTTATTTGATATATATATATATATCCAGAACTGATCAGCTGAGCGCCTCTCTTGGGCGAAAGCCGTGAGCGACATCCTAGTGTATGTACACGTCATCTATTAGTTTTAATTTTTTTATTCATATTCCTGATGGAACTAATAATTTCTTTCTTCGAAAATATCGCCATTTTTTCTCCCTTTCGTTTCCCTATGCGATTCAACCCTCCGCCTCCCGTTCAATCGCGCGCTTCTGTTTTCTCTGAATAATTGTTAAATGCATTATGTATAGTGATAAAATGGGCACCGAGATCTCAATACTATAATACTTTAATTCCCTCACATCACTCAGTCTAGATTTGCAAATTCTAGTGTGAGAAATAATTTTTAGTGTGAGAAATATGAATGAATCTAGATCATTGATCTTAGTTAGATCTATGGTTGAAATTGATTTAAGCCTGATTATAAGGTATAATAAGCACAATTGTATAATAAGCATAATTTTATGTATATCTAAACATGATTTTAAATACCTTTAGGCATTGTTTTCATTTTCTCACAACATCATTTATTTGCATACGAATTTAAAACAATTTATGAGATTTATTATATTTTGTCTCAAATACACATTCGTCTTTTATTCTGGCCTGGAGTCGATACTTCTAATAATCGCAACTAGCTAATATATTCTTGTTTTTAGCAATTAATTTGCAAAATGATCGGTTTGTATTAGATTATTATTATGCGTGATGTATTCTTAAGATAGGGACACTCTATAGGAAATATAATTATTGATTTAATTTATCAAGGTATAAAAATCCTTCACAATGGAATTTATAGTACGGTGTACTATTTATGTCTATGACAAGAAGATCTTAGTTTTTTTCGCATGATTCTGAAATTTGTAATGAAATTTTAAATTAAATTATAAAAATTTACTTAAAAACTTGTCATTTCAAAATTCAGAAATTAATGTGGAAAAAAACTGAGATTTGCTTATCGTGAATTAAGGTTGTAATAATTATTGGGGCCGGGGACAAAACAAACGTGTCATTTTTTCTTAGGCTCATAGATCTTTGACAGTTGACACGAGAGGGTCAATAGTTATTAAAGTTGTTACGTTGACATATCAAGTTGTCAGGAGAAGTGTTCCAACTATTTACGATATATTCATATGATCAAAAAATTTATGAAATGTTCGTTCACTTTTGTTAAGTACATATATTTACATTGAGGAATGATATGCTACTCACCTTCCGTGAGCATTATTCGTAGACACTTATCGTCGTTTGCTTATTTTAGTATTATTTTATTTGGTTTTTTGATTGTTTTATATTTTAATACCATAAAAAGTTAATATTGAATTTTTTAAACCTACAAAATGTATAAAAATCGACACTCAATTGGTCATATTATTCATTTTTTAAAGTTTGATGGAAAAATAACAAATCGAGTGTCGATTTTTATACATTTTGTAGGTTTAATGATTTCAATATTAATTTTTAATGTATTAGGATATAAAACAATCGAAAAAATTGAACAAAATAATGCTAAAGTGTGCAAACGGCGATAGGTTCCAACGAATGGTACTCACGAGATGTGAATAACATATTATTTATCTATATATTTATATGAAAAAATTGAATGATCCTTATAAAAAAATAATAAATAAAAAAAATTGAATGATCAATTTGATATTTATGTCTAATGTATTTTCTAGCACAGGTATTAACTGAGCCGCGCTTAAAATTCGAATTGGTGAAATGCGACATATTAATTAAAAAGTACTACTAGTATATGATTTTTCCTACCTTAAATAAATAAAGAATATACAAAAAGAAAAGACCCAAGGATGAAGGCTTTAAATTTTGTGGTCCAGCACTATTTTTGGGTTGGATGTCCCAATTATTCCAAAAATTGATAATTGTATTCGGATATTACGCTTAAAAAAATTTTAAGTCCCTATTTTTATACAAATTTATTTTAACATTTCAATTTACATTTTGATTTACTTAGAATGATTAGAAGTATAGCCATTTCTAACTTGAGATTTTGATGAGTTTCCTGTCATTAGTAGTACTTTTTTTTGCATTCAAACATAATGTTGTACGTATCTTAGTATGGCCAGTTTAAACTTTAAACCAATTGGTAGATGATCCAGATATATTAATCTATTTCAAGCCAAATTATGAGTTGACAATTCAAAGGGACCGAAAACTTTACTATGGCACGATATAAATTGTCGTTGTACCATTCATGTCAGACTTCATATATACCTATGATTTAACTATAGCTTCTAATATAATTTCCTTTCATTTTTTTTTACTAATTTCAAATAATACACACACATGTGTGTGAGTTAATTGTCAGAAAATACTCGAACTTTGATCAAATTCTGATTTTAAACATGAGTTTTAAAATTTGTTACAAAATACGCCGCCTTTCAATTTATTAAAAAAAAATCCCCTAATTTTGAAATCGAAGTTGACGTAGCAAAATTATAATTGAGGTAGTAGTCAAACGTTGCAGTTTAGACCAAAACGGCATTATTTTGATTATATAAATAAAAATATATAAAAATGAACAGTCACCTGACCTCAGTCACTCATTCCCTGTTATTTTATTTTAATATTTATTTATTTATATAATCAAAATGACATTGTTTTGGTTTAAATGACACCGTTGTGGTATAAATGGTTTTGTTTGATTGTCATCACAATTATAACTTTGCCATGTCAATTTCGATTGTAAAATCAAGTGAAAAATCAGAATAAATTAAAGAGTGATTTATTTTGTGCCAATTTCAAAGCTCATATACAAAAAATAGAATTTGACCAATATTTGTGTATTTTTTGTCAAATAACAAACGGTTCCTTAATAGTCCAATCGATTCACCAATACATATTTTAATTATGTGTCGCTAAATTAACCACATATAATTATGTGTAGCTAAAATTTTATCTACACATATTTTAAATATGTGTAACTAAACTAACCACACATTATTATGTGTAGCTAAGACTTCAGTTTCTTGTAGTGGTCGAATTTCAACGGGCACTAAAGTAGTTTTAGTGTAATCATGTTCATGTATGATTTTGATTATCTTTTTGTTTTTGCTCAAATTCAAAAATAAAATAATTGTAATTTGAACATTAAAAAAAAGAGAGAAAAATAAATAAGGTTACGGGTTTAAACTCGACATATTTCTTTTGTACATATAATCTGATGATAATTTGATGATAAGAATACTTATAAAATAAATGTAGAAAGTACATGATTTTATTACTAATAATTTGACTAATTGTATCATCGAGTAAATATAAATAATTAATCGAGTCGAGCTTGAACTAACAAAATCGGCCGAGCTTGAGCCTACCACTAATGATATATTCCCTACTAAACTTTATAATTAATTACAAAATCTAGACTATCTGATTTCTGATGGTTGGAATATTTACTTCAACTAAAAGTTTTATAGTTGGAATATGTAATGACGCAATAATAATTGCAACTAAAACTCCGAAAGGAGGGCATGCATCTTAAATTTGTCTTATTGACTTATTGTGCTAACTAACAACTTAATTCACTTATTAAGTACGACAAATAATAGTACATTATATATACACACAAAAACACACCCAATTAATTTTTGTAATAACAATTTACTTTGAATTTCATGCGACAAATGTAACAATAAGTTTGACCGTAACTTCACAGGCAAGAGAAAGATAAATTAATTTGAAAGTATCAAATACTCAAGGGGGAGTAAATTGATCGATTTGATAATTATGACACAAATACATAAATAATTAATTAAGTAATATGATGAACTGTCACCAAGAATACATGAAATTAAAGTAAAACTAATTATGAAGCGACGTAATATCTTTCACTGATTAATTACTTTTATTGCAACTAATCATATAATAATCATGATTCCATAACAAGTAAAACTTCTCGCGAGAAAGAATCTACATATAATTATTGAGAATTAAATATAGAATTACTGAATTACAGTACACTTTTAGAATTTAATTTGTCTATAAGATTTTATAATTGCGTACGGCTAGTATTTATGCATGGTAAATGAAGTCATTTTCAGTAAAAACAGTTACAATTAATGTTGTTCAGAAAGAACGGAAGAATAAAATTTCGGGTTTTGCTACATGGCCATGCTGGCCATATATATAAGGGTTCAATATTGTAAGTCTTTGAAATTTATAATTTATTATTATAATTATATTAATATATAGATTTACATAAATACCATTGCCATTCTTTTAGAGAGTTAATTACCACTTAATACAATTATGGTCCAAAAATCACAAAATTACATGCAGAAAGCAGGACTTTAACTTGGGTCATTAAATTAAAATAAAATAAACCATAAGCATACTCCTTAATCACTAGACCAAATCAATAAGCTTGTTATGTTATTTTAAATAAATGTAAATATATGTAATCATCACAGCATCAGTTTACACAGTAATTAGTACAATAGTACACAATATGACAATTTATTGCTACTCCAAGACCGTATTAATATTCTATAGTTATATGTTCTCAAAAATAATTACTAGCTAGCTTATTATTATATATCTTAATTGTTCATATTTTATATATGACAGATCAATAAATAATAGTGAAACCAGCTCACATGCTTTAGACTTTTTATTGGAACTAGTAGTGATTACGTGCAATTGTACATATGTAATTTATTTTAAATATTAATATAATCTCATTAAATATTTTTTTTTTTGAAAATCATACAATATTGATATACATCATAATAAATCAAGATTAAATGATCTTAGTAGAACTATAAGCACATATTATATATTTCTATTACGTAATCGAAAAGTTGTTTGCATTGCATATGATTATTTTTAAAACGTAAAAGTTGTTTGCATTGCATATTATTATAATTTTCATATACAAAAATAGTTATCTATGTATTCTTCAAAACCGAATGAGGGTAACATTATTAGGAAATACATTTTCACAATTTATTTATTGATTTTTACGTGGAATCGAATGTCACCTATTTCATTATGCTCCAACCAAAAAAGATATATACCTATTTTTTCAAGTTAAGAAAACACATATTTTGTGTATTGTAAAACAATCGATATACTCGATTACCTATATAAGTATAAAATTCAAGAAGGACCAAACTATAAAAATATTAAAAGTACATGAAAATTATTTTTACTATGAGTACGCACAAATATAAATATAATTTTTATAATAAATTTAACATGAGTATTAATTTAAAACTATCTATAATATTTCGAGATATCTTATAATTTTATGATTGTATGGAACTTTAATTATTTTAAAGTTGTATTCTCTATAATAAATCACACTCCTAGTGATACATGACTATATATAGTGATATGTATATGTACGAAAGAAAAACTATGAAAATACCTAAGAATATAGAATAATCTGTTGATAAATAAGAACATGATAAATTTTAAATAGTTCACTCATTTCCCAAACACACTGTGTCTGCCATAATTTTGTAATTGTAAATGTACTTCTCATACTCTTGGTGAACATACCAAATGGCTAAAATGTCACATTCTTAGTGGGCGGATGAAATAAGTACCCCTCAGTCTCATGCTTAGTCCATTTTTATTATTTTATACTTCACATATATTCAACAAAAATGACTAATAGCATGTGATAGAGAGAGTACTATTTTATTAATATGAACTTGGATTTAATTTACCTTTTATTTTTTAATTTGTTTTTATCTTACTTCTTCAACATATGGTTGGTTTTTTACTGTCAAAAATCCAATTAGTTTACCATCTAGATCTTGAATTGATTGTTTACCAATGTTGTTTAGCTTAGAACATTGTAATGTTTATGTATTCATTTTTTTTTGTCCTAGTTAGTAAAAAATTTCAAAGTTATTCGAACTTATACAATTTCATTTGAAATTTCGAGATATTGTACTAATTTTGTAATATAGATAATTATTAAAAAAAAAAATTAATTTTCTTCTTACTCGTAGATGAATATGCATGTACGTGTGAATGAAAATTGTGAAGACATAATTGCCAAGGGGAAAAAACTTATATTTGAAAATATGACATATAAGTGAAAATAGAATAAAAATTCCAACAGTTCTTTACTGAGAAGATGATAAGATGGATATTTATTATTGCATTCATATCAAAAATAAAATTTTAGTAGCGCCAATAGAAATTTTTTGATAACTTTTATACTCAGGGTGTGCTCTTTGAAGAACCATGAGAGAAAAGAAAAAGAAAAAAAAAGATCCATCATTTTTTTATTTTATTTTTTCTTGTTTTCTGTAATGGATAATTTTCCTCCGGCATGAGAGAAAAATTTTCTATAGGCAGTCATTTTCCCACTTTTTCAATTCAAATTATAATAATATTTTGCCACCATTTTAGAGTGATAATATTTTCACATTCTTTTCCATTTTAAGGAACATATACAAATGAATATCACATTATGAGAAAAAATAAAATTCATTGTTTCTTTATCCCTCTTTTTTATTCCATATCAAAGGGAAAGGACCCTACATATTTGTACAACCATTTTTATTGAGAAAAATTTGATCGGTTTGTTTATTTTTTGTGGTGATCACTGTAATAGCTAAGTCATGCATTATGTTTAATAGAAACGCTCATTTACCCACCGTGGGCACATTTAATGTGCTCACCGCTTATGTGGCAGTGACATGTCTTTAATTTTTCCATTTATGATTGAGTTTTATTTAGTAGGGTTTAGTTTTTTTTTTGGTAAGGTTTAGTTATTATGGTATATATTCAAATTAATTTCTTTATTTATCATATTGTCACGTCACTGGTGGATACATTAAGTATGCCCACCGTGGGTATTTGAGCATTCCTCTTATATTTAAACTTACATAAGATGGTTTATATCTTGTCGATAATTTGATTTTTATTAGGAATTATAATACGCATGACTACACTATACATATGATTATATTTAAAAGTAATAACTAAGTTGATTAATATGCTATGTAGAAGTATTAAATTAAACAATTATATTTAATGTGTGCGTGTTGTATATTAGAGTTTTATTCTTCTTAAACTACTTAAGATAATACTATTATTATATATAATAATATATTACTATATTGTCCTTAAAATTAAATATATAATAGGAATATAATAGGCAAATTAAATTTTGTAAAACAAGCCACTTTTATAATAGGGTATAGATATAAGAGTCATTGAAATTGAAATTATTTTGGAGTAAAATATTTGTTTAGTAATTATTTGTAGGTTCAAATCCTACTATCAACAAAATTTTAAGTTAATTAAGCTCGACCTGCCACCCAATCTTTGTGCTAATTTCACGTTGCTAATTATAGTAATTAATCACCTTAATATATTATAATAGTAATTTAATATGTATATAAAAACTAATAATCAATAGACTAATACTCCGTAGATTTTAAAAGACAAGGATATTATGTCTGGCCACCCCGTAGATTAATCTTAAAATTTAACCATGAATTATTGTGTTGTTAGAGCTTCCACAACGCGCCGGACTTAGGGGGCTCGAGTCCGGTCGCAAGCCCGTGGCGCGAGCCCGGCCGCGCTGGCGAGCCCCTCCGCCGGCAAGCCGGGAGCGCGAATGCGAGGCGGGCTCGAGAACTCTTCATCTGCCGGGGCTGACGTCATTATGACGTCAGCCAGACAATTTTTTTTTTCTTTTTATAAAAAAATTCGATTTTCTGCGAAAAAAAAAAATTAAAAAAAAATTAACATTGGAGAGCAACGGCTATGAAGTCATTCCCCCCTATAAATTCCCACACACACATACACAATTTCTACACCATTCATTCATATTTTTTACACAATTTACACACAAATCCATCCAAAAAAAAATATATTTCCTATTTTTGCAATTCATCAATATGTCGAGCTCCTCTGAAATTGAATCCGATTACTCGTCATCCTCCGGCAAACTCGAAGAGATGTACCAGCAAATCCAGAAGACTGCCGAAATAGCTCGGAAATTAAAAGAAGCCAAGAAGAAGAAGAAGGAAAAAGCCAGTGAGGCTCCAAAACGCCGAAGGTTTCCCGTTCGGCGAATGATTGAACGAGATCGAGCCACAGGAGCGGCCCAACTTTTCTCCGACTATTTTGCTGAGAGGCCAACTTACCCCGACAATTTGTTCCGTCGACGTTTCCGAATGTCGAAGCATCTGTTCTTGCGCATCGTGCAAGTATTGGAGAATCGCGTCGCGTATTTCCAACAACGAGATGATGCAATAGGCAGGCCGGGTTTCACAACGATCCAAAAGTGCACCGCCGCTATATGTCAACTCGCTTACGGAGGTCCTGGCGACCTATTTGACGAATACTTGCGGATGTCGGAGACTACCGCTTTAGAATCGTTGAAGAACTTTGCAGCGGCGATTCGAACCATCTTCGGTGGTCACTACCTGAGGAAGCCAACCGGAGATGATTATCAACGAATTCTGGCAATGCACGAGGCTCGCCACGGCTTTCCAGGGATGCTCGGTTCGATCGACTGCATGCACTGGGCATGGAAGAACTGTCCAGTGGCGTGGAGGGCCCAGTACACACGTGGAGATAAGGGCCACCCTACCATCATCCTTGAGGTTGTTGCATCTCACGATCTGTGGATATGGCATGCCTTTTTCGGGATAGGTGGAGCGCTCAACGACATCAACGTTCTCAATCAATCGCCGGTGTTCAGCGACGTCGTCAAAGGAATAGCACCTCCGGTTCATTTCCTCGCCAACGGAAGGCAATACAACATGGGCTACTACCTTGCCGACGGGATTTATCCGAAGTGGCCCGTTTTTGTTGCAGCCCCACCACACGCCACTGATAAAAAGTGGAAAGTTTCAAAGTTCTGCAAGAGGCGGCGCGCAAAGATGTGGAACGCGCTTTTGGCGTTTTACAAATCCGTTGGGGCATGGTTAGTGGCCCATCTCGACTCTGGTATCGTGATAATATTCAAGATATCATGTATGCTTGTATTATTTTGCATAACATGATAATCGAGGATGAAGGAGCAAACGCTACAAATTGGGCTCCACCAGACGAGGAAGCCTCTACTTCTGCTAATGGTGGAGTGTATCGAGGAGCTACCGGTTCATTTCAGGAGTACTTGGAGCGGAACGCGTCGCTACGCGATAGGACCAAACACAACGATCTTTACAAGGATTTGGTCGGAGAGATGTGGGCACGTAGAGGCCCAAATTAGCTATGCGTATTTTTTAAATTATTTCTCTTTATGTTGTATTTTATTTGTTTAAATCAATGATCGTTTCTATTTTAATAAAAATTTTTTCAAAAAATACATTGTTACGATTTTAATTTGAATTTAAATTAAATAAATAAAATCAAAAATAAAACGAATAAAAAACAAATCAAAAATTAAATAATTAATTAATTAAAAATAAGTGAGAGTCCGGGGGAAGAACTTGCGGCTGTGGACGAAAATAAGAGAGAGTCCCTCCCTGCCGGAATAGTGCCGAGAGCCCCAAAAAGGGGCTCTCGGCTGTGGATGCTCTCATTTTCAGGGCGTAAAGTCTAGTTGTTCGAAATTAATTTATATGAAATTGAAAAATCAAATTAAAGAAAAAGTCTGAAGTGATGTTTGTGATTGTAAACTCATGCGCGTGTATATACGTATATTATAATGAATCGAAGGAGACAAATTGATTACGCGGGGATAGAATATTTAATTGGGAGTTGGGACAGATACAATTTCAATTATTTTTTTGAATGCTATTTTATGTGGATGCATAATATGATTTATGAGAGTAAGTAAATCTTATTAATATTTTCGTTTGCATTCATGAATTAACCTACTCATAATTAATTATTGCTAATTAAAAAAATATTATTATGAAATTTGAGATATGTTTCACGACAAATCAAATCAATATGATTGGTATTCAATTAATTCTCTTTTGGGACTATCGCGTTATTGAGTCTTGCTTAGTCTACATGGTTATATAACTTATATGGAGTATGAATTTATGTATTCATTTAATATATCATTTTAATTTTGATATATCTATGTGGAGTCTAAGTATAATGATGAAATGCAAATTTGGTATGAATTTTCTTAAAAGGGGCATGCAAAAAGAGATTATGATAGTATATAACATAATTGGAAGATTAGATGTTGGGGTTAATTGGGTATCATATAATATAGGGACACACTTGGGTCAGCCGGAGGCACCGTGCGGCCGGGCTAAAACAATGACACTTTTATTCATATAGATTGACACTTTTCTGTATAAAGATTGTCACTTTTAAAAATTGTTATTTTATTCGTAAAATAATTATGTTAAAGATTGACACTTTTATTCATATAAATTGACACTTTTCTGTATAAAGATTGACACTTTGGGCCCGACCGCACGGTGCCTCCGGCTGACACAAGTTTTTGTCTATAATATATAGAGGTCCATCCCGTACTTAATATATACAATCCTAATTTGGCATTGTCACGTAGTCGACATTTTTTTTAATGGAGTCTATATTTTTTTTAATAAAGTTTAGTTTTTAAAATACACGTTTATGATAGTTTCTCGATATATAGTTCACGTAAAAAATAAACACATTAAATATTTTGAATGTTGGTTGAAACATTCCTCGATGGTTGTCTATATAAGGTTTATGAATTATGGGTGTAGAGTTATTAGTGTATGTCTGTTTTTCAAAAACGCGTCTAGATAAACGATTCATATAAGATAAAAAAAAAGAAGTCAATTTTATAATACTACCTACATCCCATTATATTAATTTCATTTATCATTTTCGTCTGTTCTACTTATTAGTTTCATTTCTTTATATGGCAAAAAATAATTGACTTAAAATTGATTATAGCCACATATCTATATCTTCCTTAGTTCCTGTGACAAGTCAAAATGAGACTAATATGGTGGGACGAAAGTATTATATAAAACGAAAAAAAATGAGAAAAAAAATTAAGGGTTGGGTTTTCAAGATAGGGATACCGACTTAGGTCTTTCACACATGACGCCATCATAATAAAAGGAAAGCCCGACAATTCTTTATTAGAATAAGTTGGTAAAAAATGATTTACCGCAAAAAGAAAAAAAAAGTGAAAATTCCATAATGTGCTGTATGGTAAGATAAGCTCGCAGTCGTAGTTATAATCCTCCATGTTTCATGGTGTACTTGGTTTCAAGATTTTTAACGTATTCTTTACCACCTAAAACCCAGAGATTAAATATCTATATTTTTATGTAAAAGGATGAATATCGATAAAATAAATTCTGTTTTGTTTTATTTTGCAAAAATAATTGGGAATTATAATTAGAGGCAAAATGTAAACTAACCATTTAAGATAAGAAAAAATGAAATATAGTCACCAACTTTAAAATATATAAAAACTACTTTCAACACGATAGGACAAAAATGCCCTTGAATTTCAATTTTTTGTAAAAAAAATTGCAGAATAATAAAACAAAAAGTTCACAACTTCTGCATATATAATTCAAAAACCCAAATCGACTGAATACAAAATGAGCCACCACCGTTCACTACAAATCGACGTCAATCGCACCGACGTCGCGCCGCCCGTCTAGCCATTGTCGTACCCATTCGCCGTCAATCTGGCAATCAAGTCCGACGTGAATCTGCTGTCCATCCAGTCCGTTGCTGACGAGTCAAGCCGTCCGTCACCACCCATTCACGCCGAACCGACACCAATCGAACACACACCTCACCGCCTAAATGTCCGACGTCCATTCCACTGGCAACGACCATGAGCAAGTCCGACAACAAAGCAAGGCTCGATTGAGATCTATTCGACCCCATCTCAGCCATAAACTGGGCTCGACCAGATAGGGGCACAATCGATCCCATTGTGCACGATCGAGCCTCTAGTGCACGATCGTTCCTCTCATCATGCTCGTTCGCTTTACATCTTGAATGGGGCTCGATCGAGCCTTTAGCGAGTAATAATGGCCGTGTTGCCTCCTTGTTTGAATATAGTGGGATCGATCGATAACATGCAGGTCGATCAAGCCATTTCTATGCAACAATGCACGATCGAGCAACCTCCATTGATTTTTCATGGGCTCTATTTGAACGGGCTCGTTCGAGTCCCAGATCTATTCGTGCCCTCTGCAACTGCGACGACGAGTGGAAAGGGAAAGGCTGGCTGTCTGACGGGGAAGGATTTCGGCGAGAAACACGGCCGTTGAAACAACGACGAGTGAGAAAAAATGCAGAGGTTGCATGAAAATAGGGGTAGAGGGAGAAGACACAAAGGATGGTGGTAGCGATAGCGGCTGTTGTGTTGGGATGGGGCAACTCGATCGCCGGAAAAGAAATCTTTAAAAAGAAAAAAATCTTTAAAAAGTTATTTTAAAACTCATCATCGAGACCCTCGAAAACGCTTGCCACAAATGCTGAAAAAAGGTGTATCAACTTGAAAAGACCGGAGGAAGTACTATACAATAATTTGTTTGCAAGTAACTACATTGTACCCGGATGAGATCTTATGTCCACAATATAGTGTACAACTGTGTACCAAATTTTATTTTTTATTTTGATGTAATATGATTTAGTCTATTAACAATGGTTTATTAATTCAATTAGGGTAGTAATTATTTTTTAATATTGTTTCTTCATTTTGTAATTAATAAAATTGAAAGTAAATACTAAAAAATAAATAATAAACCTTAATTGGATTGGTGTACCGTTAGTGTAAAGTTAGATTGAATCATAATATTAAAAAATTGATTAAACAAAATGAATAAAAATAAATTAAAAAAATTGGTATTTAATTGATACATTGTAATGGAGATAGAAGATCTCATGTGCCTTATCTCGCACAATCACAAAGCACAAATAGAATGACTCGATATTAATATTGAGGAGAGAAGATCTGCTAAGCGACCTTAATTTATAGGCGAAACCGTGAGCGACAAATTATGTGGCATTACACATCATCAATTTATATATTTGTATATTTTATCAATATTCTTTTTTCCTTTTCTCTTTGCTTGGGACTGCCAATGCAATTCCACTCCCTATTTCTTTCTCACTGAATGCAATTTTCTCTTTCGTTTCTTTTTTCTCTCAATCAAAGGATGGTGAAAACCAAAGAATCAGAAACAAAAAAAATCACGTACGTATTCTATTGATTTTTTTAAAGTAAAATTTTATTAATTTTTTTGTTAATTTCAATTGTAATAATTAATAGATACTTTATAAACCCTCGTTGTAAATGCATAAACCCTAATTGAACATTTATAAACCCTAATTAAAATGCATAAACCCTAATTGGGAATTTATAAACCCCAATTGTAAATACATAAACCTTAATTGAATATTTATAAACCCTAATTGTGAATGCATAAACCCTAATTAAAATTTATAAATCTCAATTGAAACTAATATACTTTGTTGATATCAATAAACTATAAAGGAAAATTAAATAAAATATATTAATATATATAAAATCAAATAAGAGAATGAAAAAAAAAAAGAAAAAAAAGAAAAAAAAAGAGACGCGCATGATTGGGGTGAGAAACGCAGAATATTAAAAAAAATGATAGAGAATTAGAGATTGGGCTGATGTGGCAATCGCTTTAGTAAGTCGCTCAAATTCTATCGCCTAGCATATCAATTTCCTAATATTGAGATTGTAGAAATGTACGTAGTTTGACTTTAATTAAGGACGTGAGCGTAAAGATAGTAATTTAATTCGGTGTGTCAGAGTAAATTATTACTAAAATTTATCATCCTCTAGGCTATATGTTATAATGTCCTTATTAATTGTTCTTTAACCGTATACACTTACTTACCTTTCTTAGTGGATGAGATGTATACATTATTAATTAGTCAGCAATAAAAGAGCAGAAAATAATGTCTGAAGAACTATGTTTTCCCAATTTTTACTTTGTCAATAGAGATCATCTTGAGTAAACAAAAAAAACTGTAGCATTCCCGACGGAATATTCCGCCACCAATCTGCCGGCATTGTAATTCGCTGTGGAATGCGACGGCAAGTCTATCGGCAAAATGAGCGTCGGGAAATGCAAACGCCGGTGAAATTTGGCTGCGGAATGCCGATGGAATCTGCCACATATTCTCGAGATGCGCCACCCCGTATAGGATCCACCGGAAATCCGTCGGTGAAGTTTCCATTTTTTTCGTCCGTCGCGAATCCGCCGGCTATGAATAGTATTCTTGTAGTATATATATATATATATATATTATAGATTTAATAATTTTAATATTGATTTCTAAGGTATTAGAATATAAAATAATGAAAGAAAATCGAACAAAATAATTCTAAAGTGATCAAATGGTGATCGGTGCCGACAAAGGTGCTAGCGGATTAGTGATCGGCATATCATTTCTCTCTCTCTATATAATATCAAGTTGAATATAATCTACATTTGCATAAATAGTTCTTTTGAGAATACACACGTTGAGATAATTCGAATTCTCAACTTATTGATTGAATAATGAATAACGTCTTATTTTTAAGGTTGCAGACCGCATAACATCAATCAGAGTGGTGCAGCAGAAGCATGGTGGGCCCATAACCCACAGGTCCGAGGATCGAAACCTCGATCTGATAATTTTTTTCTCATTAATTGTTTAATAAATTTTTTTATTCACTTATTTGAAAATATTTATTTATTTATATTTATTTTAATTAATAAAACCCAAATCGCCTAAGCCAACGTCAACTTAACGCTACGTTTTTACCACCTTCATCAGCATATAAATATCTTATTCTCTACTCCCACACTCTTCCATTCCTCTCATCCCACTTTTGAATTCGCGCTCTAAATTTCCAGAAATTCCACAAAAATAAGGATGCCTGAGGATCTATGCACTCACCGCCCTCTCTTTGGCGGCACCATCTCCTCCACCTTCCCCTCCACTTCCAGGTTTACATCTAATTTTTTTTCAATTTTAACTTTCAATTTCCTGTTTCTACGCTTTTTTTTTTATTTCAAAATATTCGATTATCGATAATGATGTTTCAATCGATTTTCTACTCCATTAACGCAGGATGTGAGCAACATACGCCAAGTTCCTGATCACCAGGTCGGACACATCATGATTCTTCGATTTCTATTTCATTCAATTTCGTAGATCTCTCACTAAGATTTGCTGGTGAAATCTATGGTTGATTGTTATAGGAAGTTTTTGTCGATCTAGCGCTTGACGAGAGCTTGATATTCAAGCTCCTCGACTTGAAGGCGGATGTCACGGATCAGGGAAGCGCAACGTGGTTTCTTTTCGAGACCTGGCTGATGAGCAAGATCCTGAAGGAGCACTAGTATAATAGATGTTCTTAACTTTCTTAGTCGATTGATTTGGATAATTTGTTTGCATTTCATGCTACTAGTGGGGATATTAGGTAGTTGAATTGGTGTTTTGGTTCACTTCTATATTTGTGCGAAGAAATCCATTCCCTACATGTGGAATTGTCACATCTGCACCTGCCTTTTAATGTGGATTAGCGGTTGTCTAATGATTCTTTTTACGAGACCAGTTCTTTAATACTTTGTTAGAGTAGTTTGTCGTTATCATGGACTTTAGCATAGCACTTTTGGTTGTATCATTTGCTTTAAGCAATAGTGATAGAGAGGTTTCCTTTGAGGTCCCATTTTGGGCTTAAGGTACTTTGGATTGACTTAAATTCTCTTACATCAAATCTAGTGGTTGTTTGGATTGAAATAGGCGTCCAATGTCCATTTCGTGTTCTAATAATTTGAAGTTATTTGGTTGTGAATTCATTATATTCTAAGCCTTGCATCTCGTGTCCCTAACTCCAAATGCAACCACAGAGTTTGTATGAATCCCTAGCTCCAAAACCCCAACTCCTTTTGAAGAAAGCTAGCAGGGCAGTCAAATATTTGTGAGGTAGAATTTTTATCTAAAAGATATAGCCAACAATCTTATAAATTTTTAGTTTGGCCTCGTGGATTGAGAGACGAGAAAGCTGTAAACGTTAAACAAGTTTCAGTTTCGAAGTCAAGTTGCTGTAGAACTATCATTTGGATCTGAATTGATGACAATCCTCCCCTCCATCCAAATTTATCTAATCATTCACAACCATTTGTCAGAATTAATGCATTTGTTTTCACCTCTCCATTTACAAATTCAATCCAAATCATTGTTTAAAAAAACAGTTGAGGCGTAGGATCTGAGGCGCCGCCTCAATTGCTGCAATTGATTCTTGCGCCTCAATCCACTGAGGCGGTCGGTGCGGTGCGAAGGAATTGAGGCATACTGAGGCGTAAGAGGAATTTTTAGCTTTTAAAGTCTGAATTTTTGAATGGGCTACTATAATTGCAGCCCAATTTTACATGGGCCCTTCAATTAACTCATAAATTTAACATGGTCTTTAATAATTAAAACCTTAAATCATATAATTTTAGGAGATTTTTTTTTTCTCGGAGGTGCTCAACTATCATATTCTGTCTGCTCCCTCTCAACTCTCACAAGAGTTATATAGAACGATTATCTAGTTTTTCAGGAGCAGAGCAGTTTCTTTTATACTACTACCTTTTCTATAACGATTCTTATTTCATTTAGGAACAAGGCGAATGAGGGGGTTGGGATGGTTAAGCTCTCTCTATCGTTTCTATCATAAAGCAGATGGATTACCCTTAGATACGACACTCTTGATTTAAGGACAAAATAGTACTCCGTACCAAACTAGGAAAAGGCTTTACATACCATCTGCCCAACTGCAGTTGTAATGACAGCATGACTGCTCCTAAATCGTAGTCCATCAGCCTGAAATACACCTGATTGTTCAAGCACCTGAATTTGTAGAACAAGGGGAAACAATTATTTTCTAGACACTCAGTATTTTCAACTTATCATACATACAAATATTGTTTATAATCAAATAACAAACATGTCATCACACTCGTAGGTAACAATAGCTTACAAATTTATTACGATTTTTTTTTTTATCTAAACCATCTATCAATGTTCTCTTTATAAAACTGGAAATTGTAATATCTGTCAAAACACTTTTCATGATGGAGGAGGTGGCAGTGTGCTCAACCTAAAAAAATAGCATACTTACGCTCTTCTTACACGATAAGGGGAATTAGAATTGGCCTCTGAATGTGCAGACCCTAAATAACAAGCTAAAGAACAGGGGTACTTGTCACCAGCTAGAAAGTCACAGTGGTCATCAGATGATTTAGATCCAAATGATAGTTCTACAGCAACCTGACTTCGAAACTGAAACCTGTATAATGTTTACAGCTTTCTCATCTCTCAATCCACGAGGACAAACTAAAAATTTATAAGATTGTTGGCTATATCTTTGAGATAAAAATTCCACCTCACAAATATTAGACTGCCCTGATAACTTTCTGTAAAAGGAGTTGGGGTGCCAGGGATTCATACAAACTCTGTGGTTGCATTTGGAGTTAGGGACATGAGATGCAAGACTTGGAATAGAATGAATTCACACTCAAATAACTTCAAATTATTAGAACACGAAATGGACATTGGACGCCTATTTCAATCCAAACAACCACTAGATTTGATGTAATAGAATTTAAGTCTATCCAAAGTACCTTAAGCCCAAAATGGGACCTCAAAGGAAACCTCTCTATCACTATTGCTTAAAGCAAATGATACAACCAAAAGTGCTATGTTAAAGTCCATGATAACGACAAACTACTCTAACAAAGTATTCAAGAACTGGTCCCGTAAAAAGAATCATTAGACAACCGTTAATCCACATTAAAAGGCAGGTGCAGATGTGACAATTCCACATGTAGGGAATGGATTTCTTCGCACAAATATGGAAGTGAACCAAAACACCAATTCAACTACCTAATATCCCCACGAGTAGCATGAAATGCAGACAAGTTATCCAAATCAATCGACTAAGAAAGTTAAGAACATCTATTATACCAGTGCTCCTTCAGCATCTTGCTCATTAGCCAGGTCTCGAAGAAACCACGTCGCGCTTCCCTGATCCGCGACGTCCGTCTTCAAGTCGAGGAGCTCGAATATCAAGCTCTCATCACGCGCTGGATCGACAAAAACTTCCTATAACAATCAACCATAGATTTCCCCCGCAAATCTCAGTGAGACACGAACGAAATTGAATGAAATAGAAATCGAAGAATCATGAAGTGTCCGACCTGGTGATCAGGAACTTGGCCTATGTTGCTCACATCCCGCGTTAATGGAGTAGAAAATCGATTGAAACATCATTATCGATAATCGGATATTTCCACACAAAAAAAATGCAACAGGAAATTGAAAGTTAAAATTGAAGAAATTAGATGTAAACCTGAAAGCGGAGGGGAAAGGTGGAGGAGATGGCGCCGCCGAAGAGAGGGCGGTGAGTGCATAGATCCTCAGACATCCTTATTTTTGTGAAAATTCTGGAAATTTAGAGCGTGAATTCAAAAGTGGGAGGAGAGGAATGGAAGAGTGTGGGAGTAGAGCAAAATGCAAAGATACGGTATCCGATCAAAATGGTCGGATAACTAGTATTGTTTCGAATAGTAACCAAGATTAGGCAATAAAATTCCACTTTTCCCTTCTAATCTATATATAAATAATATTTTTTTTCTAAAAATTTACTTATATAAATAATATATAAAAATAAATTAGATTACAGTATACTTTTTATCAAAAAAAATTGCAAAATACAAAAAAAACATATATGTAAATTAAAAATAAATTAGTTTTACAAAATACAAAAAAATAGATATAAAAAAATTACAAAAAATAGGGAAATGTTATGATTTTTAGAAGATATTTTTGTCTATATAAAAAATACTAAGGTTATTTTTGTAAATTACCAATTTAATCTTGAGTTTTGTCTATTATACCAAACTTCTATTTAACTTATCTTACTTTTTTTATCTTTCGTACCAAATACTAATATAGATAAGTTATCTCACTTTCTATTCATATAAATAATCTCATGTTGATTAATTCTACCTAATCCTAACTTCCTATCAAACATAACCTAAGAGTCACTTGGATTAGGTTAACATCTATCAATCAAGGCATACGCTTGATGCTTAATTTCACTAATAATTTTTTTTTGAAATATTTGATTAGTTCATGCAATAATAATTTTAGGAAATAGGGAATCCAAATCTACTAACAAACCATATATAAGCATGGGAAACCACTATAGCTTAACCAGCTAAAAACTTTATCACTCTTACAACCGAGAGCCCAATGATAATTACAATTTAATTTGAAAATAAACAATTCAATAAAAACATATCGCTGGTTCACCATTAAAACGAATGAAATTTGAAGTCACGAAATACTACATTAATACGAAATGCTACATTAAAACAAATGTTGACCATTAATATAAAAAAATATAGGTTTAAATAATGAATTACAAAAGAATTGTAAAACAACGGTTATATAAACTTTATTGCAGACCGCATAACATCAATCAGAGTGGTGCAGCAGAAGCATGGTGGGCCCATAACCCACAGGTCCGAGGATCGAAACCTCGATCTGATAATTTTTTTTCTCATTAATTGTTTAATAATTTTTTTTATTCACTTATTTGAAAAGATTTATTAATTTATAGTTATTTTAATTAATAAAACCCAAATCGCCTAAGCCAGCGTCAACTTAACGCTGTGTTTTTACCGCCTTCGTCAGCATATAAATATCTTATTCTCTACTCCCACACTCTTCCATTCCTCTCATCCCACTTTTGAATTCGCGCTCTAAATTTCTAGAAATTCCACAAAAATAAGGATGCCTAAGGATCTATGCACTCACCGCCCTCTCTTTGGCGGCGCCATCTCCTCCACCTTCCCCCTCCACTTCCAGGTTTACATCTAATTTTTTTTCAATTTTAACTTTCAATTTCCTGTTTCTACGCTTTTTTTTTTATTTCAAAATATTCGATTATCGATAATGATGTTTCAATCGATTTTCTACTCCATTAACGCAAGATGTGAGCAACATACACCAAGTTCCTGATCACCAGGTCGGACACATCATGATTCTTCGATTTCTATTACATTCAATTTTGTTGGTCTCTCACTGAGATTTGCTGGTGAAATCTATGGTTGATTGTTATTGGAAGTTTTTGTCGATCTAGCGCTTGACGAGAGCTTGATATTCAAGCTCCTTGACTTGAAGGCGGATGTCACGGATCAGGGAAGCGCAACGTGGTTTCTTTTCGAGACCTGGCTGATGAGCAAGATCCTGAAGGAGCACTGGTATAATAGATGTTCTTAACTTTCTTAGTCGATTGATTTGGATAATTTGTTTGCATTTCATGCTACTAGTGGGGATATTAGGTAGTTGAATTGGTGTTTTGGTTCACTTCTATATTTGTGCGAAGAAATCCATTCCCTACATGTGGAATTGTCACATCTGAACCTGCCTTTTAATGTGGATTAGCGGTTGTCTAATGATTCTTTTTACGGGACCAGTTCTTAAATACTTTGTTAGAGTAGTTTGTCGTTATCATGGACTTTAGCATAGCACTTTTGGTTGTATCATTTGCTTTAAGCAATAGGTTGAGTCCCATTTTGGGCTTAAGGTACTTTGGATTGACTTAAATTCTCTTACATCAAATCTAGTGGTTGTTTGGATTGAAATAGGCGTCCAATGTCCATTTCGTGTTCTAATAATTTGAAGTTATTTGGGTGTGAATTCATTCTATTCTAAGCCTTGCATCTCGTGTCCCTAACTCCAAATGCAACCACAGAGTTTGTATGAATCCCTGGCTCCAAAACCCCAACTCCTTTTGCAGAAAGCTAGCAGGGCAGTCAAATATTTGTGAGGTAGAATTTTTATCGAAAAGATATAGCCAACAATCTTATAAATTTTTAGTTTGGCCTCGTGGATTGAGAGACGAGAAAGCTGTAAACGTTAAACAGGTTTCAGTTTCGAAGTTAAGTTGCTATAGAACTATCATTTGGATCTGAATTGATGACAATCCTCCCTTCCATCCTTATTTATCTAATCATTCACAACCATTTGTCGGAATTAATGCATTTGTTTTCACCTCTCCATTTACAAATTCAATCCAAATCATTGTTTAAAAAAATGGTTGAGGCGTAGGATTTGAGGCGCGCCTCAGTACGGTGCGGCAGAAAATCGCATCTGAGGCGGCGCCTCAATTGCTGCAATTGATTCTTGCGCCTCAATCCACTGAGGCGGTCGGTGCGGTGCGAAGGAATTGAGGCATACTGAGGCGTAAGAGGAATTTTTAGCTTTTAAAGTCTGAATTTTTGAATGGGCTACTATAATTGCAGCCCAATTTCACATGGGCCCTTCAATTAACTCATAAATTTAACATGGGCTTTAATAATTAAAACCTTAAATCAGATAATTTTAGGAGAATTTTTTTTTCTCGGAGGTGCTCAACTATCATATTCTGTCTGCTCCCTCTCAACTCTCACATAGTCACACCACTCACCACATGAATCTAGTATGTTTTCAAACTATTATGCTATAAAACTATTTTTTTTTTTAAATTACTCCTCGAATCGATTCCGACGCCTCGGTCCGAATCAATTCCTACGCCTCATGATGCCATAGGAAAACGCCTCGGTCCCCGATTTTGATTTTTAAAACATTGATCCAAATAATAATTATTTTTTTCAATTTTCTTGAACACAAACATATTAACTGTGATAATACTAATTTCCTTTTTATATTTATAATATTTATATACCGATCAAATCAATTAAATAGTAATTATTTGGTCAAAATCACTCAATGAAAAAAAAAATACTACTACGTAAATGAAGCAAATACTCCCTCTGTTTCCATAAAATAGCTAAATTTGTGAAACGCACAAATACCAATGCATGAGAGAATACGTGGCTATAACCAATTCTAAGGAGAGAGAACTAATATTAGCTAATAAATAAGACAGACTAAAATAGCAAACGTAGTTATTTAATGAGATGGAGGGAGGGAACATGGAACGAGGGCCAATAGGGGCCCCCACTTAGAGACAAGGTTGCAGTTGGGTCAATATTCCGAGTTATGTCATTCAATTAAAAAAAACACACAATTTTAATAAAGTGACATAATATCTAGTGTGTTTTACCGGCACGGTAGTATTTATGAAAAATGATTTTGATGAACGTGGTACGTAGACGTTTGAGATCAAAAGTTGACATCAAAATCATGTTCTCTTTACGGCAAAAATAATTGATTTGATGTGATAATTGAAATTGATTACATATGTTTATGTACACACTGTTTTCTCAAGACTTTGTGGCATGAAAAGAACGAAACATGTATCCAAATATACTGATTATTCCCACATAAAATTGACTCCCACTTACCTATTAATGTTGGAAGATTACGTGCAGGAAAAAGGCTGGCCTTGTAATCCTGATACTGACACCACTAATAATCAATGATTATGGAATTAAATGTGAATTTCAAAATACATTTAGCGGACACAAAAAGGCCTATTAATGTTCAAGATTTATGCTACCACTTTCATAATACTCGAGTCTTAAGAATTTTTTTTTTTTTTTTTTTTAATCTTAATAGTAATTGGGACCTTGTGCTTTTCAGGGTGTGAGGGGGCGGCTTCTTCGATTGCCTCGTCTCGGAGTCAAGCCACGTCACCGAAGAGGCTCCAGTCGTTGACCTTGAAGCTCGAGACGGCGCCTCTGAAAACCTCCTCCATTGGCATGCATCCAGACTGTGCAGCAGGTACAGCTAGACCGGCTCCGATGGTGGCAGCAGTTTCACTCAAAGGGCTGCAGAAAGAAAGGGTCAAAGAAGAGAAGCGGATATGAGAAAGCAGTTTCCACCTGAGAGAGAATTGAGAAAAAGAACTTGACTTTATAAAGAAATGGCTTACTTTATCAACATGGGCTCATAAGCAGTGATCAGAACATCAGTGCCGACATCCTTGAGGCGCAAATTAGCTAGATAAACCTGGATATAAGCATATATTTAATTTCCAATAAAATGTAGAAGAAACTTTCATATGAAGAAGAAATGGCAAGTCTCTACCTTAACTAGGTTTTGTGTATCTCTTCCTTGCCTGCCTTTAGATATACCCTGAAAATCGAGTTATAGCGATGAACGCCAACAATGTCAATCTCATTATTCTTGAATTCTGATAATATCTAGGTACTTTTAAAATGACCAAGATCAAGTTCAAAGGATCTATATCAGGCTAGCAGCCCTTGAAGCTTCCCAAGAAGCAGATGCAAAGAGCCTAATATGTGCCAAGTTGTACAGTTTGTAAGAAATCTAAAATTTTAGATAGACATGTTCCAAAAGTAGGCTGATGGTATATGAGATCGTGAAGTAGTAGCAAAGGATCGTACAAGAGTAGAATATATAGAACGATGATCTGGTTTTTAAGGAGCAGAGCAGTTTCTTTTATACTACTACCTTTTCTATAACAATTCTTATTTCATTTAGGAAAATGGCGAATGAGGGGGTTGGGATGGTTAAGCTCTCTCTATCGTTTCTATCATAAAGCAGATGGATTACCCTAAGATACGACACTCTTGATTTAAGGACAAAATAGTACTCCGTACCAAACTAGGAAAAGGCTTTACATACCATCTGCCCAACTGCAGTTGTAATGACAGCATGACTACTCCTAAATCGTAGTCCATCAGCCTCAAAGACACCTGATTGTTCAAGCACCTGAATTTGTAGAACAAGGGAAATAATTACTTTATAAAAACTCAATATTTTCAACTTATCATACATACAAATAGTGTTTATAATCAAATAACAAACATGGCATCACACTCGTAGGTAACAATAGCTTACAAATTTTTTATGAATTTTTTTTTTTATCTAAACCATCTATCAATGTTCTCTTTATAAAACTGAAAATTGTGATATCTGTCAAAACACTCTCCATGATGGAGGTGGCGGCGGTGTGCTCAACCTCAAAAAAAAAATAGCATACTTACACTCTTCTTACATGATAAGGGGGATTAGAATTGGCCTCTGAATGTGCAGACCCTAAATAACAAGCTAAAGAACAGAGGTACTTGTCACCAGCTATAAAATCACAGTGGTCATTAGATGATTCAGATCCAAATGATAGTTCTACAACAACCTGACTTAGAAACTGAAACATGTATATCGTTTACAGCTTTCTCGTCTCTCAATCCATGAGGACAAACTAAAAATTTATAAGATTGTTAGCTGTATCTTTGAGATAAAAATTCCACCTCACAAATATTAGACTGCCATGATAGCTTTCTGCAAAAGGAGTTGGGGTTTTGGAGCCAAGGATTCATACAAACTCTGTGGTTGCATTTGGAGTTAGGGACACAAGATGCAAGGCTTGGAATAGAATGAATTCATACACAATAACTTCAGATTATTAGAACACGAAATGGACAGTGGACGCCTATTTCAATCCAAACAACCACTAGATTTGATGTAATAGAATTTAAGTCAATCCAAAGTACCTTAAGTCCAAAATGGGACCTCAAAGGAAACCTCTCTATCACTATTGCTTAAAACAAATGATACAACCAAAAGTGTTGCGCTAAAGTCCATGATAACGACAAACTACTCTAACAAAGTATTCAAGAACTGGTCTCGTAAAAAGAATCATTAGACAACCGCTAATCCACATTAAAAGACAAGGTGCAGATGTGACAATTTCCACATGTAGGGAATGGATTTCTTCACAGAAATATGGAAGTGAACCAAAACACCAATTCAACTACCTAATATCCCCACGAGTAGCATGAAATGCAGACAAATAATCCAAATCAATTGACTAAGAAAGTTAAGAACATCAATTATACCAGTGCTCCTTCAGCATCTTGATCATTAGCCAGGTCTCGAAGAAACCACGTCGCGCTTCCCTGATCCGTGACGTCCGTCTTCAAGTCGAGGAGCTCGAATATCAAGCTCTCATCACGCGCTGGATCGACAAAAACTTCCTATAACAATCAACCATAGATTTCACCATCAAATCTCAGTGAGAGACGAACGAAATGGAATGAAATAGAAATCGAAGAATCATGAAGTGTCCGACTTGGTGATCAGGAACTTGGCGTATGTTGCTCACATCCTGCGTTAATGGAGTAGAAAATCAGTTGAAACATCATTATCGATAATCGGATATTTCCACAAAAAAAATGCATAGAAACAGGAAATTGAAAGTTAAAATTGAAGAAATTAGATGTAAACCTGGAAGCGGAGGGGGAAGGTGGAGGAGATGGCGCCGCCGAAGAGAGGGCGGTGAGTGCATAGATCCTCAGGCATCCTTATTTTTGTAGAATTTCTGAAAATTTAGAACGCGAATTCAAAAATGGGAGGAGATGAATGGAAAAGTGTGCTAAGCTCCAGCCTATGTACTACTGTAATTGGTAGTTCTTCACAAGGAATAATCTCTACTACTACTAGGGAGCTTTCAGCTGGAGATATTATTCTATCAACTATTGTACAATTGGGTGAAAGTAAAGAGGTTTGATAGCCATAGACTTTACTTGTGCAAGTTTATAAACCATTGAAATTTTCTCTCATATTCTTTATTTTTATGTTCAATAGGGTGGGATCTTTTGGATATGGGGGACAGTGATGAACCTTAATGCAAATGATGGATGGTGATGGATAGTAGGTTCTACTGTAAGAAGTGTGTAAGCCATAATGATTCCGGAACTATTATGTACAAGCTGGTGATACATGTGGCTGATAATTCAGGCAGTTCACCATTCTTATTGTGGGATAGGGAGGCTTCAAGCAATTGGGATACCTGCTGCAGAACTGATTGATGAGAACACAGGGGTATATTGCTACCCTCTACAAAAATCTAATACATTTCGATTTTACTTCCTTCTAATAGATTAAGGTTTTTCTTCCAATCTAATTTGTGTTATATTATTCAGGGAGTTGATAGCAAAGTTCTGCCAAAACAGATTGAGGAAGCTCTTCTTAATCACAAATTTATGTTCAAGATCAAGATTAAAAATGGAGAAAGTTGGAAATACAACTCTGTATCAAAACTAACGGCTGATACTGCAGTTATTGATACATACTCATCCAAGTATTTGGACAGCCAAGAGTCTAACTCGATTTCTACGTTGGAGAGCTCAAATGTCGAATCTGTAAATGTAGCTGAAGAAACACCTATTGAGACAGTCAATCGAAATTGGAAATTGCAAGTGAATGGATGGATGATGGCTCATTTAAGAGATGCCTAATGGATGAATTTTCTTCAACTAAGCCACAGAAGAAATCAAAAGTTTCAATCAAGGAGGAGAAAAAGTAGAAATACCATGTAATTTCGGGCTAAACTTCTAATTCCCTCAAATCCTTTTTGTTTTTTGGGTATTACAATGATTTGAGGTGCATTCTGGTATTATTCACGTGTAGTATTGAATTTTAGATGCCTAATTCCTGTTAACCATTTGTGTGTTAAGAGTTGTAATGTAAATCTCTATGTTTAGAAGCTAAGTTATTAGTTATGTTAGCCTGTTTGTAATTTCTCTTTACCTAATATAATGCTTTATGATCTTCTATCTACTTTGTTACTTAAGAAGGTTTTTTAATATGTATCTGCCAATACAAAGCTAACATGTAATATTGCTGTGGTTATATATTTAAGGAAAACAACTTATAATCTAACCATCTTATTATCCTATTATCGAACAGTAAATAAATAATTTGCTTTAGAATACTTATCATTATTCATAAGTCACCGACTCATACAGTAATAATATGATATTTGATAAACACTAAATAATAAATAACTCATCCATACAATTTCAGTTCTGATTATATAAATTGAAGACCCTATAATGTCATTATATTGAATAATAATATACTAATAAAAATCATTTTAGACGCTAAGATATATATATATATATATATATATATATATATATATATAAAATTGTGTGGATGATGTCAGAGAAATGAGAAAGCACACATGAGAAAGTAAAGACACGGCCAACATTTCTACTAATTATTCTGCACAAGAGAACTTTTGAACAGTGCCCATACCCATCAGGCCATCATCTGCCAAGTTAACTTTAAGTCTTTTCAAATTTAAAAAATAATAATAATAATAATAATAATTTAAATCCATTTCAGCTACCATAGGAGCAGTTGAAGAAAAGACACTGATAAAAGATCACCAGCAAAGCCACAACAAACAACTTTTCCAATTCAAAATTCAAATATTTCAGCCAACCACTTCAACAGCACAAAAGGCCTCAAAAATTCATATCAGATTCTCCTCAACAGAAGGCCACAAAAAATCACCACAGAAGGAATTATCTATAAACAACTAAAGCAGAAAAGGGTAAATCATCATCAACAACAGAAGAGCTCACATTTCCAGTGCAATATTATTGCTTCAAGAACACCAGTAATTCGAGAATACACCAGAAACTCAAAAGATCATATCCCATATCATCTTTTTTTTATATACAAGTCCTCACTTCGTATCTACTATCCACTTCTACTGACACATGATAATGTGATGTTTACAGAAATAGGCAGTCATACAGCTCTGAGATCAACATGCGCAAATTAACCAAGTCTACTACTCTGGGAAAGCAGTGCAGACAAGTTTCGCCAGGTAAATGTTATGTTCTTAGTTCTTAGTTCTTAGTTCTTACATTAAAACAAAAGCATGACAAAATATGAAGCAAATATTCATTGAAACTTCAAAGCTCATAGTTTGCAGTATCAGTATACCTTATTACTTGGGATTCTGTCAAAGCCTTATTTTCAGCAAGTAACAACTTCCTCCAAATCCAAAGCTATTAATTTAAACAGGTAGAAATTGAGATATCAGTGTAGGAAATGGCTTTCCAATATCTGAAATTTTTGAACTCAAACTAATCAACCCTTCTTAGAATTCCCTTCCACAGTTGGCCTTTTTCAAAATACACGCCGGCCCATACCTATCCAAACCTGCATGAATAAAAATTTACATTAGGTTAGGAGCATCATAAAGGAAAAACGAGTAATCAGCTTCAATTGGAATTTAACGAAATCCATCACTATTTATCATTTTTAGACTATAAATACTTAAAAGCTAAACATTTTTTTTGAAAGGTATGTATAAATTATATAGATAAGTGAATTATGTATTGTATTATGGGGAGCGTAAAGCTGACCGGAACGGTTAATCGGCGTCAATCCGCGGATTTCCGATCGGATTAGTCGCGCCCTGAAACGGAGAAATTTACAGCTAATCGGCGTCCAAAGGCGATTTCCGAAAATATCGTCGCACCCTAAAACGATCGGCCATCGTGAGAGAGGAAAAAGGATGAACAGCGGCGCAACATCGGAATACGCACGCAGTGGAATTAACCCTAATATCTTCATGCCCGTCATCATGTTTTAGACATGGATAATTTTTTCACATACATAAATGGGCTGCATGAGTTAGTGGACCTGGATATCTTGGATTACATACTAATAAATGGGCTACAATTAGATTTTTGTCATATGCTGTGGTCAATTTATTTATCTGCAAATAGGAGAAAATGCCCCATTTAAAAGGGTAATGGAAAAAGTACCCTTATAAACAAATGAAATTGTAAAAGTGCCCTATTTAATATTTTAATGTGTAATGGGCCCACTTTTATATTTAAAAAGTAGCAATCCAACGAACCGACCAACGAAGTAAGTGACTATTTTCATTTATTATAATTTATCTTTTATTTTTTTGTTTTTCACAGCTAATAAATTTTGTGCAACGATGCATGCATATGAATCATATGAATTGAATGATATTGAACTGTTTTTTTACAATAATTCAATGTGACTCTGCTGAGTCTCTACTGTTTGCATGCATGCGTGAATAAGGCTATTAATAATGCTATTGAATTTTTGACTGTTTTTCTACAATAATTAAATCTATACTCTGTATACGAATAATAAATTTTGGTATCCTATGTCAACCCACCCCACACAAAACTCAATATATACAACAATGAAAATTGCAAATAGAATTCAAAAATAAACAGACTAACAAAAAAAAAATGTTGGGAGAAAAGGAGGCATTATCAACATCCGAGCTAAAGAACTGAGCTGAGCTGAGCTGAGGAAGACGAGCCATTATAAGGGTTTATCAAGGAGGATATCGTGTCACGCCTGCTTCATCATCTTCTTCTTCAATCGTGTTTTTGGATTATCCAATAATATAGGTAAATTTTAATATCGATTTTTTTATATGCTTAGTATAGTAAGTAGTTTAGGGATTTATTTTGGAAATAAATTGAATTTTTTTAACATGTCGAAAATGAACTTATATGTTTAGGAATTAGTTTATAAATTTATTTTGGAAATTAATTGCTTATTATATCGTTGAAATTAATTCTTTTAAATGATTTAATTCAAAATATTAAAATATTTTTAATGTTTGAACTACCAAAATTTATAAATATGTTAAGAAAAAAGAGAGAAAAAGTTTGGCATAGCCAACCGGTCATTAGGTAGCCGGGAAAAGGCCGACCGGTTGCCTATTCCGGTCACCGGAGAAATCATCTTTCCGGCGAACCTACCGGCCGGTTGGCTATACCATTATTTTCCATATATTTTTCTAAGTATGAATAGTTTATCACATTTAATTTTTGAGCTTAGAAATTGTTCCTATAGATTTATATTGAAATTAATTGACTATTATTTACTTTAAATTAATTATTTTAAATGATTTAATTCGAAATATTAAAATTTATTTAATGTTTGAACTACAAAAATTTATAAATATGTTAAGAAAAAAAAGAGGAAAAGTTTGGTATAGCCAACCGGTCATTAGGTAGCCGGAAAAAGGCCGACCGGTTGCCTATTCCGGTCGCCGGAGAAATCATCTTTTAATTATACACATACATATATATACACATTTTTAATTAAATCACTTAAAATCACTTAAATCACTTAAATCATTTTTGAAATTCAAACATCACATACATATACACATTTTTAATTAAATCACTTAAAATAAATAAATTTAAACAAAATATATATCAATTAATTTTCAAAATAAATATACAACTATTTTATAAGCACAAAAATAAAATGTGATTAACATTATTTACTTAGAAAAAAATAAGAAAAATTATGATATAGGCAACCGGCCAATCAGCGACCGAATGTAATTTCCGGCGACCGGAAATCACGTCCGGTTGCCCATTTTCCGGCACCACTTTGGCCGGTTGCTAATTCCAAAACATTTCTTCTATTTTTCTCAATATGAATATAAATTTTAATGTTTCAAACATCACATATATATACATTTTTTAATTAAATCACTTAAAAAAATATCTTTTAAACAAAATATATATCAATTACTTTTCAAAATAAATTTACAAACTATTTTATAAGTACAAAAATAAAATTTGATTAACATTTTTTACTTACAAAAATATAAGAAAAATAATGGTATAGGAAACCGGCCAATCCGGCGACCGGAATGTTAAATTTCCGGCGACCGGAAATCGGGTCCGGTTGCCCATTTTCCGGCACCACTTTGGCCGGTTGCCAATGCCAAAAAATTTCTTTTATTTTTCTCAATATGAATATAAATTTTAATGTTTCAAACATCACATATATATACATTTTTTTAATTAAATCACTTAAAAAATTAATTTAAACAAAATATATATCAATTAATTTTCAAAATAAATATACAAAAAATAGTTTGTATATTTATTTTGAAAATTAATTGATATATATTTTGTTTAAATTAATTTTTTATAAGTACAAAAATAAAATGTGATTTCGGGTCGCCGTAAAATAGTTTGGTACTCTTAAAGAAATTGGTATATTTTATGTGTTTAATTTGTTGTTTTTATATTTATTTGCAGTTGATGATTTATTAATTAAAATTTAATTATGTGATTACAGATGGATTTGGTCTACGTGAACGTTAAATACGGGGGTAAATGGGATGGTTGTAGTTATGAAGGTGGCCAAGAGATAACTATCCCATTATCTTCTGACGGGATAACCGTTTACAACTTGAGATACCTCATATCTTATTATTGCAACCTGACGGTCTCTGATTTTGATATTTCTTATCTGAGGATGAACAACCGTGGACGGAGTGTTAAATCACACTTGACAAGAGATGAGAAATTATTTGAATTATGCAATGGTGGTTTGACGCCAACGATATTCGTGAAGACGAACGACAAGACATCTTCTTCACATGCGGGGCCATCATCTTCACATGCCGGGGCATCCTCCCTCCCCACCTTCGATCAACCCGGGTCGTATGTTGGCTCATTTGATTTTCACAACCAAGGCAGTAATTGGCATGCAGATTTGGAACATTTTGGGAGGGTTGCTGCATCTAGTAACTGGTATGAGGGCGTATATCTCGGCGAGAGCAACAACGTTGGTGCGGATCCGGCGAATCATGAAACTATCATCCATGATAATGCAATTCCAGACCTCAATCAATCGGTCCAAAATACCGAGGAGCGAACAGATGATGAAGATTACGTCCCTGATCCTGACGAGAGCTCGGAGACCTCGGAGAGCGAGGGCGAGACCAATCTATACCATGATGGTAGGCAGATGAACAGGGCGTTATTCGCAGAGTGGACTGCTTGGATCCAGGAGGAAGGGGGTATGCAAAAACTGTTTGGGATGATGTTCCCAGATTTGAGTGAGGGTGAAGCAGTGGCGGATAACGATACCGACCACATGAGTAATTGGGTTGTCCCATTAGTCCCCCCCCCCCGGCCTCGTGATTCCGCAGTATATCACGATGATTTCATTAATATTGATGAGCTCTCCAAGGACTCTGTTTTTTGGGACAAGGATGAAATCTGCATCGCAGTCGGTTTGTGGCATTTGATTAGGAGGAAAGAATACATTGTCGAGAAATCAGATAACAAGAGATTCCTAGCGACGTGCAAATTATCCCAAGAATGCCCTTCAGGCTTTTACTCACTACCGAGGGCGGCCCTTGGACTGTTTCGAAATTTATTGAGGAGCACATGTGCAGTGAATTTGGTCTAACAAATACCGGTCATAAGAGGTTGCACATACGCATTGGTGATCGGTTCAATTTTTGCAGAGAGATTGTTGCGTGATTCTCAGATAATAAAGCCCAGAATAATTCAAAACGAGCTCAATCAGAGTTCGGCATCGATGCCACCTACGACGTGTGCTTGAAGGGACGGAATCACGCAATCGAGATGGTATACGGCAAACACAATGAGTCCTTCAACGATCTGCTCGGTTACCTTCACATGTTGAAGATCACTAATCCTGATACCTACACCGAGTACGAGATCAGTCCAGATGGCCGGTTCAAACAAGTTTTCATTGCTCTAGGCGCGACGCGATTCGCATGGGAAAACGGATACCTCCGGCCGGTTATTATTGTTGACGGTACACATCTCAAGGGGAATGCCCACGGTTTAATGTTTGTAGCTGTGGCTAAAGATGCGAACGAGCAACTCTTTCCTTTGGCATATGGAATCGGGCCGACTGAGGATAATGACTCATGGACTTGGTTCATGCGATGCCTCCGAATGGCATATGGTCCATGTACGGCTACGTTGTTCGTCTCCGATCAACACCCGTCTATCATACATGCAGTTCAAGTCGAGTTCCCCGAAGCTAGACATGGGTTTTGTTACTGGCACCTTGCCAAGAATCTGGCGATCTACAGAAAGAAAGTTGGCGAACTCTTTCAACATGCCGCATACACATACGACAAGACGGAGTTCGGGAAATTCATGTCAGGGATTCGTAGCACTAGTAGGTTGGCTTATAAGAAATTGATAAACATCGGAGTTGATAAGTGGTCTTGAGAACATTGCCCTGCCAGACGCTTCTCCAACATGACGTCCAATGCCGCAGAATCTTTTAATAACAGTCTTCTTTGGGCCCGACGTCTGCCGATTTGCGCTTGTCTAGATGCTGTGAGACTCATCATTGAAGAATGGTTCAATGAGCGACGAGAAAAGTGCAGGAACGATCCTCATCCAATCACAGAAGAGGCAAGGAGAAAGATGGTAGTTCAATTGGAAAGGTCAACAACCTACGTAGCCACCAGGATTGAAGATGCTCCTCATTATAAAGTGAAAACGTCGGTACGCGAAGTCAGGGTGGACCTGCAACAACACATCTGTGAATGCCATCGGTGGGAGTATGATTGTCTACCTTGTGCTCACGCAATCGCGGCAATCAAGTAATGAAACTCATATCCTGTCGTTTTAATTAACTAATACTCACGAATGGTCAGGCTTGTTTAACTGGCTGAATTTCTTTATTGTAGGCAAAATGGAGAAAACGTGGTCGATTATGTATCGCATTTTTACAGACGGACAACGTATCAGGCGTGTTTCAGCGTGCCAATTCGTAGTGTCCCGAAGAAGCATCTGTGGACAGTGCCGCAGTATTTATCCGACATTGACGTCCAGCCACCGATTCCAAAACGTCTACCAGGTCGTCCGAAGGAAAAAAGAATAAGAGGCAGAGTGGAAAGAAGAGTTCGTCGAGGTCGTCCTCCTCGTAGGTGTCTGCACTGCAGAGTGGACATACTCGAAGTCCCGCAGCTTACAATGTTAACGCCCCCTTTGAGCCACTTCTTTACCTTAGAGAAGACGGATTTACTGATCTTTCCTATCATCTTGGCCTCCGTCTTCTCATTCTCGCGACAGGCGGCCTCCTGTACGATACCGATCCAATCCTCTCTAGACATCCCTGACGGAATGCCATCATCGCCGCCACTACTGCTCACTCGTTGGTGACGGGATGAAGATGTACCCTCATCGGATAGTGGCCCGGAGTACCTCGTAGACCGGGTACTCCGTCTACGTTGAGGTTTTGCGTGATCATCTCTTTCGGCATGCTGAGGCTCGGGCATAGATCGACGTACACGTGGGCGTTCAACGACGATGTACGGACTGTTCGGCACATGAAAATTAACCATCAAGGACCTTGGTTGAAGTACAGACAAAAAGTAACCTTCTTGGATCTCCTGATCTTCGGGATGGATCATCGAAATTTGTCCTTCAGGATACTCAAATGGTGCGTACAACTCATCATCAGACACGCCCCTAAAGGTATTGAGGAAATTCCATCTCAGACACCTTGGCACGTCATTTGTAGGACATCTAACTGCAAAATCATCACCGAAACCCGTCATCACCTCCAAAGCCCAAATCATCAATGCCCATGACGGCCCGTAAATGTGATATTTCTTGGACGTTGTCTGAAACGTCCTCAAATAGTACTGAATGGTCTTGTACGTGTACGTACCCCAAGGAAAACCATTGAATTCATCCTCATCATCAATCAACTCCCACAACCATGGGAAAACATTGGCCTTCGCCTCGTGACCGAGAATAAAACAATTTGCCATCAACAAGTTTGACAGCTTCACACGAATTTCGCCATCTGGATCGTTGGCCGATGTGAACTCCTTTAGTTGCGAGTTCAACCACGCTGCATTCCTATTAATGCCGCCACAGACCACCTGAAAGAAATGCGATTCACTTGGATGCCTCTGAATCCTAGGATCAAACAGTGTAGGCCCAAATCTCAATCCTGTAATGAGAGCGTGGTCTCGGATGGTGTACTCTACGTCTTGGCCCCTAATGTGGAACCAAATTCCTTGCTCAGTAACAGTACAACGAGATATAATAGAGTTTAGCAATTTTTTGCTATTTTGCCCCGGCTCCCAATTCAGAAAGTGTCCGAAAGGCCCCTCTTGAAATCTATCGACTAAGGTATAGCTGTCGCTCAGTACATCACAGATATCAGCCAAGAGATTAATCCTATAGTAGTTAGTCACATCCATATACTTGTTGATCAAATAGCTTCGACGGAACCATGGGGGCTCAGATTCCTGTAAAATAGGGACACAATCGATATTATTATTAGTATTACAAATTTAAGTATTATGTTTAATAAATAATCGTTATGTTTAATATATTAAGTATTTAGCATATAAAATAGTATAAATTTATAGTATAAAATAGTATAAATTTATAGTTAAAATTATCCAAATAATTACTTAAATAATTACTTAAATAATTAATTTAAACAATAATTACTTAAATAATTACTTAAATAATTTAAGATCCATCAATCTATATTTAGAAAAATTTAATTAAAACATTACATACGCACTTTTTGAATTTAATCACATATATATACATACAAAAATTTCGATTATTTTTCTTAACATATATGTAAATTTCTGAATTTCAAACATCACATATATATACGTTTTTAATTAAATCACTTAAAAAAAATAAATTTAAACAAAATATATATCAATTAATTTTCAAGAAAAATATACAAACTATTTTATAAGCTCAAACAAAAATATGATTAACAATCTTTACTAAGAAAAATATAAGAAAAATAGTGGTATAGGCAACCGGCCAATTAGGTGACCGGAATGTCAATTTTCCGGGGACCGGAAAAAGCGTCCGGTTGGCCGTTTTCCGGCATCGGATTGACCGGTCGGCAAACCCAAAATATTTATTTTATTTTTCTCAACTCAAATATAAATTTTAATGTTTCAAACATTACATATATATACGTTTTTTAATTAAATCACTTTAAAAAAAATAAATTTAAACAAAATATATATCAATTAATTTTCAAGAAAAATATACAAACTATTTTATAAGCTCAAAAAAAAAATATGATTAACAATCTTTACTATGAAAAATATAAGAAAAATAGTGGTATAGGCAACCGGCCAATAAGGTGACCGGAATGTCAATTTTCCGGCGACCGGAAAATGCGTCCGGTTGGCCGTTTTCCATCTACGGATTGACCGGTCGGCAATCCCAAAATATTTATTTTATTTTTCTCAACTCAAATATAAATTTTAATATTTCAAACATTACATATATATACGTTTTTTAATTAAATCACTTTAAAAATAAATAAATTTAAACAAAATATATATCAATTAATTTTCAAGAAAAATATACAAACTATTTTATAAGCTCAAAAAAAAAAATATGATTAACAATCTTTACTAAGAAAAATATAAGGAAATAGTGGTATAGGCAACGAGCCAATTAGGTGACCGGAATGTCAATTTTCCGGGGACCGGAAAAAGCGTCCGGTTGGCCGTTTTCCGGCATCGGATTGACCGGTCGGCAAACCCAAAATATTTATTTTATTTTTCTCAACTCAAATATAAATTTTAATGTTTCAAACATTACATATATATACGTTTTTTAATTAAATCACTTTAAAAAAAATAAATTTAAACAAAATATATATCAATTCATTTTCAAGAAAAATATACAAACTATTTTATAAGCTCAAAAAAAAATATGATTAACAATCTTTACTAAGAAAAATATAAGAAAAATAGTGGTATAGGCAACCGGCCAATTAGGTGACCGGAATGTCAATTTTCCGGCGACCGGAAGAAGTGTCCGGTTGCCTGTTTTCCGGCACCGGATTGGCCGGTCGCCAAACCCAGAAAATTTATTTTATTTTTCTCAACACATATGTAAATTTTATTATGTTAAACATTACATATATATATACTAACTTTTAATTAAATCCTAACAAATAATACATTATTTAGACTTCCCAACAAATACAATTTCATAACAAATCATACAAATCATTCGTATCAAATAAATCGAGATCCACAATTAATAAAATTTAAATCGTAATAAATCATACAATTTAAATCATAACAAATAATACCATTTTAATTCATACCAAATCATAACAAAAAATTAATACATTTTTTTAAACATACCAATATTCGGCGTGGTATTATTTCGATCGAGATGCCCATTTCGTTTTCCGGCAAGACTTTGTGTTCCTCATCGTCATCGTTGATTATGTATCCTCCCGACATCTCCGGTGCAATGGTAGCGACGGCTTGTGGGCAATGAGGAACGGAATGGAACACCGGCGAGGGAGGTGGTGCTCGGCGGGGAAGTAATGATGAAGATGATGAATAGGGTTTGTTAGGGAGGTGCTGCTCGGCTTTGGGAGGGTGAATGTTATGTATTTAGTCGGGTGAGTGTAAATCATAAGTTAGGGTTTTTATGTTTTTATTTTTTGTTGTTTTGTGTTTGTATTTTCATTTGTTGAATTTATTTATGGAATAAGAATAATATGAATGGGGAATGGGGGTGTGTGTCGAGTTTTTGTTTTTTCCATCGTCCGTGTAGGGTTTAGTGCATGGAGTCTTCGGGTGGGTGGAAGGGTTAATATTGAGTTCGTTTGTTTTGGGTGGGGAGGGAATATTGGGGAGGGAATATTTGACAAAAGGAAAAAAACAAAAAAAAAAGAAAAAGATTCATACTTGATGGGTTGATGGCCGACACACTGCCACACTGTACCGACTTTGTGTGTTTGTGTGTGTAGTGTTGAATTAATTGTGGGCCCAATAGTATTATTTAATCACACAATGACATTTTTACAATTACATGTATTAAAAAGGGTAAGTTTTACAATATATCTATTAAAAAGGGTAGAAAAGCCCTAGCTCCCTTTATTTATTGTGATTCTCATTTAATTAATAATTTTAATATAATACTAATATTGTAAGTAAGTCTCTTTTTTATGCAAAGATTATTAATAGATATGATATTTTAAAATCTAAAAAAAAATCTTGCACTTAATGAGTTCACAATTTGTTTTTCTAACTCCCATAAAAATCTAAATATAGCATATTATACTAAAAATTTTAACTTAACATATTATGTATACAGATAGAATACTTCAAATAATACTTATATATATATATATATGCACAACACCAGTTATCAATTATCAGTGAACATACTAATTACTGTACTATTACTGTTAGTAGATAATTTTATTTTTTTTGACAAAGTTTGTTAATGGATTATTAATTGCAAATAATCCAAGATACATCCATGACTTATAAATTACTGTTCTCAATAGTATTATTACACACGTGCTAAGTAAATTATATTATATGTTTGCCATCTTTCTATAATTAACTTTTCATGACCAATAAATAAGAAATAGTTGATTATTATTCCCATGATTTGCAAAATTAACCTGGATATTATAAATGTAATTGTTGGGCTGTTCTAAAAATCAAATATTGTTCGGGTATATAAGTATTGCAATATTATAAATTCTAATGATTACCATACAAATATTTTTTATGTAAACGTTTAATTACTAATTATATGTATAGATTTTAGAATTATTGCACCATCCAAATTATAGGTGGATCTGGATGTAACTAATATGGAATTTTTCATAATGGAATAAAAATATTTTTATATGACTGCCTTGGGAATATTTCTATATTTTCTATTACAAATTATTTGAATGTTCCACCATCCAAATTGTCAAGTGTTAGTCAAGCTACATGTCACCAAAACCGACCATGCGAGCCATCATCTCTTAGGCAAACAATAAGATTACCAGCAATATATTATGCATCTGCGTGTGTTCTAAGTTCAAATTTATTTATTACCATTTCAATGTATATTTTATTACAGCTATTGGAAACTCTTCGTCAATTCCAAACAATACACAGATGAATGGAACATTGTATTACGCGCGAGCTCAAGGCAATGAATTCTCAAGCAATGCAAAATCGAATGTTATAGACTTGATAGATGAAAACTATACCAGTAGCCAAACGCAAATTTCTATACAGTCACAGGATTTGAGCTTCCATAATTCTGATCATGCTAGAGATCATGTTCATCAACGAATAATTAATTTAGATGATGGTAAATACATACTGTTATTCAAAATTAATAGATAAAAACATCATATTTATTGTATTTTTGTAATTACCAGATGATGATTGCAATTTGGCGGAATCGCATGAAGAAGATTATGTATCACATTTTCATGATGGTAAGTTACAAAATTCCAATAGTATTGAGAAATTTATTAAATTGTCAAGTCTACTTACAGTGCAATTTTTAATATATAATCCAGATACTCTAGATTTGTCAACAATGCATGATAATCTCCTTCCTTCCAATGTTGAGCACAAATATGGAAACCTAGATAATACAGGTCAGTTTAATTTTTTCATCAAATAAATACTTCTTCATTAATACTTATGTTTAGCTTATGATATTTATTTTGCAATGTCTTCAACGAGAACAAATAAAAGTTATAAATATCTATATAAGCATGGATATTGTATATCTATAGGAACATATATACACATTACATTTTAGACCTGTAATTGTTCTATATTTTATTTGCAGAGTATTGGGATATTGGTGATCCAATATATACATGAGAACATTGTGAAGCATTCTTTTGGTATGAAGAACGATTGAACAAAAGCTATAAATCTAAAAAACAAAAGTATTCATTATGTTGTTTGAGTGGAAAAATTTAACTTCCACGAATGAAAAGACCTCCGAAATTGATGGAGGACTTAATTTTTGGGAGGAACGTCAAAAGCAAGCATTTTCTTGAAAATATTCGCTCTTACAATAGTATGTTAAGCTTCACGTCGATTGGAGAAAAACTAGACACAAGTTTAAACAATGGTACCTCACCGCCCGTGTATAGAACGCATGGACAAAATTATCATCTGATTGGAAGTTTGATGCCACAAGAAGGATCTCAACCAAAATTTGCGCAACTTTATATCTATGATACTCATAACGAAATAGCAAACATATTGCTTTCTGTGAGATTAGTTTCATCAATTCAAAATGTATATATAATTAATTTCAAATTTAATTTCTATAAATTAATTCTTAAAAATTGCATTGTTTCTTTATTCTTTTGTAGACAAAGTAGTGTTGTAAACACTAGTGTTCTAAAAGAAGGCTGACTTGGCCGCCTAGAAGGCGTCTAGGCGCTAGAAGGTGCTGGGCCGTCCCGATTAATGGCAAGACGGTTTTCTCCAGATGGCGATGAATTAAACAGCATCTAGGCAGGTGCCTAGGTGGTCCTAGGCATGTCTAGACAGTCCTAGGATGGTTTAGACGGGCTAGTCGGAGCTTGAAGGGTTTTAAAATTAAATTATAGTTGAAAAATCATGGATTTTATACTTTAACTTGTGGATATCATGTTTAAATATATGAAAAAATTGACGTAGACTTTGATTTTATACTAATCCGTCTAGGCCGTCTAGGCACCGCTCTAGGCCGTCTAGACGCTAATAGCTCCCCCACCGTCCTACTAGCACCTAGCGACTTTTAGAACACTGGTAAACACATTGCATTCTGAAATTGTTGCCAATATCAAAGAAATGTTGGATGAAAATAATGTATTGGTGAAGTCGTTCGAATGGCAAAACAGATGTTTAACGAGTCGGAAACATCCGAAATTAAGTTGAGATTGATTGGAAGGAGGGAAAATGATCCAATAAGATACAATATTCCTTCAGTTTTTGAGGTAGCATCATTGATCGTAGGTGATTTTGATGAAGCATTACAGCAGAGGGATATAATTGTTGAAACTCAATCAAGACAACTTAAGTGCATTAGCTAGTTGCACGCATGTAATCTTCCTTTGCAATATCCATTGTTGTTTTCATATGGTGAGGATGGCTATACAGAAGATATACCATTTTCCGGTTCAAAGGTATCAAACAAGGATAAGCGGAAACGAGTGAGTTTCAGAGAGTTTTTTGCCTATAGATTACACGAGAGAAAAAATGAGCATTCAGTTATCATGTCAACCAAAAGGTTATTTCAACAGTTTGTTGTTGATGCGTATACTATGATTGAGTTAAAGAGACTATCATATATACGAAGTAATCAAAAGCAACTACGAGTTGAACTATATAAGGGGGGTTGAGTGATGCATTGGTTAGAGGGGATACTGACCCTACTAGACATGGAAAACTTGTAATCATACCATCATCATTCACTGGAGGTGCTCAGAATGAGTATGTATGTGTGTACCTTTGAGGTGAGGAACTCACCTATTTATAGTGGAGTTGAGTAGTGGGATAAAGAGGTAATTTCTTTGTTCATAATGAGGGTATTTTGGTCTTTTCAAGGGGGACAATTCAGTTAGAATCTGCCCATTATTTTAAGATATCATTGCGAATAGGATGGTCCCTACCGTGGGACCCAGGGTCACGTATTCCACATGGCTTTAGGGTTCTGTTTAAAGAAGAGGGATCTGCAGTGTTTATCGCAGATCCTTCTTTCTGGTTCTATTTCTCGGACAGATCCTTCAGCGGGATCTGCTCGTGTGGCAGGTGTCTCGCTATTCTTTCTACCCAACTGGTGGTGTGTGTGTTTACTCCCTATCACCTGGTGATCAGGAACTTGGCGTATGTTGCTCACATCCTGCATTAATGGAGTAGAAAATTGTTTGAAACATCAATATCGATATTCAGATATTTCCACACAAAAAAAATTCATAGAAACAGGAAATTGAAAGTTAAAAATTGAAGAAATTAGATGTAAATCTGGAAGCGGAGGGGGAAGGTGGAGGAGATGACGCCGCCGAAGAGAGGGCGGTGAGTGCATAGATCCTCAGACATCCTTATTTTTGTGGAATTTTTGGAAATTTAGAGCGCGAATTCAAAAGTGGGAGGAGAGGAATAGAGGAGTGTGGGAGTGGAGCAAAATGCAAAGATACGGTATCCGACCAAAATGGTCGGATAGCTAGTATTGTTTCGAATAGTAACCAAGATTAGGCAACAAAATTCCACTCTTCCCTTCTATTCTATATATAAATAATATATTACAAAAAAATTACTTACATAAATAATATATAAAAAATAAATTAGATTACAGTATACTGTACCAAAAAAGAAACTACAAATACAAAAAAAATATATATATATATATGTAAATTAAAAATAAATTAGTTTTACAAAATACAAAAAAATAGATATAAAAAAATTACAAAAAATAGGGAAATGTTATGATTTTTAGAAGATATTTTTGTCTAGATAATAAATACTAAGGTTATTTTTGTAAATTTACCAATTTAATCTTGAGTTTTGTCCATCATACCAAACTTCTAAAATACAACCTAAGAGTCACTTGGATTAGGCTAACATCTATCAATCAAGACATACACTTGATGCTTAATTTCACTAATGAAAAAATTTCAAAATTTTTGATTAGTTCATGCAATAATAATTTTAGGAAATAGGGAATCCAAATCTACTAACAAACCATATATAAGCATGGGAAACCACTATAGCTTAACCAACTAAAAACTTTATCACTCTTAACAACCGAGAGCCCAATGATAATTATAATTTAATTTGAAAATAAACGATTCAATAAAAACATATCGCTGGTTCACCATTAAAACAAATGAAATTTGAAGTCACGAAATACTACATTAATACGAAATGCTACATTAAAACAAATGTTGACCATTAATAAATAAAAAAAATATAGGTTTAAATATTGAATTACAAAAGAATTGTAAACAACGGTTATATAAACCTTATTGCAGACCACATAACATCAATCAGAGTGGTGCAGCAGAAGCGTGGTGGGTCCATAACCTACAGGTCTGAGGATCGAAACCTCGATCTGATAATTTTTTTTTTCTCATTAATTGTTTAATAAAAAATTTTATTCACTTATTTGAAAGATTTATTTATTTATATGGTTAATGAACCTACGACCACATACGCTCGTGCTAGTCATACTATATGGAGTGAGATCTCTATACACTTTTTACCCATGTATTATTTGTAATCATGCTCGACTCGATTTGATATTGGCCATATACCCAACCAAACCTAACATGAATTGAGGAACATAACCTAGCAAACTCAGGAACACATGCATATACTATCAAGCCCAAACCCATGACCTCACGACTATATAAGTTACATTGTGATTAAATCATCTTGCCCAAGACGGGTTTATAGATCTAGCCTACCATGCTTCGGAATAAAATAACAAATAAATAACTGAAAGACATAATTAAACTAAGTACTAGAAATATATTAATACTGAAATATTGAAATGGGACAGCCTCCAACGTCAGCCAAAAACATCAAAACATAAGTATTTGCCCGTAAGACTTGTTCTTCCTCACAACACTCGAAAATAAAAGCATAAATGAGAAAGTAAAATATGCAGCTCCGTGTATTCCGTCCTCCTCTCTTTGAAATGATGCTTGCATATTTATACTCGTAGATAGGATCATGGACTAGGCCAATCTTCAGCGGCTGCTAGGGCTGTATCAGGCACTTGCCTTATTGCATAGATTTATTGCCTTTATTAACCATGCTTGAAAAAGAAAAGAATCTTGAGATGAATCTCCTTCCTTATCCACTCCTCCTCATCCGATACCTCAACCCTAGTCCACGCTGGTCGTCGTACAGCCCACGATCACTCTTCATAGTTCGACCCATTATGCTTCCTCCTGCCTTCTTCTCCATCTGCCCAAGTTCCTCCAGAAATTGCACAACTTGCTCTGCTATCTGCCCAGAGTACCTAAATCTAGAATGTACCCTCCCAAGCACAAGACACTATGCAAAAAGACTACACTAGACCTAAATGCATACTCAAAACAAGACAAAAATAGAGCACAAAATTTGGCTCGTCACACACACACACTTTACCCATGCTTGTCCTCAAGCATGCATGCGCAGCTAACCCGAAAAGAAAAAGAACGAAAGACTCAAAGACACATGGAATATGACATAATCAATGCTAATAAACATGTAGGCTTGGGTAAGTCAAATAGTAATGCATGCAGAAAACAAGTCAAGACAGAACATGATCAGGGGTATCCTCTCAACACTCTTTCACTCTGTGTGTGGGCAAGTGTATACGCTCTTTGACTTGTGATGACTCAGATGTCCCATAGGCTTGCCTGCCTTCTAAAATCTCCACCTACTTAGATTGAGTTTATTAGTATTCATCAAAATGTCTTACTTGGGTTGTAATGTGGCTTAGAATAGGGGTAGGAAGTATTTGGTCAGAGGCACAGATCATTTTGAGAACTCAGACTAGGTACAAGCCTGGGCATATTCACAGCCCAGTTCCCTAACAACCTTGCCCTTTTTACTTATGTTCCCGGACTTAAGCACATTCAACTCTTTTTTGGGGACTTATATTATTTTTTCTTTTTCCGTCCCTCTTTTCTTTTCTTTCTAATAGGCACTAGATATTTGGGCATATAGCCTCTTTTCAACTTTGCCTATTTCCATGGATTCTGATGGGTGTTGAAACCAACAAAAATAATTAACTCGCTCAAACACAAAATAAATTGTAGTAGCAGTGAGCAAGGTCGATCCACAGAGACTAGTAACTTGAATAAATTCCTTCCTATCTAATTAAACTTAAAAATAAAAGAGGGGGGGTTTTGAGATTTATAAACTACTGTAAACTAATCAAATAAAATGCAGTGACTAATTAAAATTAACAAGAACACTCAAACATGCAATGCTAAGGAAGTGATGAAATCAAATGGAGAAAAATCTAGCTCAGGAATAATCTCAACAATGGTTTACGACGAACTGATCACAGATGCAGAAATAGAATTTACTTCTCTCTCAAATTGGCTATAGTTATTGGTACGACCAAAATAACCTAGTCTCTCCTTAATTATTCGACAACCAAGGTATGACCGTTGATTACCTCTCTAATTAGCAAACAATCCTAGGTACGACCGTAGAATTCAATTCACCAACAGCAATTAGTATAAGAGAAACACCAATTCTAGCAAACAAAATTCATATGATGACTTGTTCAACTAGATCACAATCTTCATAACATACAACAAGAAGTACTGTTTAACCTCAAGAGATGCTATTGTGCTACTACGATAGAAATTCCAAACAATTACGGATTCAGATTCTATCTAGCAATATTCTGATTCAACAATTATGAAGTGATCAATTTACATAACCATCAAAACAGAAATAACATTATACATAGAAGAAGTGTGAATAAGAAGAGAAGATAAACAATTAAACCCAATTCGATCTCACAGATCGTGTAGAAACCACGTCTTGATTATCCCTTCGCTAGAAACAAACTTAGAAACTCATGCTTTAATGGAGAAAATAAAAATAAATGAAGAAAGCAGAATGGAGAAGAGAAGCCGTGTTCTGCTTCTGCCGTCCTTCTCTATGAGATGATAAAAGTTGGTTCTTAATTCTAATGCTAAAAAGAATATAAAAACCTAATACAATCTTCTCTCTCCTATATCTTGGTAAGTTTCCTTCTTTAACTTGGACTCTTAATTCTCCTAATATTCCATCTAAATTAATTAGATAAAATATTAGGACCTTGATAAGTCTTGGAAGTCCACCAACTTGAATTACTTTGATAATTTTTGTAGGCATTAATGACACCAAATTTAGAGACCGGGAATGGGCACGCCTTGATTACAGCTTGCTTCTGTTTTGCTCCATTTGAATTTTATAACACTTGGGCTTCACTTTCAACTTCCAAAACTCGACTATAACTTGTGTTTTGACTTCCTTTTCATCAATCTCACAAATCACCTAGCAAAACACAAATCACTCTTAAGTTCCACAATTTAATCATTTAAGCACAATAATATGAGGAAGATTAATACAAATAAATATGCATTTATGCAACGTATCAGATTCCTATAACTTATCCATGTCTATTCCCTCAATTTCTTTATTACACCTAGAGTTCTCACGACCGGGTAAGGAAGTGTTTACACTTGGGCATAATTTAAGTGAATGAAAGAAAGCATATTATAAGGCTCAAAGGGGATAAACAATGGATATATCAAAGGGTCGACTTTTTTAAAGCTATATGGCTGATAGAAAGAAAAGTTGCCTTTGACATCCAAACACCTCACTCAATTCACCGAGGTCTCAATCAAGAAATGCAGGCAAGTTCTAGAACATATTCTAAGCATCAAGTCATTCTCACAATGAAAGAACATGTGTATACAGATTTACACATATAAGCTCAAAATCCTCACTGGGCAATTCATATTCATTCTATCACACTTATTTCCTAAACAACTTGACTTGACCTACACATCCACATTGACATATATACATATTCATAACAAAATCCCCCATGCCTACACAATTCCCGAATGGAATTGCATCCAAGAAGGGGATTGACACGAAAGAGAGATAATTGCCTTGACTTTCATTCATCCTACTTCAGAGGTAGAATGGATGAATGGCAAGGCAGATACCATGCATGTAATTTGCCTCTCCACACACACACACTTTGCTTTGGGCAAAGTGTGCAGGCAGAGAGGAGACTAACTCTTGCAGAAATTTAAATAATGAAAAATAAAACAAAACAAAACAAAAAGACGTAACAAATTGGGAGGGAACAGAGTATTACACCAGTAGGTATGTGAACCCAATGAACTTGAAGTAGGTTGATTGGGTATCTTTCATATAATCCACAGTCTCCTAGAGCTTGGCCAAGGCAGTAATTACGTCAATGCCTTGGGGTTCCGGGGTGGCAGATGGAGTGGTCCTCCTCTTCACTGACTCTTCCTCGACGATCTTATACTTATTTTTCCCGACCTACTTGATCTCCATCATCTTGCTGAGGCAAGCCAGGTCCAATCTCTCCTCAGGTGTGGTACCTTTCTCATGCTCTTCAGTCAAGCACTCCATCCGCTTTGCAAGCACTGTGATCATATGGGCAAGAGAGAGACGCTGCGTAGACTTGCTGAGCACATTGTGGATGTGAGCAGTGACAAAGCCTCCAAAGTTCAGCTTCATCTCCTTGGTCATACACCACAGAATGTAGACTTCTTGTTGGGAGAGAGAGTTGGAGCTATCTCTCTTGCCGAAGAAGTTGTAGGCAAGAATACGGTAGCAAATGCGTAGTGCTGGATTCTTGAGTGTATTGCCCTTTGTCTTGCTGGAGTGAAAAGCGCAATCCCTGCTTTTGTTCATCTCTGCCTAAATTGCATCCTAATCTTCAGACAGATCGGGCATACACTTCACTGCATCCTTGTAGTCGGCCTTCATCAGGTCCTTGAACGAGCTTACCCATTGGGCCTGGTTGAACTCATTCAAGGCCTGCTTATACTCTTTCTTGCCCAGGGTGCACTCCACTCCACATGGGGCTCCATCTTTATCGAACTCGACCCTTACGTTGCTGCAAAACTCCTTCATCAGATCCACGTTCACCTCCGCTGGCCAATCGAGGAAAAATCCCTATGTTGTTGAACATCCGCTTAACCTCTTCGTCCACCCCCAATTGCTTGAGGGCCTCCAAATCTATAGTTTTGGGCAAGACGACACTACGGGTGGTAGTGTCGGTGAAGGCTTTCACCTTCCCCTTGCCCGCTGCCTTTGAGCGGGTGCTTCGTCCGATAGATCGTGGGAGTTTCTCCTTCTTCATGATCACTGGGGTGGTGGTTTCTTTCCCCTCTGATTCCTCAGCAGTTACCGGCGAGGAGCTGGCATCAGAAAGTGTTGTCTTTTGCCGCTTCGTCAGAGGAGTAGTGGCCGAGGACTTCCTCTTTTGTGTTACCGGAATAGATTCCGGTGCCTTCTCACTGCTTTCTTCAATCGGCCTGCTCGTCGATGTTCACCTCTTCCTCGCCCTTCTGCTCAGCTTCGCCGGGCAGGGGGTCTTCTTCTTCTTTTATGGGCGCCTTTAGTTCTGCATGCTGCTCCGGTGGGATGGTAGCGAGGGGTTTGACGACCAAGGGAACCTTGGTTTTCGATGGAGAAGGGGTTTTGGCAGCAGGTTTGTTTGGGGAAGTCATGGTTGATTTATTTCTTGGGTTTTTTAGAAGTTTTTGGGTATGGTGGTGGTGAATCGCAGGTGAGATTGATTTTTGTTCCATGAGGGATGGTGAATTTGTTCTTATGTTGAGTTCCTACCATTGTAAAGAGGGGATAAGGGGGTTGCAGCGGTTAAATGGGGTAGTGGGTAGGTTTTCGATTTGAATTTCAAATTTGGGTGATGATGGTGGTTATGGGAGACTGGGGCTAAACTTAGGGCACACGTTCTGACTAAATCAGACATGTGATTTGATAGAATCTTGAGGGATTTCTTTCGTTATCCGAACTTAACTGCCCTTCTGCCCAGACATATCATCCTCTACTGCTATGCCTATACGCTGCACATAAAAAAACTGAAAAAACTCCTTGTGAGGAAAACAACCACACATAGAATCAAACAGAATCACCACACACACACACACTTTGCCTTGTGTGTAGATGTTGATCCAAAAGATCAAGAAATAAAACAAGAAGACCGCACACACGCACACTTTGCCTTGGGCAAAGTGTGCGGATACTTCCTCCGACACTTTCTAAATTTAAAAATAAATAAGAAAACATACCAGGTTGCCTCCTGGTCAGTGCCCTAGTTATCGTCGTGGGCACAACGTCTTGCTCTATTTTCAGTACACTCCTTCCTCAGGGACCTCGGGTTTCCCTCCTTGTAGACTTCATCTTGCCCATAGTAGGCCTTCAATCGTTGCTCATTCACTTTGAAAGTGTTTTCTTTGACTAGATCACGCACTTCTACTGCTCCATTAGGGTGTTGGGCTTCTACAGCGAACGATCCGCACCACTTGGTTGTGAGCTTGCCCGACATTAGCTTGAATCGTGATTGGTAAAGGAGCCAGGTTCAAACTCCTTTCTCTGAATGATCTCATCATGGGCTCTCTTTAGCTTCTTCTTGTAGATGGCAACATTATTATATGCCTCGAGAAGAATTTCCTCGAGCTCTTGCAAACTTAACTTCCTTTCTTGCCCAGCTTTTTTCCAATTATAGTTCATCTTGTTTACTGCCCAGTATGCATTGTGCTCCAATTCCATTGGCAGGTGACATGCCTTCCCAAACACCATGCGATAAGGAGATATCCCAAATGGATTTTGTAAGCAGTTCTGTATGCCCACAGGGCATCATCAAGCTTAGAACTCCGCTGCTTGCCTGGGGCTTCGACTGTCTTCCTCAAGATGGTTTTGATTATCAGATTGGATAACTCGGCTTGCCCATTTCCTTGGGGGTGGTAAACTGTAGTCAGCTTGTGATGCACCCCATATTTCCTCATTAAGGCCTCCACTATGCTGTTGCAGAAGTGAGTGTCTCTATCACTGATTAACACCTTGGGCACGCCAAATCTGGAGAAAATGTTGGACTTCAAAAATGTTACGACCACCTTGGAGTTATTTTTGGAGAGTGCCTTTTGATAGAACTGCTGCTTGAAAGCATTCCTTATTCCCACTAGATCTTTGAATTGAATGTGATAATTTAAATGCAACTAAATCATACAAGTGAGTTTAACAAATTATACCTCAGATATGTGCCGACGGAGTAATCTACATGTCTAGATTACTAAGGTATGATCCATTTCCTCAAAGTTCTTCGACTGTGTGGGCGTCTAGGAACTTTGGAACTTGGAACTCCCTCTGCACTCTCTGAACCGGCGTCGATCTCTCCCTCTGCTTAAGCTTAGGTTTTGAGAATCTCATTCTCCTTATTTATAAGAGGAGTATGCGCCTATTTCCTTGTCCACTAAGTCACGGGCTTTTAATTAATTAAAGTCCAGTTTAGTTAATAATTACTGGAACAAATTCTAATTAAATATATAATTAGAATTAATCCTAATTATTATAAGGAAAATAATATTTATTATTATTAAATTAATTATCTAATTCCATAATTAAGAATAAATCTTAATTAATTAGATATTAATTTATTCCACAATTATATAATTAACCAGAGTGCAATTATTGAGATCAGATGGACACCAGAAGAGGAAACTGGCATCCCCTACACTATAGTAGGCGCCACATTACTGGGCTCAAGCCCATAATGTCTCTTTTCAGTCCAAACTAATATCCCTCAATAATACCTTAAATTCCTTTTCTGAAGAACTCTTGGGCCGCCCCAGGGATCTATGTACCAAACAGAGTTTAGCCTTACCTAATGAAATAATCATGATCAACCCAGAACATTTATTTTATTAGAGCTGTGACGCATTCCACTAAAGAATCACAACTGAATCACCGCTCTGTCCCAATTTGTAGATAGGGGATGATACTTTATTTAGAGCAATCCCCGGGTTTAATGACTCCGATATCCATTAATTAATTAGAGCTCCTCTGACTACTCATAATTAATTAATATCTTATTTTCCTCAAGTAATACCCGTTCACCCTTTATTATTATACCTGAACTTAATCAGCATGCATGACTTGATATAATAAACATTGTGAACTTCTTGAGGGGATATCTCTCAACCTAATACAGACACGGTGTCTCGATATAACTAATTAGACATACTATGTGCCCTCATGCTACCCAAGAGGCAAGTCATTAGGGATGCTGCAATAGACCCTTATCTTGCAAATCAAAGTAATAGTGAACAACACATATATCTCTAATAGCATATCGAGATTAAGATCATATCTCTAAATCCCGAGATCTCTAGTTCTTCACCTATTGCAAGGGTCAGTATCAGAAGAACCTTATCTCACTCGATCCTGTCAATACGTTCCACCGTACCAACATAACTAGCGACTGAGACCCGCCACTACCGTTATGATGCAGTCTAAACTGATAGTTTTCCCAAGCTATCTCGACTATGACACTATTTATATCTCATAATTATTATCGAACGCTGCGTGATCTCCCTAACACCCGAGCCGTCTACGTGTTCTAAAACATGAGATATAGGGCTTATTCTTATTAACATATTTATTCAGATATGTGATTGTTACCAGTGGAATACATGTCGTATATACTAAAACATATTTTTGCTTTAGCTATACACAACAACCCCAACACCTTTGCCTCGACCCATTTAGACACGTAGTCCACAGCCAACAGGATGTACTGATTTTCTCTGGACTTGGGCAGAGGGCCTATAAAATTAATTCCCCATACATCAAAGATCTCGACTGGCAGTATGGGCATAATGGGCATCTCATTCCTTCTTCCAATATTTCCTTCATGCTGACACTTGTCACATGACTTCACCCATTCATAACTATCCTTGAAGAGTGTGGGCGAATAGAACCTACAATCAAGGATCTTCCTTACAGTACGCTTATTCCCAAAGTGCCCTCCACATTCCTTGGTATGGCAATGCTCTAGGATACTCTTATGCTTTTCTTCGGGCACACACCTCCTTATCACTTGATCAGAATAGTATTTCTACAAATAAGGCTCATCCCAAATGTAATGTCGAGATTCCCTTATCAATTTATTTTTATGGTATACCTCCATCTCCTTTGGTATCTCTCTAATGGCCAAGTAGTTGACCAAATCTGCATACCATAGTTCCTGCATCTTGACCACATGGAGGGCATCCAGATGCTCATCCGGAAAAGTCTCTGTTATGGGCATACCATCATCTTTTTGAAGAATACGGCTTAGGTGGTCCGCAACTTGATTTTATTTCCCCTCCTTATCTTTGATCTCCATATCGAATTCTTGAAGGAGAAGTATCCATCTAATCAAGCGGGGCTTCATTTCCTTCTTGGCCATAAGGTATTTGATTGCGGAATGATCCGCCATGTAAACTACCGTTTTGCTTCCCAAAAGATTGGAGCGAAATTTCTCGAAGGCAAATACTATGGCAAGAAGCTCATTTTTAGTGGTGGAATAATTGCTTTGGGCAGCGTTGAGAGTTTTTAAGGCATAGTAGATGACAAAATTCTCCTTCCCAACCTTCTGCCCAAGCACGGCTCCTACGGCATAACCACTTGCGTCACACATCAGCTCAAAACCCCACTCGGGTGGGCGTATGATCGGGGCCATGACCAACCACTCTTTCAAAACATGGAATGCTTCCTTACATTCATCATTGAATTCCCATGGCACATCATTCTGCAACAATCACGTTATAGGTTGCACGAACTTTGCAAAGTCCTTCATAAATCGGCGGTAGAAACCCGCGTGCCCAAGGAATCATCTCAACTGCTTTATTGAATTTGGATAAGGCAGTGTGGATATGATGTATACATTTGCCTTCTCCACCTCTATTCCTCTTTTAGATACAACATGCCCAAGGACTATCCCTTCCTTGACCATGAAGTGACACTTCTCGTAATTGAGTATGAGATCCTTCTCCACACAACATTATAACACTTGCTCCAGATTGACCAAGCAAGTATCGAAGCCCTTTCCATACACTGTGAAATCATCCATGAATACCTCGATACTTTTCTCCAAAAGATCGGAGAAATTACTCATCATGCAATGCTGAAAGGTTCCAGGATCGTTGTATAGCCCAAAGGGCATCCTTCGATAAGCAAAAGTGTTATATGGGCAAGTGAATGTAGTTTTACTCTGGTCTTTTGGGGCAACGTTGATCTGCATGTATCCCGACTATCCATCCAAGAAGTAGAAGTACTCATTTGGTCAATGAAGGGCAAGGGGAAATGATCTTTCCGAATGACTTATTTAGCTTCCTGTAGTCAACGCAAACCCGCCATCCCGTTTGGAGTCGGGTGGCCACCATCTATTTTTTCTCGTTCTCAACCACCTGTATGCCCGACTTCATGGGCATAACATGGACCAGACTGACCCACTTGCTATCTAAAATTGGGTATATGATGTTCTGGTCTAGTAGCTTTAGTACTTCTTTCAAAACTACTTCCTTCATGGCTGGGTTGAGCTTCCTTTGTTGATCACGAAACTGGGTTTGCCTCTTCTTCCAACAAAATATGATGAAGGCATATAGTTGGACTTATGCCTTTGATATCGGCCAAGGTCCATCCGATTGCCATCTTGTATTTTTGGATCATACCCTTCAACTTCTCCTCTTGAATGATACTCAGGTTAGCACTTATGATTATGGGCAATGTGTTATTTTTCCCCAGGAAAATGTACTTTAGATGTTTGGATAGAGGTTTTAGCTACAACTTAGGTGCCTTTATGAGTGAAGGCACTAGTTTCTCCTCGTTTTTGATCTTGGGCAATTCCTCTCTGTAGTATTGCCTTTGATCTGCCTCTGCCTTGAGTTGGTTCACCTCTCTTGGGCATTCTTCCTCATCTAATATGCTCCGTTAGATGACCGTATCTAGCATGTCACTTGATACGATCTTGGTCAGTGTGTCCTCCACAATGTTATCCACTGTGTCTACATAGTCCACCATCTTCGTGTCTTGAGGATGCCTCTCTACCTTGAAGATATCAAATTGGCAAGTCAGCTTGCCTATGTCACAATCGATCCTTGTACGTGTTGTTTTTAGGAAGGGTCTGCCCAACAGCATTACCGGAGACTTTTGATATGACCCTCTCATGTCCAGCACATAGAAGTTAGCTGGAAAGATGAGATCTTCCACCTTGACCAGGACATCCTCCTGGACCTGTCCGCCAGTTGGATTACTACTCGTGTGGGCTTAAGAGGCCCTAGGTTGAGATCTTGGTACATAGATAAGGGCATGATATTTATTGATGCCCCAAGATCTAACATGGCCTTTTCGATCTTCAGCATCCCGATTACGCAGGGTATGTAAAACATCCCTGGGTCTCCACACTTAGTAGGCATCTCCTTGCCCAAAACAGCTGAAACGTGTTCTCCCACTTAAAACTTTGCTACATCAGTGAACTTGACTTTCCTGATACATAATTCTTTCAAAAAAATTTGCGCATCTAGGCATAGAGCGCATTGTAGTGAGTAGTGGAATGTTGATCTCCACTTTCTTGAAGATGCGATACATCTCACTCATTTCCTCAGCTTTTTTAGTTCTGGCCAATCTTCCTGGAAAAAGGGCATTTAGTTTATATGGGTGAGGTAGCACTGGATCTTCCTCTTCATTCTTCTTTTCTGGCTTACCCAAGGTAGTTGCTTCCTCTTCGTCGTGAACCTCATATGGCTCATCCACTTGTATCTCTCTTTCGGGCAATTTAAGTCCGCTCCTTATAGTAACTGAGTTGACTTATGCATTGTTTACCTCTACTTGAGGAGGTAACTCGCCTTGCCTCTTCTCCAACTTGCTGATCACTTGTATGAGTTGGCTTATCTGGGCACTTACATTTTGGAAACCATTTCTTGTTTCTTGTTTGAACTTCTCGTTCTCTGCCTGGTTCTTGAGATTCTCATTGGCCATAGTGTTTACTATATCAGATAAAGAAAATCTCGTCTGCTGTGGTGCTTGCCCTTGCTGCTGGTACTGGAGCTTTGGGCCTATATAGTTGTTATTACTGTACTTGAAATTCTCATGATCTCTCCATCCTGGATTATAGAATTGAGAGTTCGGATCATATTTCCTATGCCCATTTCCTCCATTCCCTAGGTTATGCCCAAGTATCTTGAATTCTTCCAAGTCAAGGTCTGGGCATTCATCTGTTACGTGTGTGGTGGCTAAACAAAGCTGATATGCCCGCACAACCTTCCTCTGATTTCTACTTGTATTCATCACCAACTGCTCCAAAATTGAGAACATTTTGTCTAGCTTGGCATCTGACGCCGACGAAGTACTATTTGTTGTCCCCTTGGGCAACTCCATATGTTCATCTCTAGACTCTTCAGCCTTGTCTGCGAACAATTTGAATGCTTGGCTAAGCAACTTGTTCAAAACTAAACCTTTGTATGCTGTGTTCACCATGCCCTATCTTGAGCTCTCAATCCCGTCATGAAGTATTGGATCAAGTCGTGATCCGGTATTTGATGTTGCGGTGTCTTGGACAATAGCTGCTTGTACCTTTCCCAGTATTCATAGAAGGTTTCCCCCGCGCCCATTTTGATCGAGTTGATCCTCTTCCGCATGTTTTGTGTACGGGCAGCGGGATAGTACTTCTCAAGGAACTTCTATTGCATCTGTGCCCAAGTTGTGACTGTCCCTTTGGGCAATGTGTATAGCCATTCTCTGGCTTCTTCTTGCAGTGAGAAGGGAAAGGCTAATAGTCTGACGTACTCTTCCATCGTTCCTTGTGTTCTGATCAGTACAGCAAGCCATCTTGAAGTCTTGGAGGTGGCGTTTAGGGTCCCTCCAGGTAGATCACTGAACTTCGGCAAGATCTGTAAGAAGGTATTGATGGAAACGCCGATTGAAGGCGATCCATTTCTGCCACCGGATCTGAATTGGTTATGATAATTAAATGCAATTACAACATACAAGAGATCGAGATTATACCTTCAAGAATACCGATGAAGAACTACAGGTCTAGCCTTCTAAACTGTAATCCCGTTCTCAATCCGGTAGATAAGTGGTCTCCGTTACGGATTCGGATTCTTGGATCTGCACTTGAATGAAGAAGAATCAAACTTCTCCTTCTTCTCCCTTATGGCCGCCGCTCTCTCCTCTCTAATCTTGATGAAGAATAATCAAGTAAGTAGGGTTTTGTGCACTTAAGTATTTATAGTGCACAAAACATGCCCTAATGGGCCTGAGAATAGAGGTGGCGGCCACTTAAGCCCATCTAGCTTAAGTGGCGCCTACTTATAGCTTTATGCTATAAGTAGCACCCCATAGGGGCCCAGTAAGCGCTATTGGGCTCTTATTAGTGCACTGATCCATTCTTGAGAATATTGGGCCAGTCTAGGGACCAGATACGAGATAGAGTTGGGCCTTACCTAATTAAATTAATACTGTGCTATTCCCTATAACACTAATTTAATTAGAGCTATAACTCATTCCACTAAAGAGTTACAACTGATTCACCACTCTCTCCCGATTACGTAGTCGGGGCTGGTATTTTGCTTAGAGTGATCCACGTGTTTAAGAATCCTGATATCCATTAATTAATTAGAGCTCATCTGACTGCTCCTAATTAATTAACCTCTTATACTTCCTTAGGTAGTACCCGCTCAACCTTATTATTATACCTGAACTTAATCAACCTGCAGGGTTTGGTATAATAAACATTGTGAGCTCCCTAAGGGGATATCTTAACCTTTACGGACATGTTTCTCAATACAACTAACTAGACATCTTACATGCCTTCATGTTACCCAAGATACAAGGACTTGAGATGCCATACACAAGGCCCATACCGAGTAAGTCAAAGCAACAGTGAAGAACACATATATGTCTAATAGCTTATTGAAATTAAGATCAAGCTACTAAGACCCAAGATCTCTTAGCTCTTCACCTACCAAGTAAGGTTAGTCTAGAAGAGCAATATCTCACTGTGATCCTATCAATATGTTCCTAGTGTACCAGCATAACTAGTGATTGAGACCCATCACCACTGTTAGTGCTGCAGTCTAAACATATAACTTTGCCCAAAGTTATCTCGACTGTGATTATATTTATATCTCAAGAGTCACCGTTAATCATGATCTCCTCCAGTATCCTCTGGCACGCTAACACTCTCATGAGATAATGGACTTATTCGTTCTCAACTATAAACTTTCAGATAGATGATTGTAATTAGTGGAATAAACATTCCATACAATAAAACTTTGGTTTTGCTTTATGTATACAAATCCCAATAGGTATGCCGTAGTTCCTAGTTTACGTTTGTGGGCACGGGTAGAGTTATGCCCAAGGGACGCAGGTTCACATTATACGGGAAAACTATTTCCCATAAAGTCCGCTCAGCCGGAGGAGGAGGTGGAGGGTTGTTGTTGTTGTTGGCTCCATTATTGTTAGCTTCATTCACATCTCCCATCCTTCTTCGATCTCTCTCCTCTTCCCAACGAGCTCGTAGATCAAGGCGTCTCCTTTGTGCATGATTCAGCCTTACGGTCCTCTCGACTTTAGAGTCAAACAGTAGCTTTTCCTTGAAGACTTAGTTCCTCAAGTGCATGCACTAGTCCCACACATGAAAAATGGAAAGTGAAAGAATTACTAATAGCGCAACTCCCCGGCAACGGTGCCAATTGACGCAACTGTCGTTTAGCCATGGTCAATAAATTTATAAGCATATGCCCAGATTCCTATAACTAGTATAGAAATGGTAAGCACATGGTCGATCCCATAGGGAGTTGGTTTAGCAATCCTCTCGAGCTTGGTTGTCACGTTTAAGGGGGTGGGCTGTGCCTAATCAGACCACAAAATTACAGGAAATAAAAGAGAGCGTATAAAGGCAAGTTGAAAACAATTATTAAAAGGTAAACCCAGTCTGGGCAGAATCATTAACCACAAGTAACTTCACTCGATCACGGGTCTTAATATATTCGTATATACATGAATCATCCAGTTATAGGTCACACAAGCCAAAGCCCCTTACTGTCACGCGTCACGTACCTTGTCAAGTATGCCCAAATTACCCTTACAGCATAGAGAACAATAAATGAACTCCCTAACTTAGACTCTAACATGCAAGGACTAGTTGTCATGCCTTTACCCAAGCAACATTCAGTTTTATAGTGAACCCAGAATAGCCAATAACAGGTTAATGAACCTACGACCACATACGCTCGTGCTAGTTTATACTATATGGAGTGAGATCTCTCTACACTTTTTACCCATGTATTATTTGTAATCATGCTCGACTTGATTTGATATTGGCCATATACTCAACCAAACCTAACATGAATTGAGGAACATAACCTAGCAAACTCGGGAACTCATGCATATACTATCAAGCCCAAACCTATGACCTCACGAGTATATAAGTTACATTATGATTAATTCATCTTGCCCAAGACGGGTTTATAGATCTAGCCTACCATGCTTCGAAATAAAATAACAAAGAAATAAATGAAAGACATAAGTAAACTAAGTACTAGAAATATATTAATACTGAAATACTGAAATGAGGCGGACTCCAACGTCGCCCAAAAATATCAAAACATAAGTATTTGCCCGTAGGACTTGTTCTTCCTCACAACACTCGAAATAAAAGCATAAATGAGAAAGTAAAATATACAGCTCCGTGTATTCCGTCCTCCTCTCTTTGAAATGATGCTTGCATATTTATACTCGTAGATAGGATCGTGGACCAGGCCCATCTTTGGTGGCTGCTAGGGCTGTATCGGGCACTTGCCTTATTGCACAGATTTATTACCTTTCTTGACCATGCTTAAAAAAGGAAAGAATCTTAAGATGAATCTCATTCCTTATCCGCTCCTCCTCATCCAATACTTTAACCCTAGTCCACGCTGGTCGTCATACAGCCCACGATCACTCTTTATAGCTCGGCCCATTATGCTTCCTCCTGCCTTCTTCTCCAACTGCCCAAGTTCCTCTAGAAATTGCCCAACCTGATCTGCTATCTACCCAGAGTACCTAAATCTAGAATGTACCCTCCCAAGCAAAAGACACTATGCAAAAAGATTCTACTAGACCTAAATGCAGACTCAAAACAAGACAAAAATAGAGCGTAAAATTGTGCTCGTCAAAGGCTGGCCTTGTAATCCTAATACCGACACCACTAATAATCAATAATTATGGAATTAAATGTGAATTTCTAAATACATTTAGTGAACTTAAAAAGGCCTATTAATGTTCAAGATTTATGCTACCACTTTCATAATACTTATGTCTTAAGATTTTTTTTTAAAATCTTATTAGTAATTGGGACCTTGTGCTTTAAGGGGTGTGAGGGGGTGGCTTCTTCGAAAACCTCCTCTCGGAGTCAAGCCACGTCACCGAAGAGGCTCCAGTCGTTGACCTTGAAGCTCGAGACGGCGCCTCTGAAAACCTCTTCCATTGGCATGCATCCAGACTGTACAGCAGGTACAGCTAAACCGGCTCCGACGGTGGCAGCAGTTTCACTCAAAGGGCTGCAGAAGGAAAGGGTCAAAGAAGAGAAGCGGATATGAGAAAGCAGTTTCCACGTGAGAGAGAATTGAGAAAAAGAAATTGACTTTATAAAGAAATGGCTTACTTTATCAACATGGGCTCATAAGCAATGATCAGAACATCAGTGCCGACATCCTTGAGGCGCAAATTAGCTAGATAAACCTGGATATAAGCATATACTCCCTCCGTCTCAAATGAAATGTCCCACTTTCCTTTTTCGTCTGTCTCAGTTGAAACGTCACACCCCAAATAAGGAAATAATTATCAACCCCTTATCTCTCATTAATTAGTCTAATTTAACTAATTGTCCATGATTAAAATTAAAAAATACAATAATAAAAAAAATGCTTCTCCTATGACTCTCCGTCACATTTCTAGAACATGCATTGAATGGTAAAAACAAAAATTTCTGCAACTTCAATTCCAAAATTTCTGATTTCTCATCTCCTCCCCAAGAACACAATCTGCAACTCCACTCTCCGTTGCATCTCCAATCTCTCAAGCGCAACCACTCCTCCGTGTGGTTGGAAAAATTGGCCACCTTCACTCGCCACACTATGGAGAGTTATTCTTCCCAATAAAAAAAACCCTAAAAAAGAACCCACCACCCCGATTTTGAATTAAACCCTAAAATCGACCCCCAAAATCGATCCCCCACCCCCGATTTTCATTGTGCCTGTTGCTCAAGAATCGCCATCGGCTCTCTTGGCCGCAAACGGTGAGCCCCTGAAATTGATATTCGCGAGGAGGCTCGTCGGTACAGAGCAAGGGTGCAGCCTTTACCCAATATTTCGACCACGAAGGAGCTTTGGACGGCCTTGAGAGAGATGAGAGCACATGCTGCAGAGGAGGAGAGGCAGAAACATCTCAGATCTGAGATGATGTCGGAAAACGATCTAGAGATGCTGAAGATATTGTTGCCTGCTTACTTTACTCTGGTGAGATCTATAAATTTTTATGTCATAGCTGCTGCGATCTGATGATTTTCTGCGATATAGGTTTGAATTGCTGCTGCGATTATGAGTTTGTTGGATTAATTCATTTATTTATTTTCAAATTTAGTCATAGGTTTTTTTTCAAATTGAAATGTTATTGGATTTTTCTTCATCTGGGAATTGTGTTCCGCTTATTTGCTCATGATAGTTTGTCCTTTTGGTAGTGCAGCTTCTTGCACAATACTCATACGAATTGTTGCAAAAATTATGCTTGATTATGCTGGTAGTGTACTCTGCAATTCATAAAAGTTCGATTTAATAAGCATGTTAGGGAATATCCCTTAATTACAAAGATAGGCTTTACAAAATAGGGTACTTAGAATCTGAAAAATCCCTTAACTACAAAAAATACTGCCACTTCAGAATAGATTAGGCTTCAGTACTTACAAAAAAGGTCTTCTGAAATCTAGAATATGAAGTTCCTAAACAGATAGCTATGCCCCTGTTTATTCACTTCATATGGGATTGATGCCCAAGTCATGCATCAGCTCCTGTATTCCTTCCATCTTTCCCTCTAATATCAAATACTGAATGCTATCCTTTACCAATGCTTCTTCCACTTCCAAACTTTCTGGTAGTAGTCCTTGCCTTATAAGCTGCTCCTTCTTCATGTGAGGGATGTTGTACCTATTCTCTCCTCTCAGCTTAAGTATCTCAATTATACAGCTTTGAAGGCTTAAAAATACATTATTCAGTGAGGTGGGAGTTAGCTCTCTGAATGACTGCATCACTGCTCTCAACAACTCTAGTAATGAATAACTAGAGGTTTTATGTTGTAGGCTTTGTAGTGCTCTGAACCATCCCAAATCATTAATATTCAGATCAGGGGAATTGGGTGGTTGTCTAATTAAATGAATGTCAAACCCATCACTGCTAGCCACAGCTCTGAAATCAGGATCATCATCTTTGATAAGGGGTTTAGCATTGTCCTGCTGAATATAAATTGTCTTTGAAGCATGAATAGGCCATTTTTCTTTAATAGCAGGTAAATCTGCTAAATAAAAAACACAACATTTTTGCCTGAAGGTCGTTGATTTTGTAGAAAGTTGTAGTTGTTGTTAGGCTTCTCGAGAGCCCAAAATCTCATGAGGATTTAGAGTGAGTTTGTTACTAGCTCTAAATCACTTCCCCTTGGAAGTATAAAACAAGGGATACCAAGTGAAGGTATCCATCCCGTTGAGGATAAGAGTGGACGTAGGAGAGTTGCTCCGAACCAATATAAAATTGTTTGTGTACTTACTTTATTTAAAAGTTTTGATTTTATCATCTCTGCACACCACGCTCTAAACAAACAATCGGTTTTAACTTGCAAGAAACTTTAAAGTCTCACCACATTCCGCACAACTCTCACTCAAGCGAGAAGCTCTGAAAGCCTCAAAAGTCTTTAGAGCATCTATTTGAAAAAGGATGAAAAACGCAAGAGAAGTTGAACACTTCTCTACACACGTATTCACCTCCCTCCCCCCCTCCCTCTACGTGTATGAGTCACTTTCAGGACCAACAAATAAGACAAACTAAAATAGCAAGCGTAGTTATTTTAATGGGACGGGGGCAGAACATGTCACGAGGGCCAATAGGGGCCCCCACTTAGGGACAAGGTTGAAGTTAGGTCAATATTTCGAGCTATGCCATTTAATTATAAAAAAACATAATTTTAATAAAGTGACATAATATGTAGTGTGTTTTACCGGCAATATTTATGAAAAATAAATAAGAGAAAATGAAAAATGATTTTGATGTACGTGGTACGTAGACGTTTGAGATCAAAAGTCGACATCAAAATTATGTTCTCGTTACGGTAAAAATAATTGATTTGATGTGATAATTGAAATTGACTACATATGTTTATGTACACACACTGTTTTCTCAAGACTTTGTGGTATGAAAAGAATGAAACATGTATCCAAATATACCGATTATTCCCACCTAAAATTGACTCCCACTTACTTATTAATGTTGGGCGATTACGTGCAGGAAAAAGGCTGGCCTTGTAATCCTGATACTGACACCACTAATAATCAATGATTATGGAATTAAATGAAAAGAACTTGACTTTATAAAGAAATGGCTTACTTTATCAACATGGGCTCATAAGCAGTGCTCAGAACATCAGTGCCAACATCCTTGAGGCACAAATTAGCTAGATCAACCTGGATATAAGCATATATTTAATTTCCAATAAAATGTAGAAGAAACTTTCATATGAAGAAGAAATGGCAAGTCTCTACCTTGACTAGGTTTTGTGCATCCCTTCCTTGCCTGCCTTTAGATATGCCCTGAAAATGGAGTTGTAGCGATGAACACCAACAATGTCAATCTCACTATTCTTGAATTTCGGTAATATCTCGGTACTTTTAAAATGACCAAGATCGAATTCAAATGATCTATATCAGGCTAGCAACACTTGAAGCTTCCCAATAAGCAGATGCAGAGAGCCTAATATGTGCCAAGTTGAAATGTTTGTCAGAAATCCAAAAGTTTGGATAGACATGTTCCAAATGTAGGCTGATGGTATATGAGAGCGTGAAGTAGTATCAAAGGATCGTACAAGCGAAAGATTATCTGGATTTTGAGGAGCAGTGCAGTTTCTTTTATACTACTACCTTTTCTATAACGATTTTTATTTCATTTAGGAACATGGCGAATGAGGGGGTTGGGATGGTTAAGCTCTCTCTATCGTTTCTATCATAAAGCAGATGGATTACCCTTAGATACGACACTCTTGATTTAAGGACAAAATAGTACTCCGTACCAAACTAGGAAAAGGCTTTACATACCATCTGCCCAACTGCAGTTGTAATGACAGCATGACTGCTCCTAAATCGTAGTCCATCAGCCTCAAATACACCTGATTGTTCAAGCACCTAAATTTGTAGAATAAGGGGAAACAATTACTTTCTAGAAACTCAGTATTTTCAACTTATCATACATACAAATATTGTTTATAATCAAATAACAAACATGTCATCACACTCGTAGGTAACAATAGCTTACAAATTTATTATGAATTTTTTTTTTATCTAAACCATCTATCAATGTTCTCTTTATAAAACTGGAAATTGTAATATCTGTCAAAACACTTTTCATGATGGAGGAGGTGGCAGTGTGCTCAACCTAAAAAAAAAATAGCATACTTACGCTCTTCTTACATGATAAGGGGAATTAGAATTGGCCTCTGAATGTGCAGACCCTAAATAACAAGCTAAAGAACAGGGGTACTTGTCACCAGCTAGAAAGTCACAGTGGTCATCAGATGATTTAGATCCAAATGATAGTTCTACAGCAACCTGACTTCGAAACTGAAACCTGTATAATGTTTACAGCTTTCTCATCTCTCAATCCACGAGGACAAACTAAAAATTTATAAGATTGTTGGCTATATCCTTGAGATAAAAATTCCACCTCACAACTATTAGACTGCCCTGATAACTTTCTGCAAAAGGAGTTGGGGTGCCAGGGTTTCATACAAACTCTGTGGTTGCATTTGGAGTTAGGGACATGAGATGCAAGACTTGGAATAGAATGAATTCACACTCAAATAACTTCAAATTATTAGAACACGAAATGGATATTGGACGCCTATTTCAATCCAAACAACCACTAGATTTGATGTAATAGAATTTAAGTCAATCCAAAGTACCTTAAGCCCAAAATGGAACCTCAAAGGAAACCTCTCTATCACTATTGCTTAAAGCAAATGATACAACCAAAAGTGTTATGCTAAAGTCCATGATAACGACAAACTACTCTAACAAAGTATTCAAGAACTGGTCCCGTAAAAAGAATCATTAGACAACCGTTAATCCACATTAAAAGGCAGGTGCGGATGTGACAATTCCACATGTAGGGAATGGATTTCTTCGCACAAATATGGAAGTGAACCAAAACACCAATTTAACTACCTAATATCCCCACGAGTAGCATGAAATGCAGACAAATTATCCAAATCAATCGACTAAGAAAGTTAAGAACATCTATTATACCAGTGCTCCTTCAGCATCTTGCTCATTAGCCAGGTCTTGAAGAAACCACGTCGCGCTTCCCTGATCCGTGACGTCCGTCTTCAAGTCGAGGAGCTCGAATATCAAGCTCTCATCACGCGCTGGATCGACAAAAACTTCCTATAACAATCAACCATAGATTTCCCCAGCAAATCTCAGTGAGAGACGAATGAAATTGAATGAAATAGAAATCGAAGAATCATGAAGTGTCCGACCTGGTGATCAGGAACTTGGCCTATGTTGCTCATATCCTGCGTTAATGGAGTAGAAAATCGATTGAAACATCATTATCGATAATTGGATATTTCCACACAAAAAAAAATGCATAGAAACAGGAAATTGAAAGTTAAAATTGAAGAAATTAGATGTAAACCTGGAAGTAGAGGGGAAAGGTGGAGGAGATGGCGCCGCCGAAGAGAGGGCGGTGAGTGCATAGATCCTCAGGCATCCTTATTTTTGTGGAAATTCTGGAAATTTAGAGCGCGAATTCAAAAGTGGGAGGAGAGGAATGGAAGAGTGTGGGAGTAGAGCAAAATGCAAAGATACGGTATCCGATCAAAATGGTCGGATAACTAGTATTGTTTCGAATAGTAACCAAGATTAGGCAATAAAATTCCACTTTTCCCTTCTAATCTATATATAAATAATAATTTATTTCTAAAAATTTACTTATATAAATAATATATAAAAAATAAATTAGATTACAGTATACTTTACCAAAAAAAAATTGCAAAATACAAAAAAAACATATATGTAAATTAAAAAAAAATTAGTTTTACAAAATACAAAAAAATAGATATAAAAAAATTACAAAAAATAGGGAAATGTTATGATTTTTAGAAGATATTTTTGTCTATATAAAAAATACTAAGGTTATTTTTGTAAATTACCAATTTAATCTTGAGTTTTGTCCATTATACCAAACTTCTATTTAACTTATCTTACTTTTTAATCTTTCATACTAAATACTAATATAGATAACTTATCTCACTTTCTATTCATATAAATAATCTCATGTTGATTAATCTTACATAATCCTAACTTCCTATCATACATAACCTAAGAGTTACTTGGATTAGGTTAACATCTATCAATCAAGGCATACACTTGATGCTTAATTTCACTAATAATTTTTTTTGAAATATTTGATTAGTTCATGCAATAATAATTTTAGGAAATAGGGAATCCAAATCTACTAACAAACCATATATAAGCATGGGAAACCACTATAGCTTAACCAGCTAAAAACTTTATCACTCTTAACAACCGAGAGCCCAATGATAATTACAATTTAATTTGAAAATAAACAATTCAATAAAAACATATCGTTGGTTCACCATTAAAACGAATGAAATTTGAAGTCACGAAATACTACATTAATACGAAATGCTACATTAAAACAAATGTTGACCATTAATATAAAAAAAATATAGGTTTAAATAATGAATTACAAAAGAATTGTAAAACAACGGTTATATAAACTTTACAAATTTTACGATTAATTTGATTTTTAGAGATGACTGTTACAAATTGAGTATACACTCATTTTAGATTACAAGTCAAACTACAAAATAGAAATTGACATAATAGTGTGAATTGTGGTGACTACACAACTCTGGAATTCTTCTAGAAGATGATGATGTGGCATTATGCAGTTGGAAAAGAGTTTGTTACAACTGTCAACTCTTGGCTTGAACAGCACGCATGGGGAAGTTTCATCATAGCCGTTCGATTCTAGATGGGAAAAATCGACGTCTGCTGTATGAGAGTATATAGTGGAGTACTGTTGATCGGATCTAGAGAGAGTAAGAAAGAGAGAAAGCAGTTACAGCGATTAGAACTAGAGAGAGAAAAGTAGAGAGCGAGAGTGTTGGTTTTCTTCTTCGTTCGTTTTCTTTCTTGAGAGATTGAGTGTTCTTGCTGTAATCTGTAATCAATTCATACTCATAGTGAAACTCCGGCTGACCCTCCATGGATGTAGGTGTTTACACCGAACCACGTAAAATTCTTGTGTCGATTTCATTTCTGCAATTCTGTTCATCGTTGTTCTTTATTTTGTTCCCGAAATTGTTCTTGGTTGAAGAACAACTTTGTTGTTTGGTTCTGCGGTTTCTACGTTTAAATCTTTACAAATAGAAATTAAACTAAACAAACAAACTTGATGAAATTAAGTCAAAGAAAGTACTTTTTCCGCAAAACGAAAAACGCCATGGCTAGTGCTCACGGATTTAGCGTTTTGTCCCTAGAAATAAAACGATTTCTCTTCTTCCAAGTAGCATCACCGCATACAAGGAATCTCCGATGAACTGAGCTAGGCAAAAACAACTAAGCAAGAGAAGAATGAAAGTATGCATATAGAAATGCTTTGTGTTTTCAGGTGTGCTTTGCAAGTAGAGTGCAGCCTATTATAGAGGTGCCACTGCATGGGGAGCATGCTCCTGCCATTAATGGTCGGTACCAATATCGCGAGGTTAGAGGCCGAAACCATCGACCGTTGCTCGTGGTGGCTTCATGAACACAATTGGGCCGACCCCGAGGACAAGCGCGGTCGGTGGGCAGCGTCCTATGGCGCAGGCGTGTGAGTGAACTTGGTGAGTCCACTCACTTTTGCATTTGTTACATTATGTTATTACAACTTTTGATTTACAATAATTTGTTAAATTTTAAATAACGAATGTAGAACATAGGTTTTATTACATCTTGATGTTTTAACAGAATTCCCACACACCTTCACTTCAAGTTGTTAACTATGAATAATTATTTTTCAATCACTGGGACACGGTTTTGAGAATATAAAATATCACGATCGTATATTTGAAACGTAGATCGATCCCATGACATTTAATTTATTCAAAATGAAATGTTGGACAACAAGAAAAATATTTAAAAAAATAAGATAATTAAACTTATTTTCCTATCCAACGATGATGACATATATTTGTAAGTTGCTCGTTATAAAAGTTTCAATTTTTACACTCTGCTGGAAAATGTATTAATTAATCTTTAAATTCACAATATCTGATATGTAAAAACTAGTACTGGTTCTCAAATTCTACTAGTAAATTCGTGATGATAAGGATAAAACTGATCTTTGAGGTTGATTGCATACATTAATAAACAAGAGTAAAGACGTACTTTAAAACAATTAATGTGAGGCTAGGGGAAATAGTAAAGCAGATAAAAGCCTGTTGATGTAGTGTCATTTCTGCCTTCAATCATGCTAATGATATATTCATAATCATAAAATCATATCTCTCTCTCTCTCTCTCTCTCTCTCTCTCTCTTTGCATGTGTGTGTGTGTGTGTAAAATGAAAGCACCGGTCTGTAGGAGAAGACATCAGCATGACAAACTTGTTTGGTACATATTTATATCTTCTTAAATACACTGTCACCCCACAACCCTCTCTCTCTCTCTATCTCTCTCATTGTGTGAACTGAAAGCTGATTAGACATCAGCATGACACACATATACTATAATTAACCACTCTCTCTCTCTCTCTCTCTTTCTCTCTCGCTCTATATATAGGGTGTCATCCCTGAATTCCCAACTACACAGATACATACGTATATGCATTCATAGAGTTGAGAATCGAAGAAGAAGAAGAAGAAGAAGAAGATGATGAGAGGTTCGAGCAACACAAGATGGTGTCCAACTCCACAGCAAGTGATGGTGCTGGAGCAGCTCTACACGAGAGGCCTCAAAACCCCAACCGCCACCCAAATACAGAAGATCACCGCACACCTCTCCATCTACGGTAACATCCAGGGCAAAAACGTCTTTTACTGGTTCCAGAACCACAAGGCCAGGGACCGCCAGAAGCTCCGCAAGACCCAACTCCACCTACACTACCAACGCCTACTGCACTCCTCCCCCTCCCCCTCCCCTCATACTATCCTCCATTTTCAGGTTTTTCTTCTCCTTCTTCTTCTTTTCTTCTTCTTCCTTTTTTTTAAAAAATAAATGAATATATATATATATATATATATATATTTCTCCTTAATCATATATACATAATAGCACCTTCTGTACCCTAAAACAACCATTTGCTAGTACAGTACGTACTAATTGTCTGGAAAGTGAATGAGGAAACAGTATTTTTACCTGCATGGATTCATTAAATAATTCACGAAAATAGTACCAAGAAATTTAATTATATATTTACTTGGAATGCATAAGCATAAGCTTTGAGATGCAGTATATATTAATATTCCCCAGTCAGTCCGTCCCCACTACTTTTATTTGTCTTTCCAATTAACTAGTACATGCAAACTTTTTTATTTTCTTTTGAAGTAACTAGTACATGCAAACTTACTTCTTCATCATCAAGTTTTGGATTTATTAAAAAACACGTTACATGAATTTTCACCTGGTAATATATACAGTAAGTACGCCTCTCATTTAATTTAAGCTTTGTATTTTAGGTTTAGTGTGTTTTCTTTTCAGAATTGAAGATCTGCAAATTTAGGGTGTTGATTTCACAAAGTTGGGATATTCAGTTCATTGACGTCCCACATATATATATATATAGGTTTCCTAGATTAGTAACTCCTTTTTCAAGATCAGCGGCTTCTGGTTGGGATAATTACATCTTTGATATATTTCATGTTTCAGGAGATCTAGTATGTAAGTAGAGAATTTATTGGCATCAGATCAGCTCTTTGCTTAGAAATTTCATCGGAAATTTATTTTGATCAATTGTTGAAGATTTGGACCACTTACACAGCGCAAGAATTAAATGTGAGAAGAGAAGAGAAGAGAATCCAAAATTCTTGAGTTCCGTTAGGTATATGAGCTACTACGGCTCCGGTTGATTAATAAATTAATTAGGTCTAATAAATTAAATCATAATCTTTGGTGGTTGGTATGAAACTCAAAAATTTACTTATACTACGGTTACATGAAATTTGCTTCCTCTTCTTTCTTTGTTTTAATTTAATTAACCGATGATTTCTAATGTTACCTGGCGGAGAAAAAAGAGTATTAACTAATAAATTTAAGTGTACTGTAGGGTGGTGGTGGTGGAGTTCATGAAGAGGAGGTCCCTGAAGCGATGAGAAGGTACGAGTACAGGCATGATAATTCGACTATGAGGATGGAGGTGGTGGGTCCCACCACCCCTTGCTGCAGGAGGAGTGATGAGCATCAGCCCCTTCAAACCCTAGAACTCTTCCCCCTCACTGCTTCAACTGATGATCTTCAGAAAAGGCCCAGTGCCAGTGGTGATTCTTTTACGCAATCTTGATGTATCGTTGATGAATCACTCATGCAATTAACCATGGCCAGCCCAATTATATTGTTTCAAAACTATATATAGTCTATCATCATATAATATAGTATCTCTCTCTTTCTCTTTCTCTTTCTCTCTCTAGTGTGCTGGTGTTCTCTCTCTCTCTCTCTCTCTCTAATATATAGTAGTATAATGAGAGATGCAATTAAGGTGGTCTTGTCTGTGTTTTTCAGTTATATATGTGTCTGTAGACTTCCAAAATATGCTAAAATGTCCAATAGTTGCAGCGGAGAGTACTCTCTCTTTACTACTGGCCACTTCACTCTATCTTCTGTTTCCTAATACTACGTACTCTCTGTATTTTCCCAATTCAGCATCTATCCTTTCTGTGTTTGCAGAATCTTTTTTCATTTTATACATTTTTGTTATTACTTATTATTATAATTACCTCTCTCTCTCTCTCTCTCTCATGAAAATGAAAATGAAAATATACTCCTATATTAATTTGATGTGTCCTTTTCTGCATAGAGCTGGAGAAACGATATCTGCAGAGATGATTTTTCTCTTAATTTATGAGAGACAAGTCGATGAAGCTGCTGCATGCATGCATCACACATCATCAATTTTTTTAAAGCCAAAATCTGGGACGTGTCACCAAATAATTAAAAACAAGAAATGAAAAGTTTTCAAGAAAAACAAGAGGAAGAGAGATTTTTTTTTCTTTTTTCGGGGGAACAATTTTCGAGAAACCAGTACTGGTCTAGTTGAATGGCTAGTGATTGGATTGTGGGATTTTGTTTATTTCAATTTTATATTACTCTTAATGTCTATTTTTGCCCGTTTTCAAAGTGAGTATTCAAAAAATACCCACTTTAAAAAAACACATTCCAAAAATGCCCGTTTTACTTAAAATATAATAAAATGGGCCCCATTTCACACATTAATTTCCGCGCTTCACGTGTTATGGGTACGATTTTGTCGTTTTATAATAGCGAATATCGCTGATAAATATCGCTGGCCCACATTTTCGTGCGCTTTTGAAGGAACTTAGAGCGCTTTTCAAAAATAGATAAAAATGCATCGAGCGCTTTTGATGAAACATCGAGCGCTTTTGAAGGAACATCGAGCGCTTTTAAAAAATTACGGGCACTTTTCATGAAATTAAAAAAAAAATGGAAAATCACATTATGGAGCGCTTTTCAAACACCATCGAGCGCTTTTCAGAAAGCATGGAGCGCTTTTCACAAATTATCGAACGTTTTTCATTGATTTTGTAAAATCTTCAATTTTTTTTTTGAGAAAAGTCAAAAACTCCCGGGAGTTTTTCCTCATGGAGAGTTATTGATATTCATGGAGAGATATTGAGGCTCATAGAGAGATATTGGTGAAGTGGGACCCATTTTTATTGTATTTTAATAAAATGGGCATTTTTTGAATGTGTATTTTCAAAATGGGTATATTTTAAATCTATATTTTCAAAATGGGTATTTATAGATTTAGCCCTTTATATTATATGTTTGACAGATTGGATTGGACGAGGCGTTGTTTAAAAGCTTTTTCTTACATGTTTGTGGGATGGATTGCTCAATCTTTGACTTTCGAGTTAAGACAAATTTCGTGTAAGCCAAAAATACGATCCGTATGTTTATCATCGACAAAGGGGAATTTATTTATGAATCAACCCTAATAGCAATATGCTGTAAACAATTGAATAGTAAAGTTTGGTTTATGTATATGAAGAAGTTACTAAGATATAAATTAGGTGCTTCAACAAAAAGAAAAATAAAATAAAAAAATAAAACAAAAACAAAAAACAAAAAACAAAAATAAAAAATAAAAAATAAAAATAAAACAAAACAAAACAAAGATTTTAGGTGCTTAATTAGAACGAAAAATATTAGAGTTATCACCAAAATTCCAAAACCAGAGGTTGTATTTTGTTATTGTGGCTAATCATAGTCAAAGAATTCATTAAGCGTGTCTCCACTCTCCAATAACAACTAATTAGTTTGATTTTAGAAGATACAGCAATTAAATATCCATGTCCGACATCAGAATCATTTGTAAAAAATACTCTCTCCGTCTATCCATAATAATCTTTCGATATATATGCATCTTGATGTGAAAAAATAAATATTAAGATAAAATTTATGTCTTACTTAATATTGTGTACTTCTCAAAATCCCACCGTCGCGGCTGCACAGACATTTACAAAACTGATGGCGGAACCATGGTGGTTCTTCAAAATGCTTACGAGAAAGCATCGCCTTCAAACATAGACTTGGCAAATTTCAAGGTTAATCATTTAATGTGAATTTTACTGCGAAACCATGAATGTTAGCATCGAAATCCGAATTACTACTCATTTTTTATCTTTTGTTTTAAAATCAAAATATAAATTGATGTTTCCTTGATTTTCGTTCCCCGTTTTACTGCGAAACCATGAATGTTAGCATCGAAATCCAAAAAACTACTCATTTTTAATATTTTGTTTCAAAATCAAAATATAAATTGATATTTTCTTGATTTCGTTCCTTGTTTTACTGCGAAACCATGAATGTTAGCATCAAAATCTAAATTAATGCTCATTTTTAATCTTTTGTTTCAAAATCAGAATTTGAATTTATGTTTCCTTGATTTTCGTTCCCTGTTAATATTAAATCAGAGTATAAGTGTTGTGTAGTCGGTTAATTTACTGTGAATTTAAGTGCTTTGTTGGATTTGGATTTTGTATTTCTTGCTAAATTTGTGGCATTAATATAATTAAAATATAAATTGATGTTTCCTTGATTTTTGTTCCCTATTAATATTCTTGAAAATAAAGATCGTTCATATTAAATCAGAGTAGAAAGTGTTGTGTAGTCGATTCATTTATTGCGAATTTAAGTGCTTTGTTGTTGGATTTGGATTTTGCATTTTCTGCTAATTTTATGGCATTAATTTTGGAGGTCAATCCACGAACAATTCTTTCTCTTACCAATTGTTTTGTTTCAACCAATATTTTAAAAATTGGACTGGAGGTCGATCCGGCGTGACCTTCGAGGAATTTAACAACTCACAAAATGAAACTCTAAAATTTGAATTTTTTCACCATTATTTTTAGTTCCCCCCTGTACATGTTCTACAAATGTGGCAAACTAACTCTTCACATCTCCTAATATGGTTTCCAAGTTCATCATCGATTTAAACCAACCTCCTCCTATCGATCATGAAATACAGAGTGAACGGGGGGATCCCAATTTTCATGACACATTCTTCATCCGAAAACATCATAATCGAACTAGACACAAACAATGATGAGATTAGGTATCCAATTATTGAACTCGACTTACATGAACTTAGGGAAGATAACGAGGGAGCGTCTTCAGATTCATAGGAGGAGGCGATAGTTTCTGATCAAAATGGAAGTAACGATATGAATGATGAAATTGAGAGAATCGTACACAATCAACAAACAGTCCAAGGTATGATATACGTCCAAGAGTATTTATCTTTTTTCATTTTTGTTCCGGAAAACTTATACTCCTCCTATCAAAGACGAGGTTATTTATTTTGGTTGTTGCTTGGCATGATGGAATTAAGAATGACTCTTCTGCCTTGATAATCAAACTGAAAAAATAATTGATTCATACACAATAATTCAATATTGTAATTGATTCATGCACAAGGCAAAAGAATCAATTTGGTGAGTATGTGTCTATCGTTATTCTTTTTTACCGTGTTGATTGGTAGGATATAATCGAGAAGGGAAAAGAAGAGTCCTGAATGACTCAGAACGATGGACATGGAGAATTTATCATGTTTTGCTAGAGAATAGTGTAGATGGTAAATTGAAGAGAAATACAACAAAAGAGGTGCAAGAGATGTTTAATATCAAGAATGTGCGAACAATACAAAGAATATGAATAATTCATAAGAGAACTCCATCTAGTGTGGATGTCGATGTTTCGTCAAGGAGGAAGAACAATTATGGTCTTAAGAGAAAAGAAGTGGATTTAAGGCGAGTACAGGAATAGAGTTACAGCAATAAACGACGATAACATCTCTTTCAGAAGCTTTAGGAGTTAGCTACTCAAAGATGTATCATCTGTTCAAGAGAGGTTTTCTCCGTCATCACTCAAGTGCTATTAAACCATATTTGAAATAGGAAAATAAAGTCTCCCGGCTAGAGTTCTGCTTGTCAATGCTTGATAAAAGCACGATATTGAATGATCCTACGTTCAAGAGCATGCACAACTATGTGCATATGATGAGAAATGGTTTTACGTGACCAAAAAAGATCAAACATATTACTTACTTGAAGATGAAGAGGATCCCGACCGGTCATGTCAAAGTAAAAATTTCATTTCAAAAGTCATGTTCTTAACAGCTACGGTTCATCCGAAGTTTGATGATGAAGGAAGTGTGGTATTTGATGGTAACATTAGATGTTGGCCATTTATCATCGAGCAACGGCGCTGAGAAATAGCGTAAATAGGGATGCTGGCACTATGAAAATGAAGGTCATGATGACATCAGTTAAGAGGGAGACTATTAAAATGTTTTTAATTAAAAATGTTATTCCTAAAATTCATGAGAAGTGGCCAAGATCGCAACACAGAGAAACTATTTTTATATAATAAGACAATGCTAGGACACTTGTTCCTCCAAATGATCCCGATTTTTTAGCCGCAGCCTCACGCAATGGATTTGATATTCGCCTAATATGTCAACCACCAAATTCCCCCGATTTTAAGATACTCGACCTTGGGTTTTTTTAGGGCCATACAATCTTTGTAACAGAAAAGGTGTGCAAGAACTATTCATGATCTTGTTTGTGCAGTAGAGAAAGCATTCAATGACTACTCCCCCATCAAACTAAATTATGTGTGGTTGACATTGCAACTGTACATGAAAGAAGTCATGACGTTAGAAGGAGGAAATCGATACAAAATTTCACACATAAATAAGAAACGGCTTCAAAGGCTAGGTTGTCTTCCAACTAGTATTTCATGTGAGACTGCATTCGTACAAGCAACGAGCTAGCGACTTGGTTGCAATACGACTCGGTAATTTAATTTTACCGCGAGCATTTATTCTTTGAATGTACTATATGCATTTATCTCATATCCTACTTTGGTACGTGGAAGGAGGACGAGGAATGAACGATTGAAGTTAATTTCGATCGGATTACATTGTTACAAGGTTTTACATATTAACCTGGTACGTATTGGGTGTGTTAGCAATTTTTTCCCACAAAAGATGGAAAATATTAGAGCAACAATAATATTTCATTCTCTTTATATACTTTTTTAGGTGTCAAAAGGACTCTCTCAATCAAATAAAATGACATTAGAAGTTATTTCACTTATGTTTCTCTATATATCTCTTATAACTAGTTATGTAATCTGGGTTTCTGGTTCTTGTGAGTAAATACTTTTTGATTTAGATAAATTTTCTGTTAACTTTGCATGGGGATTACATTTCTCTAGATACAGTCCCCTTTAATAGGTATGTTCCTACAATTAAAATTCACGTCCCAAAAGAAAGTATGTGCCCCTTTCAACTTCACTTCAACATATAAGATATTGAAAAGCAAAATTCAGCACCAATAGAATTACGAATAATATCATAATTTAATAATTCAGCAAGCATAATACAATGCCAATAACAATGATCGTAAAACATCACATAATAAGAAAACATTACTTGATCTATTTTTCCTCAAACAATCTTGGTAAGAGAATTTTAAGCATAGAGATTTTCACATCGTCATCATCTTGATCATCCAAAATGACGTTCTCTTTAACCTTGGTTGCATCTTGATGGAAGGTGATGACAACTGGAGAATACCATTTTCAACATCCGAATCGGAAACTTTGATGGACTCTATCGCATGATTAAGTAGTATGGCGAATCTTTCAGTTCTTTAATTCCACCCCTCACTTGGCATCCTTAATAGCCTTTTCTATTCTCATCATTTCATCATCAAGATCATTATCTTCAAGAAATTCCATATTCCTTTTCGATTCGTCCTTTCCACTCACATCCATAAATCAAAACATAAAATTATCACAGTTGCAACAAAAAAAAAAGAAGAAAAAATGCCTGCCTTTAAATAAGCTTCTCAGAATAATAGAAGAGTGTACATGTACATGGAAAGTCCTTACGTATCATGCTTGAATTAATTGAAGATTAATACTATGCACTGAACCAATTAATGAGAAGTTGAAACATAAGGTCATTTTGGATTAAAAAAGTTAGAACGACAAAGAAATTGAAGAAAAACAAAAATGAATGAAGAAATGACTTACAAAATGAATAGGAGAGAGTATTTTATTGATATCATACATAAAAAGAAATGAGGCGTTCTACTAGACTTCGTTAAAACTCAGTAAAAGAATTAAGAACAATTTTAAAAACAATTAAATAATAGAGTATCATGTATGGTTGCTTATGATTGTATGTAAATGGGACAATGATGGTAAGAGTACAAAATATTGACACTCCTTATGTTCTAATTTTTTTTTTTACCATAATTTCGTTTTGATCGTCTTTGAAAAATCTTACCTTCTATTTTTGGATATAGACCTTTCATAAATAATACAAATAAAAGTGAAAGCATATTTCCACTGTCAATAAACAATATAATACATTACACTAAAGATATGACTCAATACTCACTATCAGTACAAGTCAATTATATTCTTTTTATCATGTTGGTCAAACCGGGACTAAATTTTAGAGGACTGAGGAAGTAAATATTACATACGTTCACGAAATATGCGCACTTGTTACCATATTTATCTGTCCACGTGCAACTTATGTGCATAACTATTTTTTGATATAGACCCCACATAAAAGTTTACTTATCTACCTTTATATTGCACACCAAATACAAATGTGAGACCAAAAACATCACTTTATCAATCAAAATGTAAGACCCAAAACATCACTTTATCAATTAAAAGGTGAGATCCAAAATATCATTTTATCAACCACTCATTATAAAAATTAAAAATCGTATCATGAGATTTTATACACACATTTTGTGAATGGAATGAGTAATATTTTTGGGCTTGTACAAACCCCACCCAAATACGTTGAGGTTGGGCCAACAAAAGTCTAAGTTGGGCTGAAGCTAATTACCTGTTTGACTCATTAGAATGGAAATATTAATCTTGGTTAGATTATGGTTTTTTATTAATATAGTACTAATTAAGTCCTCTTCTGTCAGATCTCATTACTTATGATAAATAAATCTTAATCTTAATTAGTATAATTTAACGTTAGGTCAATCAAACTAAAATTATGCTAATAAATTAAAAGAAAATAATCATCACATGCCTTGAATTCATGCAGCTTCGTTCTAATTTCTGTTAATCTGGATTTAATTGTAATTATGGAAAATCATTGAGAAAGATCGTGTATATATGTACGAAAAATTAATTACTGGTTTTCTCTAGTTACCTAATTACCATTCTCTTATTCAGAAAAACCTTTGACAATCTGCTCAAGCATACACTAAATACATAAATTTATTCACATGATCATTAAATCTCATTTAGTTTTCTCTCCAAAGGAAAAATCTCATTTACTTTTTTGAATCACAAAGCTTAAATCTTATAACGTATTTCATAAAATATAGACAATCTAATTCAAGATCAAATGCAAGATTTACAAAATTTCCAAAACTAGCATGATGTTATTCTCAAAATATAATAGTATACATTTGAACGAAATTCATCAAATTTCCACTATATATACGTCGAGGCTACAAATCAATCTCTAAAAAAAAAGAGAAACACATTCTCTTCTAATTAAAAAAAAAAAAAATCCTCCAAAAAATTGATGGATCAGAAGAAAAAAACAAAGGGGCGGCAAAAAATAGTGATAAAAAAGATAGAGAGAGAAAATGACTGCTATGCAACATTCTCAAAGCGGAGACAAGGGTTGTTCAAGAAAGGGAGCGAACTCTCCACCCTATGCGATGCTGACGTGGGCATCTTCATCTTCTCTCCGACTGGGAAGCCCTTCTCCTTCTTCCATCCGTCGATGGAGGCCGTTGTCTCTCGGTTCCGATCGAACGGGGCGGAGAACGACGACGCTTCTAGGCTGCTAGAGGCGTACTCGAGAACTAGGGTTTTTCAGCTGAACCAGATGTTGGAGAAGGTTGGAGGGAAGCTGCATGGCGAGGAGGAGAGAGAGAGCGAGCTGGATGGCGCGATGATGAGAGAGAATGGAGGCGTGTGTTGGGAGGAAGAAGATGACGTTGAGAGTCTTGAGAAGGAAGAGGTGGAGGAGTTGATTGGTTTCATGAAGAATCTGCGGTTGAAGTTGAGTAGCCAACGTGAGAAATTGGCGAGAGAAGGAGCTCACTGAATTATAAATATACATATAATATTGAAAAAGATGATGTATTAATTATTTGATATATGAAGGAATTTCAGAAGAAGATGTGATCGATCTTGTTTTCGCAAGGTAGTTAATGCACGAAAACTGAGATTTAATGAACATGAAAAGGGACACAAAGGATTTATGTGGTTCGATCTACCGGAATAGATCTACGTCCACGGAGCAAAAGAGAGTATGAATATTATTGCTAATATGCGTATAGCTTGTACAAAGATTGCCCCCCCCCCTTCAACCTATTCTAAACCCCTATTTATAAGTGTTTACATATGGAATTCGACTAGGATTATAAGTCTTTTCCTATTAGGACTCTTTGGCTTGATCTCCTCCTTTATTGGATAAACACCGAGCTTCTATATCTCTTGTAGAGCTTGAATTGTAGTCGATGTAGGAGTTGCCTTGGTGTAGAGGTTCCTTTGAGGTGGGCCGAAGTGGACTCGGCCTAGGTGGGCTGTTTGGGCCGAGCCAAGTAAGGCTCTTAAGTGGGCCGAGCTGCATAGGCCGAGCTTGACAGTCGGAGCCCAATTATATTGGGCTCGATGCTTGGGCCTAGTAGCTAGGCCATATCCTATCACATCCCCCCCAAAAAGATATGGAAGTGAAGGTGTGATTGGGGTAGAAAGGCGAAGCATGAGTAGTTAAAGTGACATTGCCCCTTCGGAAATACAATTTCGACGAAGTCGGAATGCGTACCTCCTCGTTAGGACGAGGTCGAACTGAAAATCGCATTGCCCCTTCGGAAATAAAATTTCAATGAAGTCGGAATGTGTAGCGCCTCGTTAGGACGAGGTCGAACTGAAATTCACATTGCCCCTTCGGAAATAAAATTTCGACGAAGTCGGAATGTGTAGCGCCTCGTTAGGACGAGGTTGAACTGAAATCATGCCCCTTCGAAAATACAATTTCGACGAAGTCGGAATGCGTACGGCCTCGTTAGGACGAGGTCGAATTGAAATTCACATTGCCCCTTCAGAAATAAAATTTCGACGAAGTTGGAATGTGTACCGCCTCGTTAGGACGAGGTTGAACTGAAAATCACATTGCCCCTTCGGAAATAAAATTTCGATGAAGTCGGAATGTGTAGCGCCTCGTTAGGACGAGGTCAAACTGAAATTCACATTGCCCCTTCGGAAATAAAATTTTGACGAAGTCGGAATGTGTAGCGCCTCGTTAGGACGAGGTTGAACTGAAATCATGCCCCTTCGGAAATAAAATATAAAATTTCGATGAAGTCGGAATGTGTACGGCCTCATTAGGACGAAGTCGAACTAAAATTCACATTGCCCCTTCGGAAATAAAATTTCAACGAAGTCGGAATGTGTACGGCCTCGTTAGGACGAGGTCGAACTGAAATTCACATTGCCCCTTCAGAAGTAAAATTTCGACGAAGTCGGAATGTGTACCGCCTCGTTAGGACGAGGTCGAACGGAAATTCACATTGCCCCTTCGGAAATAAAATTTCAACGAAGTCGGAATGCGTACGGCCTCGTTAGGACGAGGTCGAACTGAAATTCACATTGCCCCTTCAGAAATAAAATTTTGACGAAGTCAGAATGTGTACCGCCTCGTTAGGATGAGGTCGAACTGAAATTCACATTGCCCCTTCGGAAATAAAATTTCGACGAAGTCGGAATGTGTAGCACCTCGTTAGGACGAGGTCGAACACGTGATGTGTCAATTACATTTAATGCGCCGTTTGGGGTCCCGATAAAGTAGGCGGAAAGTTACTAAAACTTCTTTCAGACGCCACAATCAACATTTTTGAAATTCGGAACCCTAAAAATTTTCGGCAATTCATCTTCTTCCTTCACGCTTGCAGTGCTGCCGTCAGTGTTACACCAGAATCCAGTGAACCATTCGTTGTCATCACAGTCGTCCATCGCTTAAAAAGTAAGTACATGGCTTCCTCTTCTTTTATGCGCGAGTCGAGCGGTAGTGGTAGTCAGGATTCGGGCGAAAGGTTTATGTCGCCGCCGGTATCTCATTCGCCGGAAAATGTAGATGTAGATGTATATACTGTAGAGTCGGACATTCCGTCGAATTGTAGGGTAGTTTTTGCTTCTCCCCGTGATTCAGTCGGAACAGTGTCAAAATTTTCTTCAACCCTAGATTCATCTGCAATTTTGAAAATTGCAAAAAATTATGTATTTCCCGATTGGATAGAGATGGTAGTTCCTCGACCGGAGGATAGGGCGTCAAATCCTCCCATTGGATTTGTAACTGAAGACTGTTTAAACCATGGTCTTCGTCTTCCTCTTTCGCCTGTGTTTGCCAATCTCCTTCGGAGGTTCGGCATTCCTTTAGCCCAAATAATGCCGAACTCTTTTAGGCAGTTCACTGCTTTAGGCATACTTAGTAGTCGTCACGGGGTCAGCCTGTCAGTAGAGCTGATCCTGAAATATTTTCAATTTAATTCCTACAATGGGTGGTACTATTTGACACCCCGTCTTGACTTTCGAGTGAAGACGAAGTCAAAAATCCCGAACTGGCAGTCGAAGTTCTTTTTCTGTCGGTTCGGTGAGGTCCCACATTTCGTCTGGAATGTGGGTAAACTGAGGAACCAAGGCACCGAAGAGAAGTTCGGTGTGCTTGAGGAAGTGTTGACTAGCCTCGTCGATGAAGAATTCACCGAGGCCGATCTTGCTAGGGCGGGGCTGAGCCCTTATGATCCAGACTCCATGGTTGAGCCGGTGAAGGGTGAGGCTCCACTTGGTCCATTTATTTGTTTTATGTGTTCCGTTTCATTGTGATGAGGCGCTTACTATTTTTCTGCATTGAAACTTCTCGGTAAGAAGAGGGCAAGGTCGAGCACTACCGAGAAGCCAGCGTCCGAGGTTTCTTCGGAACGAACAGAGAGCGGACTACGCTCCTCACCAATGGGGTCCCCTCCGGAGCGACCTCTCGTTCGAAAAAAGAAACAGCAGAAGTTGGTTGTTGCTACTCCGACTGGAGAGGAGGATTGCACAGTCACTGCAGTCCGGTTATCTGGCGGTGTTGGACGCCAGGGTCTTGGAGAACTGGTGAATCAGCCTCGGCCATTTCCTGAGGTCGACTCTCACATACAACTGTACTTCGGCATTTCATTATTATATATTTGCTGACGTTAATGTGTGTTTATATAGGGTGCCGAGGACATGGTGGCGAGGCTGAGCGACCTTACTTCAGAGTTGAGCGGTTTCCTGACCGCTGGGGTCGACCGCTTCAATGAGGTGGTCCGAGTTCAGCGCGACCTGAAGAACGAGAAGGGCGGCCTCATCAACCGATTGGCATTGGCCAAAGCTAGGGTGTTGGTAGAACGGGCTGCGGTTGAGTCGGCGAAGGACGCTGTTGAGGCAGCGAAGAGAGAGACGGCCATGTGGAAGGCCGAGGCGGAAGCGGCGAAGCGACAGGAGGCTGAGGTGGTGGCCAGGCAGGGGTCGCTGCTTCGGTCTTATACGGAGAGGCTCTTCCGCTCCGAAAGATTCTCGGAGCTGGCCGGGCAGGTCGCCGCGATCCTAAACACGCGTGCAGTTAGCGACGCTATCGACAACATCACTTCTGATATTCCGAACTTGGACAAGGCCAAGTACGGATATCAGGAGATGTCAGATGCGGCTGTCAACCGTGCATATGCTGAGGCGTTGGTGGAAGGCCTCAAAAGCATTCCCGTGCTGGACAGCTTAGCCTCGGCGTCTACTGTGTTGACTGCCGAGGTGGTGGAGGGATGGCCAGTTGACAGGGATGAGGAGTTGGAAGGGCTGATTGCCGTCCTCAGCCGTACTGCCGAGCCCGAGGCTGAGGATGCTGGCTGAGGCGGAGAGGAGGCCGAAGAGGAAGGCGATGCCGACGACGACGAGGCCCCTCGTCAGAATGAGGAGAATGCTGAAGTGGTCAGTTGATCACCTCTGTATATTCTCTCTCTTTCTTTTTCTTTTTTTTTGTGTAGGGCTTTTGTACTGCGGCATCGGTAGGATGTCGCTTGACTTTCGCCCTTGTGGCCTTAATAAAATTTCAACATTTAATTGAAACTTTTTTCTTTGCATTGTAGTCTTCCCCCACAATTTTCGATGCCTCCCCGTACATTGCACAAATCAATAAATTATTGCGGGCTCTTGAAGCTAAGAATGTCGAAGCTCTTCGTTGGAAAGACCAAGCTAACCATATCTAGGACGAGGCCGACGTTAGACTTAGAGCCGCTCAAATCAGAAATGACGAGCTCGAAGCTAGGCTCCTGGAGCTGGGAGATAAGTATGAGGCCTTGAAAGAAGAAGCTGATAAGATCGCCGAGGAGCACGCTGAATACGAGGCTATCATCCGCCGAAACGGCGGGAAAACCATTTCCGAAGTCGATGCAAGGGTAACAGAGGTCGCAGCCCGGTGCAAAGATTACCGAGAAAGATACGGGGTGGACTCCTGGGAGCTCCAAGATCAGAGGGCCGAGCTGAAGCGAGTGGCCGGTATGTACGATGTGATCTTAGCTCGGCGCCTGAAGTTGGCTGCTTGACTTGCCCGAGACGAAGCAGCCTCTACGAGCTCGTCTACTGCTGGCGGTCCAAGTTCGTCAACCTCTGTCGGTCCATCGAGTTCGAGGTTTGCTCCCCATTCAAAGGAGTTCTATGACCGTGAACGTGAATTGGCTGTTCAACGAGGCCGAGGCCGGGGTTGGAGTTTCCAACAAGGACGCGGTAGAGGTCGAGGCGCAGCTCAAGGATGAGGTCGAGGAAGGTTTAGTATAGATGATGTTTTGAACGTCAATGTTGATAGTGATTTTGTCTCGAAATGGCTTAGTTGTAGCAAGCCTAAGCCGCCGGACTCATCTTGATCACCATGTAATTGTACAGTTCCATTTTTAATAAAAAGCGGATTATTTTAGCCTTGATCGAGCCTTTTACTTTATTTTTAACATAGGAAAAAGTCCTTGTTTTAAACAAAGGTAGGCTTGCGACCTCGTCCTCGGACGAGGTTTAGGCTATGAATAGCACTACCTCGTCTTCGGATGAGGTTTAGGCTTTAAATAGCACTACCTCGTCTTTTGACGAGGTTTAGGCTTTGAATAGCACTACCTCATCTTCGGACGAGGTTTAGGCTCTTCTCCGTTTTAAACAAAGGCCGTATCTTTGTTTTTAACCGAGGTTAGGTCAATACGCGCGTTTTAATTTTACTCCTATTAGCTCACTTCGTCTTTTGACAAAGTTTGGCTTTAAATAGCTCACTTCGGAAATTAGATTTTAACGAAGTTTGGCTTTAAATAGCTCACTTCGGAAATTTGATTTCAACGAAGTTTGGCTTTAAATAGCTCACTTCGGAAATTGGATTTCTACGAAGTTTGGCTTTAAATAGCTCACTTCAGAAATTGGATTTCGACGAAGTTTGGTTTTAAATACGTAGTAGCTCACTTCGGAAATTGGATTTCTACGAAGTTTAGCTTTAAATAGCTCACTTCGAAAATTGGATTTCGACGACGTTTATAAAAAATCGGAATACTAAGCATAAGCGGGAGATAGGGACATGCAAGATATGATATGCAAGGACTTGAACAAACAATAAAGGAAAAATAAAGACGACCTGATACGATACCTACGACCTTATATGAACTAATCTCGACCATCACTCTCCTCCACTTATACAAAGTATTTCTTTAAATGAGTAATGTGCCATGTGCGGGGTATGGGCTCACCGGATAAATGGGCGAGCTTGTACGACCCTTTGCCGAGGACTTCTTTAACTCGGTACGGTCCTTCCCATGTGGCTTCAAGCTTGCCGAGCCTTTCCGCTTTACTGATCTCGTTATTCCAAAGTACGAGGTCGCCTACTTGAAATTGTTGGTACTTCACTCTTTGGTTGTAGTACCGAGCTACTTGTTGCTTGTATTTGGCTTCTCTTATGTAGGCGAGCTCTCGTTTCTCTTCCAACAGATCCAGTTTGGTTCGGAGGTCTTCCTCGTTGACTTCGGCTTCGAAGTGGAGAGTGCGCGGGCTCGGCAGGCCGATCTCTACCGAGATCACTGCTTCGGTTCCATACACCAAACTATAAGGTGTTTCACCGTTCGAGGTCCGGGGAGTTGTTCGGTACGACCATAGGACTTGGGGTAAATTTGTTGTCCAATCTCCTTTGGCTTGGTCGAGGCGGGTTTTGAGTCCCTTGACTATTGTTCTGTTCGTAACTTCGGTTTGGCCGTTCGCTTGAGGATGGGCTACCGAAGTGAACTTTTGATGAATGTGAAGCCCTTCAACCATTCTCTGAATATTCGATCGGTGAATTGTGTTCCATTATCTGAAATAAGGATGCGAGGTACACCAAAACGGCAAACCACATTCTTCCATATGAAGTTGAGGGCGTTCTTGCTTGTGATCTTTGCCAAAGGTTCGGCTTTGACCCACTTAGTGAAGTAATCGATGGCTATGATGAGGAACCGGAGCTGTCCAGGAGCTTTATCAAACGGTCCAACGATGTCAATTCCCCATTGCACGAACGGCCACGGGCTTTTCATGCTTATGAGGTCGGTTTGAGGTAATCTCGGCACCGTCCCATGATTTGACATTTTTGGCACTTTTTGACCAGTTCAACTGCGTCTTGGAACATTGTAGGCCAATAGTATCCCCAACGCGTGACCTTCTTTGATAGTGCTCGAGATCCGATATGGCTTCCACATGACCCTTCATGAACTTCGCGTAACGCGTAGTTTGCTTGGTTCGGCCCGACACATCTTAAAAGAGGTTGAAGGTATGACTTTCTGTACAGAATTCCTTCTTGTAGAACGTACTTTGGTGACTTGCTTAAGATCTTTCTTGCCTCAAGCTTGTCACTGGGTAACTCGCCCTTCTCCAAATAATTCCGAAGAGGAGTCATCCAATTCAGTGCATCATCGTCAACTACGAGGCCGACCTCGGCTTCATCTATACTTGGATGCTTGACTTGTTCCACTGGAGAGCTTGTTGACGAGGATGCCAGTTTGCTTAAGGCATCGGCTCGGGTGTTTGCTCCTCTTGGGATTCGTACTAGCTCGAAGTAGGTGAAGCTTTCTTGCAGACTTTTAGCTTTTTGGAGATACTTCTTCATTCTGTCGCCCTTTGCCTCGTATGTGCCGAGCATATGGCTGACTACGACTTGGGAGTCACAGTAGACTTGTACAGCTCGTATTTGGAGACTTTGAGCGAGGCGAAGTCCTGTAATTAATGCTTCGTACTCCACTTCATTGTTTGTGGTAGGGAAGTCGAAGCGAAGTGCATAGGTTATCTCCTGCTCGTCTGGACTGAGAAGTATGATGCCCGCACCGCTTCCTGATTTTCCAGAGGCCCCGTCAACGTATACCTTCCAACAGTGTTTGGGCTTTTGACTTGTGGGTTCGGCTCCAACAATATCTGAAGTGGTATCGGGTGGCTTCGGTGCTTCTGTAAACTTAGATTCCACAAGGAAGTCAGCTAAGGCTTGGCCTTTGATAGCACTGCGTGGACAGTAGCTGATGTCATGCTCACCCAGCTCGACTGCCCATTTCGTAATTCTGCCCGAAGCTTCAGGCTTCAATAGCACTTGCCGAAATGGGAGGTCGGTGAGGACCTGTATCGGATGTGCCTGGAAATAAGGTCGTAGCCTCCTCGCAGCGTTTACTAATGCCAGTGCGATCTTCTCTAATGGTTGATACCTCGTCTCTGCCCCTTTGAGTGCTCGGCTGATGAAGTAGACCGGAAGTTGCCGACGTTTTTCTTCATGTACTAGGACGGCACTTATAGTTTCATCTGAAGCCGCGAGGTATAGAGATAAAGTTTCACCTTCGTGCGGGACCGACAAGGTTGGGAGCTTGGAGAGGTACTTTTTTAGGTCGGCGAACGCTGATTTATGTTCCTCTTCCCATTTAAAAACTGGGTTCTTCTTAAGAATCTTGAAGAACGGGAGTTACTTCTCTGCCGCTTTTGAAAGGAACCGACTTAGGGCAGCTAGGCAGCCCGTCAGTTTGTGCACGTCGTGAATATTCTCCGGAACCTTCATCTCTTGAACAGCTCGGACCTTGGACGGGTTAGCCTTTAATCCTTCTTGAGAAACCCAGCATCCTAAAAATTTTCCGGATCGGACCATAAAGGTGCACTTTTCAGGATTCAGCTTCAGGTTGACTTTCCGAAGGAGGCTGAGGACAATCTCGAGATCGTCAGCACAGGTGGCCGGCTCCTTGCTTTTGACGACGATGTCATCCACATATACCTCCACATTTTTGCCGATGTGGGGCTCGAAAATTTTGTCCACCATTCTTTGATAAGTGGCTCCAGCATTCTTTAGTCCGAAAGGCATTTTCTTATATGCAAAAACACCGAAGTCAGTGATGAAAGCTGTCTTTGGTGCATCTTCGTCACTCATCAAGACTTGTTGATATCCCTTATACAGATCTAAGAAGCTGAAAACCTTGTGGCCGACCAGAGCCTCGACTTTCTTGTCGATGTTAGGGAGGGGATAACAGTCTTTGGGGCAGTGTTTATTTAGATCAGTGTAATCAATACACATTCGCCAACCTCCTCCTTGTTTCTTCACCATCACCGGGTTAGCAATCCACGTCGGATACTTGACCTTGAAGAGTATTCGTGCCTCTAACAGTTGGTGCACTTCGTCATGTATGACCTGGTTCCGGTCTGCTGCGAATACTCGCTGCTTTTGCTGGGCTGGCTTTACTCTGGGGTCAATGTTCAACCGGTGTGTGATAACATCTGGTGAAACTCCGGTCATGTCAAGCGGTGACCAAGCGAAGACATCCTTATATTCCCGAAGTAGTTGGACGACTTGCTTGCGGAGTTCGGCTCCTCCAGCGAAGCCAACTTTGATGACCTTAGTCGGGTCATTTTTGCATACTACAACGGCTCCTACCAGCTCGTAGAATGCGGAAATGTCTTCCAACACTTCGGGTTTCTGTAATTGCTATGCCTGCGGATGCTGAGGTGTTCCAACACCTCGTAGGGCGATTTGCATGCACTCCTTCGCTCTTTTTTGGTCGCCGCGAACTACAATTATCCTATTTTTCGATGGAATTTTGATCGTTAGGTGGTACGCCGAGCATATTGCCTTCATTGCGACCAACCAATCTCTTCCTAGGATAATGTTATAGGGAGAGTTTGCTTTAACGACGAAAAAGCTGACTATCCTAGTGGATGACAATGGGTGCTTCCCCACTGTCACTGGTAATTGGACTATTCCTTCGGTTTGCGTCTCTTGTTGGACGAAGCTTTTCAGGGGAATTGGTGCTGGTACTAAACGAGCCTCTTCGACCCCGAGCTTCTCGAAGCAATCCTTAAAGAGCACACTTACCGAGGCTCCACTGTCAATGAAGATTCGTTGGATGGGCTTATTAGCCACCCCTGCCTCGATTACAATGGCATTTTGGTGAGGTATCATTGATGGCATTGGGTCCTTCTCTGAGAAAGTAATGACCTCGTCTTTTTTAAACCTTTTTTGTAAAGGTTCATCTGTAGGGGGACTTCTGGCCTCGGCCTTGAGTGATGGGAGTCCGGTAATAGCGGTAATGATTCCGTCGATCTGGGGTTGATCTTCGTCTCTCTCCTCATCATCAGGCCTGGGCTTTTTGTCGACATGGGGGCGCAATTGTTCCCTCCTCGGTTTCTGCGCTTTCCCCTACCCTGAGGTCGGGCATCATGTTGGCCGCGACTTTGGTACTTTCTAAACGTACCATCGCGCACCATGTGCTCGATATCCGCAGCTAGCTCCCTGCAGTCTTCCGTGTCATGGCCGTAATCCTCGTGGAATCGGCAGTATTTGTCCTTAGATCGGCATTTCGATCCACCATGTGACATGGGATGAGGTCTCCGAAATAGGTTGGTGTGAAGCTCATAAATCTCTGTCCTCGGCTTCGTCAGTGGTGTAAACTGGGGCTTCTCCGGGGTCTGCCGAGGTCCGAGTCAGGATTCGAGGGGACCTTTCTGTAGTCTATCTAGGGCACTTCGGCGGCTTTGACTTCGGTTATTGCGCTTTTCTTTCCTCCGATCAGCCTGTTTGGGCTTATCAGCCTCGCGCTTTTTCCTGTCCGCTTCGTCCGCACGTGCAAACCGGTCTGCTATACTCCACAATTGCCTCGAGGTCCGAGGCTCTTCCCTGACGATCTCTTTATAGAGTGCACCGGGCTGGATAACATTCTGAAAGGCGGAGATAAGGACTTCGTCGGTCAGGCGATCGACCTTTAGGCTTTCCTCATTAAACCTGGTCATAAAGTCGCTTATCGACTCTCCTCGTTTCTGCCTTATGGAAATAAGTTGAGCCGGGGTGGTTTTCGCCTCAGCTTTCTTGAAAAATCTGCATTCGAAAGCTTCAAGTAGATCTGCGTATGATCCGATACTGCATGGAGGCAGGCTATCGAACCAACTACGAGCATTATCGACAAGCAGTTCTGGGACTACCTTACACATGTAGGTATCCTCGCTGAGACCTTGATTCATCATATTATATTGATATTGGGACAGAAAATTCCTCGGATCACATGAGCCGTTGTAAGGCTTAATCGGAGGTACTCGATACTTCTCCGGGAGAAGAGTGTAGAGTATCCTGTTGGTGAAGGGAGTAGAGATCTTGCTGTAGACAGTAAATCGCCCTCTTCGGTGATCGTCATCATGCCGAGGTGAAACAGTGTGACGACGGGGTGGGGTAATGCTACGCCGAGGTGAAGGTCTGTAGTTTCCTCGGTGTTTGTCATCGAACCTCCTCTGACGAGGTGCCGCATCTCGTGCGCCCACGATTTGGATGCTTTGAGAGTCGTGTTGCTGATGGGAACGGGATATGGCTTCACGTTCTCCATGCCGGTTTCCAGCTCTTTGTTGGTTGACGAACTGGAGGAATTCTGGGCCTTTATATGCGAGGAAACTCTTCACTGCATCTTCAAGTTCATGCGGCTGGAGCTTTGGGACCTCCTCTCCGTCACGACCACTGCTATGACCTTCTTGGCTGGGGTGGAGCGGTCTGCCGAACTGATCCACCGGGATATCTCCGATATGCCCTTCTGGAGTCAGCGCACGCTCCTTCCCGGGGCGTCTTTGATTAGAGCTGGGTGGATGGCTGGAGGCTTCGGTTGATTCATGTGTGGTTTGTTGGGCGTTTTTATGCTAGGCGTCCTTCTCCTTAGCAGCGGCAGCGGCGGCGGCAGCCTCGGCGGCAGACTTATTAGCGGCAGCAGTAGATCGTGTTGATTTCCCCGCCATCGTGATTGCAACAAACTTGCAAAATTTGATCGAGATTCACAGATTTGATGTTCCCACAGACGGCGCCAGTGATCGATCTTGTTTTCGCAAGGTAGTTAATGCACGAAAACTGGGATTTAATGAACACGAAAAGGGACACAAAGGATTTACGTGGTTCGATCTACCGGAATAGATCTATGTCCACGGAGCAAAAGAGAGTATGAATATTATTGCTAATATGCGTATAGCTTGTACAAAGATTGTCCCCCCCCCCCCTTCAACCTATTCTAAACCCCTATTTATAAGTGTTTACATATGAAATTTGACTAGGATTATAAGTCTTTTCCTATTAGGACTCTTTGGCTTGATCTCCTCCTTTATTGGATAAACACCGAGCTTCTATATCTCTTGTGGAGCTTGAATTGTAGTCGATGTAGGAGTTGCCTTGGTGTAGAGGTTCTTTTGAGGTGGGCCGAAGTGGACTCGGCCTAGGTGGGCTGTTTGGGCCGAGCCAAGTAAGGCTCTTAAGTGGGCCAAGCTGCATAGGCCGAGCTTGACAATCAGAGCTCAATTATATTAGGCTCGATGTTTGGGCCTAGTAGCTAGGCTATATCCTATCAAGATGGTTTAAATAATTTGTTGTGTCTGGAAATTGAACTACATGGACCGAGATTATATCTGATAATTAATGTAGATTTTGCATCTATCTATATTCTAAAAAGCGAGTTGCAATTGGAAATTCAGTTCACAATCAATTGCAATTGAATTGCGGTGGCCAATTTGTAAATTTACACAAAATCAAAGGGCAAAGCAAAATCGAATCTACAAGCCCAAGCCCAAAAAAGATTAGCTCAACAGACCTACGAAAAAGATATAGCCCAAATTTATAAATTTAGATTTAGCCCGAATTTACAAAAAGATTCAGAAACAATAAATATCACCCACGTCGTCTATTCAGCCCCATTCTTCTATTCTACCCATGATTTCACCCCACGATTTCACGCAGACAACCCTCACAAACAGCGCGACCTCCCCACAAACAACACAATCAAATTTCTGTAAACACTATAAATGGTGTTTTCTACTCCTAACAAAATTCACAGCAAAAAAATAAAATAAAAATCAAATGGCTCCAGCATTTGGAACGGTGGATGAGCTTCAGCATGGAAAAAGCATATTCGGTTTAGAGCTTCGCTTGGTGAGAATGTATCAAGTTCCTGAGTACAGATATAATAACAAAGTTTTCAGCATGGAATGTATTTTCCACGATAAGAAGGTTATTTATCAAATTCACTATTTTTCCTTTTCTACTTAAAAATAGATTACAACTGACGTTATTGTTTATTTGGATTTTAGGGTCAAAGAATCCACGCCACTATTCAACGTGCGTTGATCTCAAAATTCAAACCAATTCTGAAAGTCGGACAAGTGTTTGCTATTATGGAATTCATTGTCGGTTTGAACGGTTTGAATACTATGAGATACAAGACTACTAACAGCTGCCACAAAATACTCATCTTCCGGCAAACAAGGATTTCCCCGGTGACTGACGATTCATTTCCAAAAGTTATGTTTCAGTTCAAATCCTACAAGGAGATTGTTGCCATTGAAAATGTTGAAGGAGTGCCTATGTTTGGTATGAAACTATTTACTGAAATCTTTGAAATCTATATTTTATTCTTCATATAATCTTATAATTGTTTTTATGACAAAACGGACATCATGGGAATGTTCATTTCACACTACAAACCGCAGGAAATCGAAAGGAATGGAGTCAACACTAACTTGTGGACATCATACTAAAAGATTTAGAGTAAGTTTATTATTTATGCAATTGCTACTATCGAGAAAGTATTAACATCAATCTCCATTCTGATTTTTTTATTAGTGGCGAGACAATATCATGCACATTGTGGGAGACTTACGCAGATCAGGTTATAGAATATCTTGATTCTAATCAAAGTGGGCCTGTATGTATCATCATTCAATTCTGCCGCCCAACATCATACAGGGGTAGCAAAATTAGTAATTATTAAATTTTGACTATATAACATCAATCTAATATTCTGTTTATACTTTTATTTGTAGGTGAAATCAGAGTCACAAATTCATTTTGTGCTACTAAAATTATCTTTGATGGCTCGATTGAGGAAATGAAAAGTTTCACAAACAAGTAAGCTTAAAAAATCCAAAATTGCATTTCATATGATATTCATAATATTTAAGAGTAACTATTTATTTAAAATTTTGCTCAGCTTTCTTGAGAGTAATAAAGAGTATGATGTTGATGCTTCTGCTTACGTGCCTAAAACTTTGCAATACTCAAATGATAAAGATCTGAACATAGATATGAAAACGATTGCTGAAATTCAAAGTGAATGAGAGGTCAAATATAGACATTATTACGAATATATGCTTCATTTAACTTCATTTATTGCTATTATGATATAACACTAAGTTTAAAATTACTATGTAGGTTGGAACTTATTGGATATATGCAAAAATATACGGAGTTGACTCCATTGGTGCATGGGCATACCTAGCATGCACGGTTTGTTTTCCCAAACTGAAAACAGATTCTGAAAAATTCATATGTGAAAAGTGTGGCAGCAAGGATGTTCTAGGAAGGCAAAGGTTATAATTACGAAAGAATAAAAAAAAGTTTATGCCTATCATATTTTGAAATGAAACTCAAAAAAAAATTATTATTAAATTGTTTTTTTAGGTATCAGCTTACTTTGGGTGTGGCAGATGCTGATGGATCTGCAAAGTTTCACTTGTGGGATCGAGAGTCTCTATCCCTCATTGGAAAATCAGCATGTGATTTGAATCCGGTAAACAAAAATTTCATCGACATACATAACATATTATGTGCTGATATTAATACACAAACATTCTTTAATATCTTTCAGCAAGGTGATTTGGATGAACTCCCTGATGAAATTCAAAGTCTCGAAGGAAAAATGCACTATTTAAGATTGTAGTCAAGCCTGACCAAACAAAAAGGACTGAAAAAGGAAAAGAAATCTTATTCAAAGGTGCATACAGTGTTCAGAAAGTGTTGCATGGAAATGATGAGATCATTGAGTTTTGTGAGAAATACTCAAAGTTTCAGGTATACAGATCAACACACTTATTCAATTTTATGAATCTTTTGTACATTATTACTAACTTAATATTTACTTTTTAAGGGCATACGAGTCAAGTTCGATGTAAACAAGCAAGAGATAGTGAAGGTAAAATATAAAAACCCTAATCAAAAGAGTGCATAACTTATACCTAACTAATTTTGCAATGAAAGTATGATGTGCAGGTTGAAGAGAATGGATCACCAGTGAAGAAGAAAAGCAGGAAGATGAAGGAGGAGATTTGAAGAAGATTTCGATGTTCAGTTTAATTGTGTTAGATGTAGTTCAATTACCTAAGTAGGATTCTCAAATTGTGTTCAATTTAATTACCTAAGTAGTTTCAATTGTGTTCAGTTTAATTACCTAAGTAGTTTCAATTGTGTTCAGTTTAATTGTGTTAGATGTTCAGTTTAATTGTGTTAGATTGGAAGCATTCTCGAATTGGATTGCAAACATTGGCGATGGAACTATTGGAGGAGCTAATGATGGTCATGCCAATATTCGTATTCCCAAAGATATTTTGATACAACACTCTGGAGATCCAATTGCAGCCATCGTCCACAACACTTATCCTTCATATAGAACTGATTTTGCGGATACAAGTTATTTGCAAGGAAGGGCAATATTAGCTCCAACTTTGGAGGTGGTAGAATATGTTAATCAATACATGAACTTCTTGAATAATACTGAGGGCAAGTCATATCGAAGTTCTGATTCTACATGCAAAGCGGATTCAGAATCTGATCAGAATCTGATTTATTTCGACAGCTACATACTCCCGAGTTCCTCAACTCAATACGGTGTTCCGGGGTGCCTAATCATGAAATAATATTGAAGATCGGGACTCCTGTCATGTTATTGAGAAACATAGACCATTCTAATGGTTTATGTAATGGAACTCGGTTGATGATAACAAATCTTGGTAGTCATGTTGTGGAAGCAAAGATTCTAATGTGAGATCATGCCAATGAAAAAGTATTGATTCCAAGAATGTCAACTACACCCTCGGATACAAGATTGCCGTTCAAGTTCCAAAGATGACAGTTTCCTCTTATTGTGTCGTATGCAATGACGATCAATAAGAGTCAGGATCAATCACTATCTCATGTTGGCTTATTTTTACCAAAACCGGTTTTCATGCATGGTCAATTATATGTTGCTATTTCTCGAGTACGCAACCGTAGCGGATTGAAAATCTTGATTGATCATGATGATAGTGACGGTAGTACATCCACTACCAATGTTGTCTATAAGGAAGTATTTCAAATTTTGTAATATTTCAGTTTTTTATCATTAGCATGCATACATTATTTTGGTTTACTTCTTAACACACACATATATGCATATTGAACCCGTTAGCTAGATATCGCTTATTTATAATTAAATTGATCTTTAGTAAATTAAATATTTCTACAAGATTTTGCACTTTTATAACTTATTATATACTACTGATGATTAGGCTTTTAAAAAAAATATCTATTAAATAATATTATTTATTATATTGAACATAAAATTCTACCGTACATCGCACGGGTGCAAATACTAGTTAATGTTAATGGTTCGGTTACTTATATTTAGTTTAGTTGTTAGAATTTCTGTAATTCTGGTTGTTGGAAATTAATTGAAAATTTTGTCTAAGAAAAATGTTTTTTCAAGTTTTATTGCATAAAGGAAGTGTCTTCAGGGGATAAATAGTACTCACTCCGTCCCCCATATTAGTGTGCTGAGAGAAACGGCACGCAGTTTAAGACGAAATTGGTGTAAAGTGGGAAAAGTAAGATAAAGTAAGGAGAAAGTGGAAAAAATATGTAGAAAGTAAGAAAAATAAGAATAAAGTGAGGGTAAATATGTCTTTTTACTTAGGGAATCTTTCCATATTTGGAATGCATACTAATATGGGGGATGTCCCAAACAGGAAATATGCACACTAATATAGGGGACGAAGGGAGTAAGAAATTACTCTCTGTTTTGCAAAAAAATACAAAACACTTTTATATTTTTTAATTTGCATAAAGCACTCATGTGTTTTGATAAATCTTGCGCGTTATACTCAAAACGTAAAATTTAACATATTTAGAGTATTTGCACATATATAAAAGCCAAGAAAATAATAAAATTCGCACAAGTAAAATCTCACTCTCTACTTGTGTGTGAAGCTCACTCTCTACTTGTACGAATTTTATAGTTTCTTAACCTTTAAGTGCATGTTTGGTAACTACACTAATAACGTATATATTAATAATACCAATATAAATAGTAGAGACTAAACTCATATAACTAATATATACAATTGTTTGGTAGCCTTATTAAAAACTATGTATAGCTAAAATTGGTGTTTGGTAGCATTATTAAACTCTATACTAACTTATACAATTACTAAAATAACCTTATATTTTTTTCAAAATTACAAAAATCTTATGCACTATTTGGGCCTAGAAAATTACAAGGAAGGGGATAGAGGCAAGAACCCTGCTTCTTCTGATTCAGTCAGCGGAGCAATGGAAAAAACATTACTTGATTTTATACAAACTCATCCACAACAATTAATAAGCCGATAGCAAATCACAAAATTTTGGCTTTTGATGAAAAAAAAAATGAAAAAAAGAAGAAGCACTAAAATCCAATGTCCTAATTCAATCAAAATTCATGTTCTAATCCCACCAAAATCCAATGCAAAACTACAATTTGGGTGAAAGAGGGTTCTATCGGGAGCCAGGAGGGGCTATGCGTATGCGCCTGTTTCAAAGAAAAAAAAAGGGGGTGGCGGCCGGCTACACCAGCGGTGGTGCGTCGTTTGGAGGGGGCCGCAGTGTCCGCCGGAATAGGGAGAGGCGAAAACACGGAAGAGAGAGAGAGAGAGATAGAGAGAGAGAGAGAGAGAGAGAGAGAGAGAGAGACATGAAGTCAAAGGAGGGCTGCAGCGCCTTGGTCCCTGCCTTAGTGTTGACGATGCCGGCGAAGAGGCGGCGTTTTCTTTGCCGGAGAATTCGGAGGGATAAATTAAGGACCTTCAAATTGGGCCTTTTTCTCAAATCTAGGATGATTCAGGGAGAAGGGGGAGAGAGAGAGAGAGGGGGGGGGGAGGGGAGGCGCGGCGGCGAGCCAACTGTTGCTGCGACGGTGAGATAGGGAGGAAGAAGAAGCACTGTTGAAGTCTCTACTAATTATAATAGAGCCTGTTTGGTAGCCGTTTGGTAGCCAGTATAACCCAGAAAAAGCTTAGATAAGAAAATTATTTCTGTTTTTCCAGTGTTTGGTATCCGAGAAAATAATGCAATCGGCCCGCGAAAATGCCTGGGCCCGGACTAAATTCAATGTTACACTAGTATATACTCTGTACTATACCGTCTCTACCCCCGAATAAGTTGTAATAAAGTTTTTATTTTCAATTTAATTATCAATTTTTTATTTTCATATTCAATTATCATTTTTTATTTTTTATTTTATTATCAATTTTTATTTTTAATTTTAATTATCATTTTTTATTTTCAATTTAGTTATCAATTTTTTATTTCAATTCTAATTATTATTTTTTATTTTCAATTTTAATTATCAATTTTTTATTTTTATTTTAATTAAAAAAATTTATTTTCAATTTTAATTATCAATTTTTTATTTTCAATTTTAATTATTAATTTTTAATTTTAATTATCAATTTTTTTATTTTTTTATTTTAATTATCAATTTTTTATTTTTTATTTTAATTATCAATTTTTTATTTTTTTTATTTTAATTATCAATTTTTTATTTTCAATTTTAATTATCAATTTTTTATATTTCTTATCCCAACTTATCTATGTTTGGACCAAACACACAATATATTTCTTATCCTAACTTATCATACTTTTTTTATCTCAACTTATCACACATTTTCTTATCCGCCATTTTCTCGGTATTACTACCAAACGAGCCCTTAAGGTAGAGGAGATATAAATAATAGAGGCTTGTAGTTGTAAAACAATGAATATGGGACGGGCCAGACATTAGCATCGGGCCTTCAACTTAAATAAAAAAGTTACCAAACAACATGTAAGTCCATGCTATTATACAATATTAGGCTTTGCAAGTGCTACCAAACAAGCCCTTAGATATGTGCAAATAGTCTAAATTTTACGGTTTGGATATAATGCGCAGGGTTTATCGAAACACGTGGGTGTTTATGCAAATTAAAAAACACATATGTATGATGTGTTTATTTCGCAAAAAACTCTGTGTTTTCTTGCAATCTACCCGTCTTCTGGGCATCATGTTGTTTTTTATATTCAATCTTTATATTCATTTGGTTGGTTTTCGATTTCTATTTGCACTATTTTTTTTTTTTTAATAATAATACAATCAATCATCTCCGATCCCGATATTAATCACAAATTCAAAGTGAAAAACAAGCAATCAAGCATTAATGAATCAAATTATTCTACAACCCAAAGATACTATTAATTTACAAAAGTATTAATTAAACTACGTAGTAAATTAAACTGAAAATACTAAAATTTCATTAGAAATTAAACTTAAAAATAAAACCTTATGTACTAAAAGTTTATTAGAAATTCGACATAAATAATTCTTAGCTTGTCGATTCTGGATTTTTGGTAGAAACATTAATTTTCTTCATTATTTCATCCATTTTTATATGCCACTGCTGCATTTTAATGAAGTTTGTTACTCCTTCCGTCCCTTTCAAATTGAGTCACTTTTTTCAGCAATAATTTCAAGCGTTTTTTAGCGTCTTGATGATGAGTTTTAAAATAACTTTTTAAAGAATTTTTTCTCTTACGGGATACTACAACACTTCTAGTATCCCGTAAAAAAAATTCATTAAAAAATTATTTTAAAACTCATAATCAAGACGCTCGAAAACGCTTAAAATTATTATTGAAAAAAATGACTCAATTTTAAAGGGACAGAGGTAGTACAACTTATGCACCGGGTCAAATTGGGAAAACAAAGCGTCCGACCCGGATCCGTACCCGTACACCTCTCCCCTGTGTAGTGGTGGAGCGTGCGAATTTTAGTCTGGTCACGTGACATCTGAGATCCAACGGCTCATACTCGTCGTCTTCTTCTTCTTTCTTCTTTCACCCAAGTCCAAGTGTACTCTTACATTTACATACACCCTCTCTCACACACTACACACACTCCGCCCCTCTCCCCCTCTCTCTCTAACACGCACAATATAACCGCCTGGCCTTACTTTTTTCCCCCCTCTTCGTATATCTACTGCTAGGGTTTCCACGCGATTAAGGATATTCGCGATCGCCCCTTCTGCCTCCTTCGTCTCCCCCGCATCCAACAAATTCAGGTGTGTTTTTTGTTATCCAATCTCACTCTTCAGCTTTCCGATGGAGCATTTGTTAATTGTGTTCGGTTCGTATTTTGTTTAATTCTGTTGATTTTGCCTTTTTTCTTCTGTGTTTTTTGTTTTTAAATTCTGGCCGTGCGTTGTAATCTGGGAATTGTTGTTTCTCTAGGTGATTAAATTGGGTGGGGAAGGATTGAGTTGTGTGCGAGACTCTTTGTCGTGCCTAATATTTCCTTGTGAAGTATCTAAGTTGGTGAGATAATAGTTTTAGTTTCTGCTCCCCCCCTCCCTCACTGGTTGAGATTGAGGGTTTTTGTTTCTGGGATTGATAAGAGTGTTATTTTCTTATTCTAGGGTTTTGAATTGAAGTGGAGCTTTGTCAGGAATCTGGGTTTTTTGTTCTGAGGTAATGTTACTGTTGAATGGCGATTGAGAAGAATAGCTTTAAGGTAGCTCGTTTTGACCTGGAGTTTCAATCCCCTCACAGTAGGGATACGCCTATGTCTAGCGATGACGATGAAGATTTTCAGCGGAACCCTGGCGCTCCTGCTGTTGAATCTGATGATGATGATGAATTTGATGATTGCGATTCTGGAGCAGGTTCAGATGACTTTGATTTATTGGAGTTAGGCGAATCTGGAGAGGAGTTTTGCCAGGTTGGTGATCAAACCTGCAGCATTCCGTACGAACTGTATGATCTCCCAGGTTTGAAAGACGTGCTCTCTATGGAGGTATGGAATGAGACTCTAACCGAAGAGGAAAGATTTAGTCTATCCAAGTATTTGCCTGATATGGACCAAGAAAATTTCACGTGCACACTCAAAGAGCTTTTTTCTGGTGATAATTTGCATTTTGGGAGCCCGATTGATCAGTTGTTTGAGATGTTGAAAGGGGGCTTATGCGAGCCAAGGGTGGCACTATATAGGAAGGGATTGAGTTTTTTCCAGAGAAGACAACACTATCATACCTTGCGGAAGCACCATGATGGTTTAGTAAATAATATTTGTCAGATAAGAGATGCATGGATGAGTTGCAGAGGGTACAGTATTGAGGAGAAGCTCCGTGTGTTGAACATCATGAGGAGTCAGAAGAGTTTGATGAATGAGAACAATGAAGAGTTTCGAAGCGATTCATCTGATAGGGAGGACTCTGGTGATGGTTTGTGGGACAAAAAGCTGAAGGATTCAAAGATTGGTCAGAAGACAGGTCGCTATTCGGTGGGTCAGGCATTAGATATTTCTTCTCGGACCCGTAAAACCAAAACTAACATGGAATCAGCCAAGTTCGAAAAACGTAATCCCAGAGGAACTTTGAAGTTGGCTAGTGGATCGAAAACTGCTCCAATGAAAGAGTTGGAAGAACCCTTTTCTTCAACCCACCCTGGAATTGAAATGAAATCTGGGCGCTATGGTTTGGGGCTTCCTGTCTCTCGTTATAATAAAGATTCAGGCCGTGACTCTGCGGTTGGTAATAATGAGCAGATTCTAGAGTATGATGGTGAGGGAGAAACAATGGTTGAAGTAGCAGTGCATAGAGATCGGAACTTACGTCAAGTTGGGGTAAACGATAAATCTGCGGCTTCTAAATGGAAGAAACATGAAGACCCAATTGCTGAAGAGGACTTGTATAGTTTGATGAACAGCAATATGTCAGGGAGGAATGATTTATTGCATAGCCATATGTCGGGGAGGGATAATTTATTGCATAGCCATATGTCAGGGAGGAATAGGACTATCAACAAGTTGTCTGATATCAAGGTGCTGACTGCAAAGCCATCTAATGCAAGAAACATGTATGACAGTGGAAAAAAAGTTAAGTACTCAGAAAACCTTCAGCCATTTACTGCTGAAAATCCGATGAAATTTGGTAAGGGTCCGAAGTTGCATTCATCTTTGAAAGGAAGTCAAATGGAGCTTTTAGATGCAAATGATCCTGCATTGCTCAGTAAACATGGAGGACTTTTCCCCACCAGTGATCTGAATGCCAAAAATAAGAAGTGGAAAATGAAGAGGGAAGCCATTGATCTTAATGCGAATGATAAACTTTTGCCTAGTGAGTATAGAGGTAAGCCTTCGCAGGATAAGTTTCGGGCAGGTTTTCAGAATGCAAAAAGAGATCGTGTGGGGAAGAGAGGTGTTGGGTTGTTTCCTAAAACTGAAGACACAGAATCGGACTCATCAGAACCTGTGGATGAGGATGATGATGATGCCAATCCTCTGATGAGGAGCAAGTGGGCTTACCCTGGTGGGGTGCCAGAGCTGAGACTTGGCTCAGATGCAAGGAAGGCCGAATTTTCAGAGAGAGATGAGAAAGAAAGGTATCTGACAGTTGATGGATCATTGCATTCTCAAAAGATGGAGGATTACAGCCAAACCCTAGATATGATGAGATCAGAACAGAAGGGTAAGATGCATGATGCTGGCTACTTTAATATGTTGCCCACCAAAGTTTTGGATAAAAACTATTTTCCGGGAATGATTGGCACTGAGGAACAGCATCATCAATTTTTCCCATTGGGAAGAAATGGCCATGTAGAAGGGACCCTTGGTGATAGTTCCCATGCACCATTGAAATCCTCTCTCGTACTGGGGAGAAGAAGGAAAGGTGAAATTCCCCATGATTTCAGCCAGCTTCAGTCTAATTATATGCAAGACCATCAATTTGAAAATGATTTGTTCTGGACTCGACCACTTGCAGCAGTCAATGGAGTTCCTTTTAAAATGGGGAAGAAAGGACATGTGGTTGATCCATCTGCTGGCCATCATCCTGAAAGATCAGATGTATCGTTGCTGGGTTGCAACTCTCACTCAAAGAAGCGGAAAGTAAAGGATGAGTTGACCTACGTGGAGTCGCAAGATAATAATCATTTCCTCCATGCTGATGCTGAGCTGCAGCTAGATGATGTGAGTTCTTCAAGGAAACGTGGAAAACACAAGTTGGAGGATGTGCCTGACAGTTTAGAGAATGGAGTTTCTCAGCCACCTAGTATGGAAATGGAAGTAGAAGATGCTGAGGCAGAAACTAAGCGCCAGAAAAAGTCATTTCCCTTAATCACGCCTACTGTTCATAATGGCTTCTCATTCTCTATAATTCATCTTCTTTCTGCTGTTCGTATGGCAATGGTGACTTTGCTTCCTGAGGATTCTTCAGAGGCTGGAAAACAACCCGATAAGAATAATGCTGAAGAGGGGGTCAAGGAAGAGCTTAACAGCAAGGAGGAAGATGGCATTGCTAGTTCAAATCCAAACACTGGTGCTGATTCTTCTGTGCCTTTGGCTATTGCAGATGTTCCTTTCCTCACTGTTCAGGAAATCGTCAACCGTGTTAAATCCAATCCTGGTGATCCCTGTATTCTTGAGACACAGGAACCGCTTCAGGATTTAGTTAGAGGGGTTCTGAAAATATTCTCATCCAGGACTGCTCCTCTAGGAGCAAAGGGATGGAAACCACTTGTTGTCTATCAAAAGTCAACAAAAAGCTGGTCGTGGATCGGCCCCCTGTCAAATAATTCGTCTGATTCTGAGGCTGTCGAAGAGGTTACGTCTCCAGATGCGTGGGGCCTCCCTCACAAAATGCTTGTGAAACTAGTTGACTCATTTGCTAATTGGCTTAAGAATAGTCAGGAAACACTTCAGCAAATAGGTAGCCTTCCTGAACCTCCTTTGACACTGATGCAAATCAATTTGGATGAGAAAGAAAGGTTCAAGGACCTTAGAGCTCAGAAGAGTCTGAACACCATTGGCCCTAGCTCTGACGAAGTAAAAGCATATTTCCAGAAGGAAGAAGTCCTTAGGTATCTAATACCAGACAGGGCCTTTTCATACACAGCTGTTGATGGTAAGAAATCGATTGTTGCGCCTTTGAGAAGGTGTGGTGGCAAACCTACATCTAAGGCTCGAGATCATTTCATGTTAAAACGTGACAGACCACCACATGTTACTATCCTTTGTCTAGTGAGAGATGCTGCAGCTAGATTGCCTGGAAGTATTGGGACGAGAGCCGATGTTTGTACATTAATTAGAGATTCACAGTATATTGTGGAAGATGTGTCTGATGCACAGGTGAATCAAGTAGTGAGTGGAGCACTGGATCGGCTCCATTATGAGCGTGATCCTTGTGTCCAGTTCGATGGAGAGAGAAAGCTGTGGGTTTACCTGCACAGAGAGAGAGAGGAAGAAGATTTTGAGGATGATGGAACTTCTTCGACAAAGAAATGGAGAAGGCAGAAGAAAGAAGCTGCTGAACCATCTGAAGCTGGAGATGTTACTGTGGCTTACTCCGGAGCTGTAGGGCTAGATTCTGTTTCTGATCTTAATGCTGACACATTATGCTTGGATGATGATAAGAGATCAGAGCCCGATTATCAAAACGGGAATGATCAGATGGAGGACAACGTCGAAACAAGTCATGGCTCTGATCCGGGTCCAAATCCAGTGATGTGGAATGAGGCTGGTGAAAAATCTAGTGAAGAAACTAAGTTGATGTGCCAAGAGAACTCTACCAATGAAGAATTTGAGGAGGATGCCTTTGGTGGGGAGCCACCAGAATGATTGTTGAATAGAAAATCTTCATCATTGGCGAAAAGGTATTGTGATGCAGCTTTTGAAGCTTCTGTCTAGATTATTTTGCAGCATTCCGAATTTTCCCTTTATTAACATCCTCTGTAAAATAATGATCATAATATAGGCCAAATGGTTATTTTTGTTGTAATATCTTTCTATAGGGACACATGAAAAATATTTCACTTTAATGATAAGATTTGCTGGGGCCTTAGCCCAGTAAATATGATTTTTGTTTGGTTTAGAGTAATATATATTCATAAAATAATAAGATTATGCCTTTTCTCTCTCCCAAATATATACTCCATGTCTCTGTAATTTTCTCCTGTACTTGGGACATACTTCTATCAAATTGTTCATTCCTAGTTTTGCTTATAAACTTGCAACTAAATTTTATCGCAACATCTACTTTTCGACACATATTTTGTGGACGGAGGGATTACTTATTATTTGATTTGATTTGATTTGATTTGATTTGATTTATAGCAGCTGAATGTCAAACCGGTGATAACACATCTACTCAGGTTGCAATCTTGCCAATCCATCAACAGGATTTTTCTGTCAATAAATCTTGAATCAGATTGCGAGGGGAAAGAACAGCAAAATTTCGACCGTTGCAAAATACTAGACAGAGTACGTTATATGAAAGGATAATCCTATCTAGGGAATTTCAGACAACTGAACTTCTTTGATTTTCCAATACCATCTGTACAATCTCAATTGCTACATCAATACTACACATGCTGAATGAATAGGCAGAGCATGATCCATCACCTCTACTTTTAGTTGATGGCTGTGAAGGGGAGTCGATGTTCTCTCGAAGAAAGGGCATCAGAAATGTTCTTTACCTCACCATTTTCTTGCTTGGACAACTTTGCCCCCGAGAACGAAGACTTCACCAGTTCCTCGAAAGACGGGGGGGTCTTGAGATTCTCGATGGAAGCAATGCTTGGAATATTCATAAATCTTTTTTTTGGCGTTGAGCAAGATGCTCGATCCACCTGTGTATATATAAACAAGATCATGAAATTCTTTTTCTTTTCTTTTACTTCTAATATTTTTGTGTTGGGAAAATTGTAAATATTTATCATGTTCTGGCTGTATTACCTTGTAATCTTCTACGAGGCATTTTCCTGCATTGTCAGTGATTTCGGCAATCTTGTGGTGGTGTCCGCTATTCAGTTGCCTCAAATCCTCACAACATGGACTGACGATAGAATCGATAGTCCCACATGCCTCATGATCAAGTTGTAATGAACCTGAAATCGAAGTGAGTTAGGCCTTTATACATTGGTTATCACGTGTCTAATTTCCTTGTCTAAATAAGCAACACGTACGATCAATGGATGAGAGCATATTCTTGCTTCCTACTTCTGCATTTTCTAGTGCAGAACTCACAGCAGAAGAGTACCGCCCACGTAGTCCTTCAATTGCATCTATTCCTCCCCTATATTAAGATTAAAATGAATAAATTAAATTTGATTCACTTTAATGAAGCATGCTGTTAGCCCAGACTTCAGAAAATCAAAAATTTATGACCAACCTAACAATCTCATCAACTGAAGCAACATTTCTCTTCTCTAGAGCCAGAAGGGCGTCCTGAGCATTGTTCCATTGCTGTGCACCTAATTTTGCTTGATCCGAACTGCATTGAAATATCCTCAGTTTAGCAATTGAAGATTGAAATTTATCTGGCATTGCCTAGAAAGTAAATAGGTTGTAACATAGTGATGCTAACCAGTTTTGAATAACATCTTTCATCTCTTTCTTCCCACTCTCCACTAAAGCTGTATTCTCGAGATAATGAGATTCAGCTTTCTGTGAGTAACTTGTCCATTCTGCTTTGATAGATGAAGTTGTGTTCTGCATAATAGACATCTCTTGCTGTAATTTGTTAGTTCTACTGGATGCACTCTCACGGAGTTCGTCAATTGCACACTGAACCTGATGAGACAAAGAATTGACAAGTCACTTGAAAGAAATCTCTTGGTTCAAGTTCATGTTCATCATTGACAATATTATTTTAAAACTGAGATAGAAACAACACTTGCAATCTATGTGCATGTATTGAAAGCTGAGCATACCAGTTTCTTCTTCCTAGCATTTGATCCTGCTAGTAGTTCTGCCACTTCGGCAAGTAGTTGTCTTTCTTCAGCCGCAGCACACTCCTACAATTCAGTGCATCATTCCAATCAGGCAAAATTTGCAAATCCCATTCAAAACAAATGGTTCAACACATGAAGAATTAGGTTACCTCAAACTTCTTTTCGAGATCAAATAACTTGTGGTCATTAATTGTCTGAGCTTCTTCCACAATTTGGCCTAAAGTTGAAGTGTGCCCATCTACAGTCTTGAAGAAGTTCGCTGTAATATGGGAAATTGACCTTGCTGTTTCGACAGCTCTGCTATGAGCCTATATATGATATCAAACTTTAAGTTTCCACATTTTGATTAAAAATAAAAAGAAGGGTTGATGAGAATCTGAACAATATCCATGCTGAGTTAGAAATGCTAACCTCACACTGCTGTTGTGCGTATGTCGTTAGTTTAGTCGCTTGACTATGTAAACTCTCTTGAAGATCGTGAAGTGTACTATTAGCTTCAGTAGCTATCTCTTTGAAAAGCTGCAATATAATAGTATCTAACATCAAATTAATGCTGAAGTAAGGTTCTAAACCAGGTCAATATGGCTCGAGCACAAACCTTTTCAAGAGCTGAAGAATGCTTGGAAACTTCAGCATTCAGGTCACTGAATGTCGATTGGGAGTTATTATCAAGTTCTCCAGCTAAATCTTGTAAAACCTTGATTCCTGAGCCATACATGCTTGCCAGTTTCTCTAGATGATCTCGAAGTTCTTCAGTAGCCTATTAGTGCAGAAGTTGAGAATTTAATAATTCTGGCAGTCAACCATTTCAAGTATGTACCATAAGCATATAATATACCTCTGTCTTTGAAGATACAAACAAATGCATATCTTCTTCCATTGCTTTTAGATGGTGTTCTTGTTGTGTGGTGGCAGATGCTACCGCCTTATGTAAGATCTCAAGCTGCTGAGTCAATTGGGATTGGAATTTCTGTATAAGAACTCTATTGCTGTCTTCAATTTTATCCTTGCGCTCTGGAACACAAACGACATTAGAGATCAATGAAATTTGCTTTAAGAGAAAGTACTTTTAAATTTTGAAGTAAGAATGCAGACCAATCTTGGCAAACAGATCAGAGAGATCCGATGCAGCATTCTCCAGCTCCGCTCGAAGCCCTAGTGCATGCTCAATGAGTGCTTTCTCTGGTAGAGATAATTCAGTAAAATGTAAGAATTGTAATTTTAATTATTGCAAAATAAATTGAAGTAGCTCTGTTTTTGTTGGACTGGATGTATATATAAAAACCTCTATGTAGAGGAAAAATCATGTTATGAATGCATTACTGCCTATTGGAGATCATCAGTGATTTCTGGGCATGCAAGCTAGCAAAGTATATTCAAGTGAAAAGTAATTATGTCAAAACTTAGAGAAGTTGACAAGAGGGAGATGCTACATATTGCATCCATTGTCCCACTGTGCAGAAAGAAATTCCTCTTCTATTTTATTTTATTTTTGGCTATGGTAATCTGTTTTGGGACTGCTATGTCTATAGCTATAAGTACTTGATCAAGACAATGCTATCTGCAGAAGGAGAAAGGAAAGAAAGCGATGCCAAGGCAACATGACATAGCTGGAAGGATGCCCAAACACCTACCAGACTTAAGCAGGTTGGATATCAGGAAGTCCTTTTCTTTGATTGTTGCATTTGCTTGCCTGTGTCTTTCTTCAAGATCAAGCAATGTGCATTCGGTTTCCTGTAGCTTTTTCTGAATTGTTGGCAAAAATTCAGTCATCTTATGATAGTAAAACAGACAATAAATGATCATTGCATTCTAAATGGTAGGCATTCGGACCTCAGAGTTCTCAAGTTTTTCACTCAGCTGAACAGACAATAGTTGCTGAGAATTATATAATTCCTGGAGCTCCAGTAATTGCTGCTCAGAAAACACAGCACGATAATGAATCATATATCTTCATCTTAACAACGTAACAAGAGATCGCGTGAGAAATTTACAGAGAACTATACCTTATCCTTGGTCTCTATATCAATTTCCATATGCTCTATCTTCTCTGACATGGCCTGAAATATTTGTCATGCAGTAATCAAAAAAGTGTTAGGGAAATTTTCTTATAACTGCTGTAAGAAACTCAATGGATCAATACACTAAATTCCTCACTACACCTTTTTCTCTGCCTCATCCTGGAGATAACGATCTTTGGGTACATAGATTCCATTCTTCTCTCTTGCAGCATGCACCTCTATAAACAACAGAAGAATAGTTATGAGGCAAAAAGATGTCACAAATCTCAAGAAAAGTCAAATAAATCGAGCAATTTACCTTGCTTTAGTCGATCAATTTCAAAGTATAAATCCTTGATCAGAGCTGATTTCATCATCTTCTGATTGACCTGTAAATAGCAACAGCTGAGTTCGTTTAGCTGCTGACACTGGAAATCACAACAATGCAGATGATCGCTTATTTCAAGACAGCTAACCTCTGGTTTGTTCTTTATGTTTTTGGCACGATGGGCATAATCTAAAGTACTGAGTGTCTCTTCCAGACAGTGGATGGAAGGTGATATCGTCGCAATTATACATGTTTTTGTTTTCCCTCCCAAAGAATCTCTCAGCAACCTTGTCAACTTGCTATCTCTGACATTTCATGAGACATTTTAGATGATGATTTTATGATGGATATGAAATTGACATAGTTATCTACCTGTAGGGTATATGACCAGAATGTTCAACCAAGGCATTTATGACTCGGCCAAGTGTCAGCAAGCTTTTGTTTATCTCACCTGCTTCCCTTGCTCTGCCCTGGAAAAGCAAATAAAAACATATATTGGAAAGACTAAGATGATATTATGAGGAGGAACTGTTGGTAGATAAGGCTGTCCAAAAGCAAAATTTTCACTATCCTTTTACTCAAAAAAATATATATATGTTGCTCGTTGATTATATTTGATTGGCGAAAAGCAAGCTTCAGCACAGTGGAAGAAAACTTCACATTTTCTTACCTCTCTTGCACCAGAACGTGAAATATTCTCCGAGCCAGCCAAATCAACTAGGTTTAGCTTCCCACATTTGATCATCTCCTCTCCTTCTGGAGTACACTCCTTGATATGAATGGTGATAGAAAATACAGAGTGAGAACGGCTGCTCTGTTTGTTGAGAAGGGTCTCTGCTGTTCTCCTCTTGGAAGAACCTTTCTCTAAGATCTTATATATCTCATCAGCTGTTGTTACAATTTCCTCTTCCAGTCCTCTCACGAAAACTCCTCCTTTTCCATCCTCCATGAGAGCCATTGGTTTCTTTGACTTGTCATCAATGAACTTTGAACATTCTTCTGGCGCCAAAAGATCTGTTATTTCTTCATTGTACAGTTCTAAGAATGTAACCTTGATGCTATACTCAGCATGTTGAGCTTCTAAGATATCAAAAATTTGTCTAACGGCTCTTGGAATAACACCAGCATCACTTGGGATATCACCATTCTGAACAATGAGAAAAGTCGGATCAAGAAACCGAATCAGAAAATGCAGAAGCATAGGAGCTTTAAAGTTGGGAGATTCCATATCGAACCTTTTTTCTTGATCCACCCTCCATAGTATAGGTCTTTCCAGTTCCTGTTTGCCCATAGGCAAATATGGTAGAAGTGTAGCCTTCAAGCACTTCAAATACTATGGGGGATACTGCTTGATGGTACAAATCCTTTTGCTGGGATGATGGACCAAAGACCTAAATATAACACACAAATTATTTTCTACTTTACACATCACGGTATCACATGCTTAATCATATCTACACCAACAAAGGAACCTTCACAAAAAAAATGGAATTCAAAGATTCAGAACTTCAACCAGAATTCTGCATTCTCTGTTCTTGTAATGTAGTAGTACTATATACCAAGTTACCAACAGTCTCAACTAACGCTCAATTTATGAACAAGAATTGCAGCCATATGTTATGTAAAGGAGACTATTAAACACATCCATTTTCATTCTCCATTGAAAGATATCTACTCTTTCTGACGGTTAAGTCGGGCAACATACTTACAAAAATAAAAACAAGAAAAGTTACAGACAAAACAAGGGTCGAGGTATAACAAAACCTTGTCAAATTGGAAAGTTCTATCAATCTGCTTATTAGCAATATTTTGAACCGCGCAAACTTCTCTTTTGTTGTCATTGCAAGAAATCACCACAGGTGTATGCAATCTGGCCTCATCCTCACTCAAAGGCCTATAAATGAAACAAGAGATGATTATGACAACAACTCAAAATCAAACTTGAGTAAAAATTTAAGAATAACAATGAAAGTAGTGTGAGTTATTAATTAGTCTACCTGCATCGCACAATGACCTGTACGTTTACACCTCTATCCTTATCGTGCTTTCCGCTAAAGCTCCCCTCCCCCGATCTCTGATCTCTCACCGCCTTATCGCTGGACCGAGGCGTTTGCGACGGAGATATAGGCACCATTCCGCCGCCGCCTCTTTTCTGTGAACCCTCCATTTCTCGCGATTTTCACTCGCTTCGAAACTCAAAACTCCAATACTAAACTATTCTTCTACGCCCCTCGCACTGCGCCACAAATTGAATCATCTTAACAAATCAATAGCATATTCGATCCAAATCTCGAGTAAATGAATCCATAAATCGCCACAAGCATACCAAATACATGAACCGAAAAAAAAAAAAGAAAAAAAAAACATAAATACAGAAAAGGACAGTGGATCAAATTTCCTAAAATACAAAAGGTAGCTCAGAATCACTAATCATGTCGAAAAACAGCAATTATCACTTCCTAAAAAAACAGTAATTATAACGCATCGATGCACCTCACACAGACACACACACACACAATCACATGAATAACTACAACCAAAAAAAAAAAAAAAACACTTACGGCGAAATACAAGTTCAGCGAGCTGGAAATGCAGAGTAAGAATTTGAGTAGAAATGGGTATAATTTAGAGAAAGTAGAGTGATCAGAAACTAGGAATTTTTGTAACACTAATTGAGTACTACTTGTATATAGAAGAAGGGAGAAGGTAGAAGAATATGGCCGTTACGGAGCGTAGAGTTTGAATTGAAATGAAGGGGACGTAGAGTTAGAATTTTGGTGACGGTGTTAATTGTTATGGGCAAGAGCCAAAATTTGACCGTTAAGGCATATAATAATGTTGGAGCTGATTCAAATTTCCTATTTCCACGTTTATTTATGAAGTCGCACTTATTTTTTCCACCCTAAATTTCATTTAATGGAGGAAGAGACTTGCCCCAGAATATGTGGTGGTCCATTGAAAGATATGCGTAGAATAATCGTACATCTCATCTGTGTTAAAGGCTATGTTTGGTACATGAGATAAATCAAGATAGGATGAGTTAATTAGTCTAATTTAAGTGTTTGGTACCCATTATTGCTAAACTCGGGAGCCCGGGATAAATGAAAGGCCGTCCTTATTTCACTATCCCTTTGGATAAACAAACAGACCCTTTTGGTCGGATAATTTGTCCGAATCAAACAGTACCATGGATTATTCATCTTTTTTACCATTTTATCCTTTAAAGAATAATGAGTTATTTTATCTAAAATATATTATATGATAATATAATAGTATGTTATATTAAATGTAATATTTTTTTCAAATAGAAATAATATAATAATAATAATAATAATAATAATAATAATAATAATAATAATAATAATAATAATAATAATATTGTCTGCTCTACTATGTAAGATTGCACAAAATAAAACAATAGCCCTCGTTCTCTTCTTTATTTTTTGGTTTACAGTCTTTATTTTGGTTTCTAATCATTTTTTTGTTTAATTCTTTTTTTGTTACTTTAATAATATATAAACAAAAAAATAATTAGACTACAAAACATTTTTAAAATAGATTACAAAATAAAAAAATTATGTAAAAAAAATTAAAGTAGTTTACAAACTAAAAATAAATAAATAACAAAAAATAGATTACAAAAAATAAGGAAATGTTAGGTTTTGTATTTTAGAGGGATTTTTCTTCTTTAGATACATAAAAAAATATAAGGTTATTTTTGTAAATTTCCAATCTAATCTTGAGTTTTGTGATGATACCAAACACCTATTTAACTTATCTTACTTTTTAATCTTACCTACCAAACACTAATATAAATAACGTATCTCACTTTCTATTCATACAAATAATCTCATGTTTAATAATCCTGTGAAATCCTAACTTTCTACCAAACGGAGCCTAAGTGTCAAAATTAAAGTTATCTAGGTGAGGAATGAGCGTCTGTGTACCTCTCGGCATCGGTATCGGAATCAGCATCGGCATGCGAAAACATTTCGCCATTTGGACAAAATCGAAATTTCTGTCCAAAAAAAATAAATGCATCATATGAAAAAGGCTGAAACCCAAATTTGTGGTACGCCAAATGAAAATCCATCTCAGCCATACCATACCAACTTTGGAATTAGAGATTCGTTATTCGATTCCATGCTTTCAAGATAACCCCACATCAACAAACAGCTTCTACGGAGGTTTACCTTTGACGGCAACACAGATCCACTCTTGCAAAGAAAAAGGAAGAAGTCGGAGTGGACACATTTGCTAGAAATCAAAATAAAATTGACCACATCTATTAATTCCACTATATATATATATATTATGCTTAAGTTTAGCAATATTAGGAGGGATGATACCCCGTAAACATCGCCTCGTAAAAACTCCAAACTTAGAAGTTAGAACCTCTTATTTATCAACTAAAATGTTTATAATTATATGCGTACAGAGACACCTTCATTCATTACTAAAAATTTAATTAATCTAGGTTTCACATAAAACTTCATCTCCGTAGATTGTTAATAAACTCAATACTAATAATAAGTGGATATAATAAATGTGGTACGACATTTGTACGTGACTAAGAGATTTTATTCATGTCAACTATATGGGAATTAGGTGCATATATGTTCCAAATAAATGGGATCCACTTTAGAAGAAATGTCTGAACCCCTGCCATTAATTTTATCTCTGGATACCATTATTGTATGTTGGGGATGATTTTGAAATTCAAAATTTATTCATACAACTGGCAACGTGGGAATAGATTATATAAATAGGCTACATAATTCATTAATTCCAACTTATCCTCTAAATGCTTACATAAATCATTATAGCGGCCATGGTTTCATAACAACCACCTCTAATATGTACTATCTCTTCTTTCTTTTTTCTATAAATAAAGATAAATAGGGATCAGTATTGAAACAAATCAATTATAATTGCTGAATATTTACTTAGGAGACAAATTATTTGCATTTGTTCGTGAAGTCGTCAAAATAAAATATAAATATATGTATATTGACTTACTATTGAAATACGAAAAAACGAAAAAATTACATAAATCCAAAAGCCTATACTCCAGGCGATTGAATTGAACACGGCCTGGCCCTTGTAAAGCCCAAAGGTTTCCAATAAAATTTACTTGAACAAGGCCCGGTCCATATGAAGCCCAGAGTTTACAAGTAGTCATTTTTATTATTCATTTAATTATTAACGTTCTTACTCCTATATGCTAATAATAGACTAGAAATGTAGCGAATTATTGATACTTTACCCGTAATCACAAACAATTATTGCAAAATAAAATTTCAGTCCAAATCACAGTCATATTTTCGATTTTCTTTTATCGCCAACACAACACACTCACGCATACACATATCTAATATAATTTGAACCCTCGCCCTATTAATTGGAGCATAATACTAATAATAATAAATAGGCACGTTAAATTTCAAATATGAGATAAATATGATTGGAAATTTTCAAATATCGCATGGGATTCTTCCAACATGAGTTCAAATAATATTATTTTTGTACCAAAAAATCACATTACATTTATATAAAAAGTGTAAGAAAGCGTTGACCTCTTTCCGCAGATTTGACAGTTGTTGACATTAAACCAAAAAGCCTATTATTTAGGTACAACGTGGGCTTCTTTTTTCATTTTAGAGGAGAAGAATTAAAATTAAAAATAAAATGAAGATAGACTTTGAAGAGCTTCTTCTTCTTGATCATCATTTTGTTTAGATTCTAGAGAATGGCCGCAAAATGCAAACGAATTGATGTTTGAAACCCCACTGAGGCAAGGCAAGTCAAGATATAGTAGATGTTGTGTGTGAAATTTTATCACTTCTAACTCACAAATTAATTACAAACAAAATGCAATGGGGGCATTTACACGCAACAAGTTGAAAATGATATGCAATGAAAAAAATACACTTCCTTTCACCAAATTGGAAAAGAAAAGGGAGTATTTAGGCTCCATAACTATTAAAATTGGGGTAACAAAGACCCCTTTCTAATGGTCAACAACCGTTACATCTTGATTTTTACTAAGTCAATTGTTTCACAAAAAATGTTTTCTATTCATTTCAAAAAAAATAAAAAATGTTTTCTATTTTTATTTTTACCGCTCAACAAATGAATATGTATAAGGTATGCGTATCTACTTTTTAAAGGTCAGACCATAAAGTAACTACGGAATCAGACGGTTCTGTTTATAAGTAATAATTAACCCTAAAACAAGTCTTTATATACATGTATGTGGGGGGAGCATAATTTTATTTAGTCAAGATTTGGGCAAAGACAGAAATCTGTGAAAGTCATAGATGATCACCATAATCTGAACGAACTAGTACTTGCTTTTCTCTTTCGGCAATATTTTAACTGTTACCAATTTCTTCTTTGGGCCCATTTAGTGTCGTATCATTATGATTTATGGGCCACTTATTTAAATCTTGTTTTTCTTCTTCTATTATTATTATTACAATTTACAATACAAATTTAAGCAGAGTTTTATATTCCTCTCTATAACACACCCTTTAAACAGGAATTAAAGATCCAGTGTCCTCGAAGGGACAAACAATATTATGGTGAATTATTAGATCGTAGGGCTAGATTTAATTTGGTTTTGGGTTAATGTCACGAAAATACACAAACTTTGCTCCGCATTTTATTTTTTTTCAAAACTTTCAAAATTTCTTGTAAATACATGAACTTTGCTCCAATTCCAAATTTTCCCTAAGTCCGAATTAACCCAAATTCAGATCCTACGTGGAGCCTACGTGTATGCCGGGAGTATGTCGCCGTTAAGTTTTTCCGACTTGTGAAACACAATCGTTTTTTAACAATATAAAATAACGTCGTTTTGGGTTTATTTTAATTCAAATTTAAAATCCCAAATACATCTAGGGTTAAATAGAGCGTGAGGGAACAAGAGTGAGTTGCAGAAAAAAGAAAAGCTTGAGCTCTGGAAGGAGTAAAAGAGACACGTATGAGCCATGTCAGCACAGATTCCGCCGGAAAATTAATTTAGGGAAAAATTAGAACCGAAGCAAAGTTTATGTATTTATACGAAATTTTGTAAGTTTTGGGAAAAAATAAAATACGGAACAAAGTTTGTGTATTTTCATAACATTAACCCTTTGGTTTTCAACCAATTTTAATTGCATATGTATATATGTATCGGGAATTTGGGATGATTGGGACATAATCATATACTCCAATAGGGATAGAGACAAGCAGTGAAGCCCTTATTAATTAATTAAAAGTCTAGTGGTGAAACTGTTTGACCCTTTTGACTTGATTACAAATTCTCGATATGCAGTCGCACTCACTAGTTTTTTATATTTTTTTTCCTTATCGTTCCAATCTTTTTTTCCAGCATGATATATTTAGTTTAGGATCTCAAGGTACATAATCATCGTATATATTTATTACAAATCTCGTACATTCTGCACATATAAAAGAAATTATGTATATATATGTCCTATGTAATGAAATAAATACTTTTTCTTTTTTCGATTGTTCTCAATCAAAATTAATTTTAATATTCATTTCACTTTTCTATACGTTCACATTAAGTGGGATTTAAAAACGATTTTAACATCCATAATCCATTCATCACACAAATTAAAATTCTTGTTAGAAGATTTTGTCACCTATTTCTTGAACGGAAGAAGTATTATACATATAGATGAAATTCTTACTTCGTACAGAATGGAAAGTTAAATTCTCGTAAATCTTTTCTAAATTCACAATTTTGTACCCATACAATTATACCCTAAAATATGCATTTAAAAAAAAATTAAGTTCGGCAACTGAGTTTTGTATTGGCATGCCGGAGTCAATTCGATAAATTCCCTACCAAATTCTCCACCTCAAGTTTCGGAAAATTTAATTTCGCGTGAGAATATATTAGGGGTGTATACGTGCCGAGCATAGCCGAGCAGAATATCCACATGCTCAAGCTCGGCTCGGGCTCGGATCATTTTAACTAAAATATACATAATGATTTTTATTTTATTTTTTGGTGTAAAAATGATGTAATTGTATTCAAAAAATTATATATACATAAATATGTATGATATATTATATATAATACTTATACAGGCTCGCGAACTAACTAGTTTAGTAGTTAGGCTCGTGAATGTGTTCGCGAGCTTTCAAGCCGAACATATATAGGTTCGATCTCGACTCGAAAAAAAAGTTTGAGCTCGGTTCAAGGCTCAAGCTCGGCTTGTTTTGCAGACGAACGAATATCTCAAGCTGCTTTATTTTTTATCGGGCAAACACAACACACTCACACACACATACACCCGAGGTGACTCGAACCCCCGCAGGGGCGGACATACGTGGGGGCTAGTGTGGGCTGAAGCCCCCACGGTGGTCGCCGGTGCTAAGGTTTAGATATCAGCCGGTGAGCCCCTGTTTGCCCCCAATCTCTGCAAATTGTAAGTTGTGTACCGAAGAAGATTGTGTTATTTTATTTTCTCTTTTTTTGTTGCTTTGGGAAAACAAATGTAGAAAGTGGTGGGTCCCTTTTATATTAAGTGGTGTGTCCTTTTGTGATTTTCTTTATTGCTTCTCTTTCTTCATAATTAAAAATTCACCAAAACCCACTTTCCCAAATCTAATTCTTCATTTTCTCCTTCTTGTTTTTAATATTTTAATATTTAGTTATAATTATTAATACTATTCGCCCTTTTAGTTTCCTAAATCAATCGTGTGAATACTTAATTTTTTAGATTGTGTTGATACATTATACTTAATTTCCTAAGTATCATGTAGTAAAATTTAAATTTAAAGTTAAAATTTACTCCACTGTCCATTTTCAATAGTCATGTTTCTTTTCGGCACCGGTTTTTAGAAGAGTACATATAATTAAAGGGGAGGGGTTTATTATAGTTTAATGCTTTTTGATTGGGCCATTACTAGAGCGGAACGACTCATTAAGGTATAATAGACTAGTGAACTGAAACGAAAGAGTATATATTTTGTTGCTACTATACAACTTTATTATATATTAGCCCCCATGGTAATTTATTCCTGGGTCCGCCCCTGAACCCCCGACCTCTTGGATTCGAGCTTATAATAGCTCACAATTTGTTTAGTTCGTATACGCCCCTATATAAAATGATGATATTTTCCTAAATAAAATCATCATTTTTTTACGGTATATATGTTCCTCCGTCGATCAATATTCTCCACATAGATCATTAAAACGCATTGGATACTTGTGCCTTTAGTTATAATCCTTTACTTTACTGCAACCGATGAGCTAGGTGGTTCCCTAATTCTACAACAAATCTTCAACGGTTATTAATACTACTCAGATAATTATCTTATGCATGCAACGTACATAATGAAAATTAGAAAATTGAGACTTTAATTGAAGTGTAAATATTACTCATTGCTTCCATGCACGAGCTGTTTAGAATGCAGTAGAGAGAGAGAGAGAGAGAGAGAGAGAGAGAGAGAGATTTCTGGGACATGAAATCGACCAGCGAAGAGACGAAACGTGACAAGGAGGAAAACGCAATCCTTTTTCTTCTTCTTTTTTGCCCTATTCAAAAAGGAGTAACCGAGGTGACCATTCGGCTAGTATATATACTACCATAGATTCTAATGAAACATAGAATCTTCACCAAATATTCAATTTTTTTAATGGGTGTTTCTGTGGAAAGCCAATGATTTTTCTCCAGTTTAATCCCATTATTTCCAGAAATTTAGTTTCGGACCAATCAATGAACGAAACGTCGAGGTAAAAAAAAAAAAAACAAAACATATTTCGTTTAACAAAAGAAGTCACCAACGCAATTATTTGGGCAACTTATACTCGGGTACATGCACTCTTGGAAGTGATATACATATGGAGAGCATTTTTGGTGACTATATAATAATATACACGTACAATCTAAGTATATATTGTGCTTGATTTCAAAATTATTCATGATTGTAAACCGGATTGAGTCGACGATCATATTCTCCAAATGCCATTTTATATTTCTCCACGAGATAATACAAGAATAAATTCGTAGTGGCTATGTTCTATCGCTCTTTGAGTTAGGCGGCCATGATCACTACGCACTAACTTCCTTTTGAAAATGGCTTTTAAGGAAAATGGGACTAATTAAGATGGATAATTATGTTTCAATGATATCCATAGATAATACAAAGGTTAATAGTTCACATCACTTAATACTCACACCATGACTTATTTTTGAACCAGAATCTATATACTCCCTATGTCTTCCATTTACTGACCATATTGACTTTTTAGATGATTTTGGAGCTTCGTGATGATGGATTTTAAATTGAATTTTTGGAGATTAGTTTTTTTTACACGATACTACAACACTTGTAGTACCTTGTAAAAAAAACTAAACTCCAAAAATTCAATTTTAAATCCATCATCACAAAGCTTTAAAATTATCTAAAAAGTCAACAGAGTCAGTAAATGGAGGACGGATGAAGTATATAAGTTAAAGTCTAAATTTTTTGGAACAGATTAAAATCTAAGTTGAAATCCCATCAAAATATTAAATAAAAGGGGAACATAAAAAGCATAGCGGGCACAGAGGACATGACCCAGTTCCGGTATAGAGGATCTCATCCGTCGTTTAGGATGTGATTAGTGTAATTTACTTTATTGTGATCTTAATAATTAAACCTTGCATGGAAAATACAAGAATAAATTAATAGTGGCTATGTTCTATCGCTCTTTGAGTTAGGCGGCCATGATCACTACACATTAACTTCCTTTTGAAAATGGCTTTTAAGGAAAATGGGACTAATTAAGATCGATAATTATGTTTACTTCAATGATATCCATAGATAATACAAAGGTTAATAGTTCACATCATTTAATACTCACACCATGACTTATTTTTGAACCAGAATCTATATATAGTATAAGTTAAAGTCTAAGTTTTTCGAAACAGATTAAATTCTAAGTTGAAATCCCATCAAAAAATTAAATAAAAGGGAAAATAAAAAAGCATAGCGGGCACAGAGGACATGACCCAGTTCCGGTATAGAGGATCTCATCCGTCGTTTAGGATGTGATTAGTGTAATTTACTTAATTGTGATCTTAATAATTAAACCTTGCATGGAAAATAAAAGGGAAAAGAATTGGAAATGGCTAGTGGCGTGGAGTCACATATGTCATTTGAAAAGTATATATCACGATATTGACAACTCTTCAAGTACACCAACAACGGTTTTACCAATTGTCAATCAAAAGAATTCAAGAAATCACATCACTTATATACCATAATTAAAATAATAGCATCGTAAATCGGACTCTAATAATGATTACCAACCTTAATCTACCCTAAACCTATAACAAATGATTGTATTATGGTATGCCTCCCACATGGCTCTCCATTAAAAAAATCGGTCCATTTAATTCTTTTGCCATCTCCTTTTAAGCATAATTAAGTGGTGGGGGCATCTATAATATTGTTGCAAGTTGGGATAGGATTAATTCGATACGTCTCGAATTATAGATTGTGACTATTATTTTTATTTTATTTTTTTAAGGGGAATAATAGATTGTGACTATTAATCTGCAAAGAGGTCATAGAAACACAAAAGTGCTTCTTGAATAGTCGCATTGTGGACACACACACACACTATGTGTGAGTGTAAATTTGGTTTCTATCTAGCTTAGATAAAATATTATAATTAGCAAGCGAAAGCTAGGATAACTTAATATGTAGCAGCCAAATGCATCAATTCCACAAATTTGATCTTTTAAAATAACCAAAAGTTCTTATAATCTCGAGGAGTAACTTTATATAAGAAAAAGATGCAAGCCGTGTATATGTGTGTTTTTTTTCTCCAACTTTATAAAGTGTGATTTTTAGACATTGTACTAATTATTTAGAGTGGGATAGAGTGTGTTATTAGTTTGAAGTTAAAACAAAAAGAATTAGATTTAAAACGAAGCATAACTTGCAAAGAGATTTAAATACCCTCCGTCGTCCTGTGTTTATTAGAAGATAATTAAAGGTTTATTGTATTAATTAAATTAATTTATTGATTCAATCTATCAACTCTTCAGCTACTCATGTATCTTATTATTATTTGAATTGTAAAATTTTAAATTATCATAATTTACTCATTTGTTCTTTGATTTTTATGATTTTTATATCAAATTAAAGGTTTTGATGCGATTTTCTATTTAAGATAAATCATCAATATATTTTTATGAATATATGGTGCTCTAATTTTTGGGAAAAAAAATAAAATTTGTATTTAAATGTTAAACACTACGCTTTATCTTTAGTTAATACTCTTCAAAAGAACATGTATTAAAATAAAACTCGTTATAAACGGGACATGTAGATTATTAAACATTAATAAAATTAATTTGTGATAGTAGATGATATATACGGACGAGGTACGTGCGTCATAGTGTTTCAACATTATGATAGGTAAAAGTGCCATATTCAATATGAGGAATTAACAAAATTCACAGTATGGAGATGTTCACTGTGCATTTAGACAAAGTGATTAACTATAATGTGTTTTGACTTACTATTGCATCGTAAAAAATGTAATAATAATCAACTTGTGATCAATATACTATTCATTTCGTATACCAATATCACATACTCCATATAGTAGTATTACACATTAACGTCGTTATCAATATTCTACTATATACTAAACGTGTATACGTGTGTGTATATATATACACACACACACAGTAAGTAGAGTATATTGATGGGCAAGGCATAAGAAAATAAAAAGGCATGCATGAAAAATGAGTCAGTTTTAATTTTTTTTTATTTTTTTGAAAACAGTCAGTTTAAATTTTTTGATAGTCATTATCGTGGGATTGTTAGAAACAAGTGCCCATCAAAATTAAATCAAATGAAACTCCGATCCCTCTCCATCTCCATCTCCATCTCCATCTCCATCTCCATCTCCATCTCCATGGTAGGTCCCACATAACCTTCGGGTGACAAGATACATTTGCAAGTCAACGCCCTTCCCCTCCTATGACGTCACCCTCCACGTCACCCTCCAGCTTGTCCTCTCCCTTTAAGAACTCTCTCCCATCCCCCCTCCCTCCCCATTGCTTTCTACTACTATCAAACTTCAACTTCAACTTCATCTCTCTCTCCTCTCATTATTAAACAAACATGTTCGGACACAACAGAACCGATTTCCCGTACGACTATACCACAGAGTTTCCGGTCCCGGATGCGCAGATATTTCCGCCGCCGCCATTGTTCATACCCATCCCCGGAGGTGGGGGGGAGCGCGACTCCCTATCAGCATTGAGGTCGGAGATGCAGGGCGGGTACACGAGCAGCGGGTGCAGCAGCTACGGCGGCTCCCCCACCTCCTACAGCCCCATAATCCACCGCAGCATCAGCACCCACTCTCTTCATCAAAACCCCGACCTCTACTCCTCCCCCATCAGCTCCTCCCCCCCGCCCTACTACGACTGCCACTCCTCCTCCTCCTCCTCCGTCAGGAAGGTGCTCAGCACCGGCGACCTACAGGTAACTGCCATGCACCAAATACATATATGTATAATAAAATATAATCTCTTAATTAAAGAAATCAAAATGCTGATTATAAATACTAATTACTATATGATGATCACAGGGGTCGCGATCCAACAGTAGTCCGTTGGTGAACGAGAGCAGCATAATCGAGAGCATGAGCCGAGCCAGCCCCTACAGCCCCGAGGAGAAGAAGGAGAGAATCGAGAGATACAGAAGCAAGAGGAACCTCCGCAATTTCAACAAGAAGATCAAGGTACTACGTAACAACCAATTATCTCATCATTCATCAATTAACCGTCTATCAAAGAAAGCATGATTGCAATACATAAAATAAATAAATAAATAAAAGTAACCGTATGCTGTTGCAGTACGAATGCAGAAAGACTTTAGCGGACAGTCGGCCCCGAATCAGAGGAAGATTCGCTCGAAACGACGTGGAATTAGACAAGGCGCCCCAGACTCAGTGCCAATGGGAGCATACAACTGTCGAAGGAGACGATGAGGAGGATGATAACTGGATTCATTTTCTTGACTCATTCTCGGCCAACCTCATGCCCTAATTTATTAAAAGGAGCTCTTGTTTTAACGTAACGGGTGCTTTTGGAATATCTGATTACATTTTCAAGTATTAGCTAGATACTTGTTGTTAGACATTCTTCTTATTTCAATCACTACTACTACTAGTATATTTTATGAAATGTCAGCTTTTATTTATTTTCCGATGCATGGACAAATAGTTTTTCTAAATATAAATTTTTATTATTTATGTGTCGCAAAATTGTTTGCCCTTTCCTAATTAATCCTAGCGACGAATTTTAATTCCTTCTCGCACTTGCACAAAATTTATTCCTTCTCGAAGTGTATATTTTGGGGCCCATTTCACAATACCAATATTCTCTTTCGCAACAAAAGTAGGACGCCACTAACTTAGATTGTAACAAATTTAATGGTAGTATAGTACTAGTAAAATATTATACAGTGAAATCTGTCTTCCGTAAAACACAATTATTCTTTCCTTTTAACCTGTAAGTAGTGGCTACAGCATAACAAAAAGCACTTCAAAATCACCAATAAATATCAATCTCTACAGCTGTAAGTGTAACTATTTCAAGAAAATCGAGTGGTTAAATTGTAGCTATGGAACTCTATAGAAAGTCAGAATTAGTTGAATGCTATAAAAATTAGTGATTATATTTTCGCGAAAAGAAGGTTTAGAAAAGCCTACGCTACGTAGAGAGGAATGAGTGCAAGGATATGACAATTATTAAATCTAGTGGGATTAGATTGTTCAAAAGGAAATTCTCCGAATTGCTTAGACTTAACTAAATTTTTGCTCTAGAATAATAGAATTTTACTAATACATACAGAGAACATATATTTTCTAGGTATTTTAATTATAAAATAACGAAAAAAAGTGGGCAGAAATAGAATCCGAAAAGTCAGAGTTGGTACCCCACAAGCAAGGGAAAACAATCTCATCATAACCAAAATAATTAAATTAGTACAAAAGGGCTTAGCAACTAAATGCATGAAGCCACTTTTCCAAGTTATAATACTAAATTAGAAAGCGCATGTTTGGCTTTAGGAGCCATAATACACATTTAATATTGCAAAAGCAGGTGATTGCACAATCCCTTTACACTAATCATTTGGTCTCTCATGTTACTGAATCATTGATTTCAGCAATATAATAACATGAAACAATCAACTCAAGTGAGGGAGAAGCAATTTGACTCAGAATCTGAATCTCAATTTTTTTTTTTTATTTCAATAAATACCCAACACCATGGTCCCTATATAAGTGGGGAGGTCGGCCTTCTGCTTCTTGTTTAATTGTCCACTACCTCTATACATAAAAAATCATCTATATTAAATCATACCTACTGATAATATTTCCAGCCATGTCACTTCTATAGTAAGAAGGACTCATAAAAGAATACCTGATACGAAGCAGAGAAGTCGTCGTTGTGGCCTGTTTGCACGATCAGAACGATTTTCCAGTAGCTGTAAGAAGGAAAAAGGAAAAGAATTTTATGTTCATGCTGTAGTATGTAGAATAATTCAGTAGGTAGAAGAGTGATGTAGTAGAGGGTCCAAGAATAGAAAGTAAGTTGGATCCAACGCAATGAAGAATAAGAAGAATATTTATGAATGAGAATATTTATGAATATAAGCCTGATGCTATTGAGTCCCTATACTGTTGGAAAAGGTAATGTCTAAGGGAGGAAAGTAACAGACAGCAGCCACTCTCGTAATATTTAATAGAAAAGTGAGAATTGCCTTAAGCACATGCAAACCACAACTACAAGCTTCAAATCACCCAAAGTGTAGGAAAATAAACAATATGGGTGTTGTAGGCTGGCTTCATCATACCTAAAACCCTTCAAATTTAAATCATTATATAAGTTGTAATGAAAAGTTGTTGAGCTTATGCTTACCTGATGAGGCAAGAGTTTGTACTCGACTCTCCCTTGGCTGTTTGAAGGGCCATAAACAATATGAACTGAAATAGTAATGTCTAACTGAAGCAGTAGCTCTTCATCAAACCACTCCTCTCTAGTTTCAGGCTCAGCTCTGAGTTAGCAACGAGATTCTAGCACAATAGAGAAGAGAAATATAGGAAAATAAAGGGCTTTCATTCTTTGCACAAGTAAAGAACCTTATGATTTCTTACCGATGAGCCCTTGAGCAGTTGTGCCTATATAAGCAGATGAAAAATATATCACATAAATGCATCACATGTTTTGCTTTGAAGAGATACTTCTTCCAAAACAGATGTGGTAAGAAAGAGGGGAACTGCCACTTCCAACCTTCTTAAAGGAAGTCTTCAGAACCTGTGAAATCAAGTTAATAACAAAACTCAACTGAATGAAATTGGCAAATGCTAGTTCATTCATTTGAAATTACCTCTGACCACAAATTCTACAATATGAATGCCAGAAAATAAGTTGAAGCAACATTACAAGCCTTTGTCAATGCTTTTCTTCGGTGGTGGGAGAAGCATTAGGGAAATAATTAGCTGAACAAGAATATGCGATAGTTGGCAAATCCAAGATATAAACTTTTCATTATAGAGAAAACAATCCCTCAAAAAACAAAAAGTGACCTCAATATAACTCAGCGCTATATACATGAATTCAATGCCTCAGCTAATTTTCATTAAACCTTGAGAATGATCCCTACATCTCAACTTTGATAGAGATACAAGTAAACTGAAAAATCTATGTGGTGATCTTACATACTAGCTACTTGTCTTTACTTTCTGGGCTTCCTCTTGAAAGGCCTGGGTTTCAGAGCACGCTTGAATGGAAACAAGAAAGGTTGATGGGGTGACTTTCCTTTTCTTTTATTCGTTCCTGCAAGATATGAAAAACAGAATAAGCATTCATATTTGTATTAAGTTTTTATAACAATTTCACAACGGATTAAGTAAAATTTTATGTAACATGAGGTCAGAAGTCAGATCTCACAAAAGGACATAACAGGAAAGTTAAAAGACTTGGAAACCAGAAGGATGAACAGATAGCTATGGCAAGATTAGTATGCATGAATAAGTATGAATGAAATGACCATTCTCAAAACTATCTTAATGCCATGACCATGGTACTAGCTATTTTAATCCAATTAGAAACAGAAAAAGATGTGAGTACCTGCTTGGGATATAGCTAGGCCCTGATAATCAGTGACTGAACCCATCTGCTTCAACTCGGTCATAGAATCATCAATTATTGGCTCATCAAAATTTGCCGTCACAATTGAAGACCCCTCTAAGGGCAACCCATAGCCTGACTTAATAAAACTAATAGTCGTTTTATTATATTGTCCTCCATCCACAGTTCCATCTGCCAAGGGATGCTCTTGCATGATATCAATACCATTTCTGTTCAGATGACTGTCCATTGTGTTACCTTCATGTTCACCTACACCCATTTCTAACACATTTTCCACAGCAGGCACTAATGGAGAGACAGAGGAACTAGATCTACTTATGGGATTAAAGAGGTCTTCAGAAACATGATTGTTAGTGGCAAGTGTATTGATCTTTGTAATATGAAGTTGTCCACCGCCATGTGAACAGTCTCCTGATGGGAATCTTGTGATTGGGTTTTGGATGCAACAATATTTTGTTCCAAGTCATCTGAATGGTTTGCTTCCAAGTCATTTGAAGTCTGTATCATTTCTTCAGGATCTGCAGACTCGGCGTTAAAAGTGGGTAAAGACAACAGAGGCAAATCTTCCAAACCTGAAACTTGATCATGTCTTGAAAGAGGAAGAAGAGCAGGTTTCGCTTCTGGAACGTGACCTAATGGAACTTCAGAATCTAGACAGTCAGAGTTAAACATCTGACCTTCAGGCAGTTCAACTCCCCTGTGGTCATTACTTAAATTACTAAGGTTGCCTTCATTTTTCAGCAGGTTCTGTTGTTCTTCATGCAAAGTGTCAAGGCCACCCTTGTCTTCAAGCTTTTCATCTGAAGCATCTCCCTCAGTCTCCATGAGAGTAGGAGCAAGTTTATCAGCACCAGGTGTCTCTGAAGCTGTTGTAGCCGCATGCATTAGATCTTTGATCTGGAAACCATGTGAAGGCAATCCATTCAAATTTGAGGTAAAGTTGATGGCTTTCACATTTTCTTTTACAGGTTTCGAACTGGCTAAAGACTTCTCCATGTCATCCAATAGAACATCCCCCTGACCACTGGAAATAGGATCCCATTTAAGCCAATCATCAAACATAGATTTTACTGGAACGGATTGCCCACCAGATGGTATTTCTTCAACCTTGACAGCCTCTTTGTAAAAATGTTTTTTCCTTAAAGCTTTAGCTAGGAGAGATCTGATCACAAAAAAATAAATTTATGAAGGACCAAATAATTTATTTCAAATGGACGCATGGAATAAGGTAGGAAAAACAACATGTAGCTTTAGCAACTCACACACCTACAGTTTGAGGAGATAGCTGCTTTAGCACGTTCAGTAGTGAGTCCCAGCAAAAAGAACAAATTTGCTGCATCTTGAGGCCCTCTAAGTTCAGTAACAGAAGGGGCAGCACTACATATAATTAGATTTTTCCCTTGAGTCCAGTCAACAAGAAGCTGAAAGCTTAAACAAGTTAGAATGTTCTCATGAAAATGAAATAGAACCTCTTTAGAAGCAATGAACTAATAGGGAGACAAATTTTGATCATTAGACACAGAGTGATAGCATTTCTGCATGCAGCTAATACGTGGCCTCGAAATTCAAACTTGGGAAGTGCGGCAACTTGAACAGATCTAGCATATAAGGTCAACATTAACATAGAAGCAATAGAACCTGATTTGGCAAATAGATTCTTTCTAATTCAGTATGTTAGAGCACATATCCTTTAGAAGTTATACATTGTTAAATCACATTGGAATTTACATAAACAACCTCATGCAAAATACTGTATAGTCACCTTGCAATTGGATATCATTTGTCGTTTTGATTCTGCATCAGCAATAAGACCAGAGTATGTAATCTCGAAGTACACCCCTCGCTGCATTACCCACGGATGCAGAGATAATCAATAAAACATCAATGAAAAGGGAAAAATAATGAGATAGTCCAAACATTAACCAAACATTATAAAATCGACTCTTCGAAACATGTTGTCCTTCAACTAATTTCAATTGAAAAAAATTAGATTCCTAAATACTCCATTAATTATAAATAAATACACATATATAAACATACAAGTACGAACCTTCCTCTAATAAACTTGGTAAAATTCTTCTTTGCCAAAGTTTGAGATTTTAGACATACCATGTTGCCGCTTTATTACAATCTTAATGTTTTAGGTACTTCAGATTTCTACAACCAAGATATCAGCTTAATTCAAGAATCTCCAATTATGTGCGCTAGTTGACATTAGGATTTAAGCTATTCCCTTCCAATTTCTTATATGCAGTGTTCAGGCTATAGAGTTCTAAACTAAGTTCTACATCAAAATAAAATCCGCCACAACCAGACCCTTCCAATCACATTCACTAATAGAAGCCTCGAGCTAGTAATCAATGTTACATAACTACATGAACCAGTAATCAAACCCAGACTAAACAGATTGCAATGTTGGATGGACTTTGTATTGCTGATAAAATCGCCGAAATCTTTGCAACATGAAACAATTTGATACAAAATGGAGCAAAGAAGGAACCTTAATTGCAGCTTTGACCATCGGCTGCCTCAATCTTAATGGAGACATCTTCAAGAAATCAATGGAGATAATATCCACCTACACATTCACCACCAATAAAAAACCAACATCACTACACAAATATACAAAAATTTAGCTCATTCATCAGCCCGAACGTACAAACCTCTGATGTTTGACAAGCGTGATCGAACGCATTCTGGGTCGTGGGCCTAACCGCAACGATATCATAGCTCCGCAGTACGGGGTTGCCGGAATTAAGCGCCGAAGCTTGCGCCGGATTATCGACGACCACGGTGAGGCGGGTGTACTGGCGGAAGGGGGCCGTGACGGCGACGTTTAGAAGATCGCGGTGGAACTTGACGGAGGCGAAGAAGGCAGAGGAGGACGGGGCGAGTTTGGAGATGGGGAATAGAACAGTAGAGCAGCGGTCGGACTCGGACATGACGCCTTTGAGAGTGCGGTTGTAGGCGACGCCGGTGTAGCCGAGCTCCATGGCTCTGAGGGCGAGCTTCAGGCGGCGGCCTCTAAGAGAGGGTTTGTCGGTGACGTGGCGATCAGATTCTCGATAGGGTATATTTAGGTCGAAGAACCCCATCGTGAAAATATGAGATTGCGCGGTTGGCGATGGCGGCGCCCCGGCGGGGAGTTTATTTCTGGTTTGCAGGGGAAGGGGTTTAAGGAGGGCGTAAGGGTAATTTAGAGCATCTCCCGCAGCAAGCCCGTTTTATTTTAGGGGCTTGCAGTACTATTCTGGTGGGGAGGGACTCTCACCAGATTTCATCTCAAGCTGCAAATTCCTCCCCTGCGCTTTCTTTTATTTTTAATTTGTTTTATTTTCGATTTTCGATATGTTTTTTTAATTCGTTTTTCGTTTTGTTTTTATTTATTTAATTAATTTTATTTTCAATTAAAAAAGTAATAAAAATTTTGGAATATTTTTTTTATTAAATTGAAACAAACATTGATTTAAACAAACAAAGTACAATATAATTTGAAATAATTTTAAAAATACGCAAACTAATTTGGGCTCCTACGCGCCCACATCTCTTCGACCAAATCGTTGTAAAGATCGATGTGTTTGGCTTTATCGCGTTGCGCTCCACATACTCCGCAAACGAACCGTGAGCTCCTCAATTCGCTCCACCATTTGCAGAAGTAGAGGCTTCCTCGTCAGGTGGAGCCCAATTTGTCGCGTTTGCTCTTTCATCCTTGATTATCATGTAATGCAAAATAATACAAGCATACATGATATCTTGTATACTATCAAGATACCAAAGTCGTGATGGGCCGCTGACCATGCCCCAACGAATTTGTAAAACGCCAAAAGCGCGTTCCACATCTTTGCGCGCCGCCTCTTGTAGAACTTTGAAACGCTCCACTTTTTCGTCAGCGGCGTGTGGTGGGCTGCAACAAAAACGGGCCACTTCAGATAAATCTCGTCGGCGAGGTAGTAGCCCATGTTGTATTGCCTTCTGTTGGCGAGGAAATGAACCGGAGGTGCTATTCCTTTGACGACGTCGCTGAACACCGGCGATTGATTGAGAACGTTGATGTCGTTCAGCATTCCAGCTATCCCGAAAAAGGCGTGCCGTGAGATACAACGGCCTCAAGAATGATGGTAGGGTGGCCCTTATCCCCACGTGTGTACTGGCCCCTCCACCCCACTGGACAATTCTTCCATGCCCAGTGCATGCAGTCAATCGAACCGAGCATCCTTGGAAAGCCGTGGTGAGCCTCGTGCATTGCCAAAATTCGTTGACAATCATCTCCGGTTGGCTTCCTCAGGTAATGACCACTGAAGATGGTTCGAATCGCCTTAGCAAAGTGCTTCAACGAATCTAAAGCGGTAGTCTCCGACATCCGCAAGTACTCATCAAATTGGTCGTCGGGATCTCCGTAGGTGAGTTGATTATAGCGGCGGTGCACTTCTGCAGTGTTGTGAAACCCGGCCTGCGTAGTGCATCATCTCATTGTTGGAAATACTCGATGCGATTCTCCAACACCCCCACGATGCGCAAGAACAGATGCTTCGATATCTGGACACGTCGACAGAACAAATTATCGGGGTATGTGGGCCTCTCAGCGAAATAGTCGGAGAAAAGTTACTTCACTCCGGTGACTCGATCTCGATCGATCATTCGCCTCCTGGGATACCTTCGGCATCTTGTCGACTCGGTGACTTTTTCCTTCTTCTTCATTGTCATGGTTAAGGAGAGATTTGGAGTCGGAGATGCAGCGGGCAAGGCGGAGAGCGGGAATGAGCTAGGGTTTGGTTTGGAATTGAGGACTGAATTGGGGAAGTCAAACGAGAAGAAGCTAAGAAAAAGGGATTAAGATGGGCCGTCCACTTGTCAATCATCGGAGGAGTAAGTTTTAAATAAGATAGTTGCTAGTACTTTTATGTTTATGAAACACGATTTTAAGTATTTCGTCTTGTTTCTTATAGGGTAAGTCCTGGATTTTAGGGTATAAATAGGTTTTTGTTGGGTAGCCGTAAATTATGAATGAAATATTATCTTCCTCACTTCCTTCTCTCTCTATTCCTCCTTCCTGAGCTTTCTATTTCTGCAACTACTATTCCATCGATTTCAGTGAACACAATCATCATATATATTAATGCATAATACATTACAATACAATATTATCTCAAATCTTGTAGTATTCACTACAATTGGTATCATCCTCTTTCAATCCAATGGCTGAAGTGACTAGTTTCAAGGACCTGCAAGAGGCCCAAAAGAAGTTAGATCAACTTCTACAAGCAGAATCTTTAAAACGAGCTTCCGCTGAACAAAAAAACTCAAGAACAGTTCGAGCATCTTACAAAAACCTTGGTTGATTTGCAACTTCAACTGCTGAACCGTGATCCTATTCCTACAGGGGGTTCAGAATCTATTTTGGGAGGTTATGGCTCTACATCTGGGGGTAAACATGGCACTGTCTCTAATTTTATTCATTATCCTCTCCCTAGAGTTGATTTCCCACGGTTTGATGGTATAAACCCTAGAGCTTGGATGGTTAAATGTCACAACCATTTTAAGCTTATGCCTTCTATTCCTGATGCTCATAAAGTTCACTTAGCTTCTATCCATTTTGATGGTAAAGCCCTGTTATGGTTTCAGAATCTGAATATGGGTGACTTGATTATTTCTTGGAAGCAATTCTTAGAAATCATTTCTGCTAGATTTGAGGATCTAAGTGTTTCTAATATCATTGTTGAGTTTAACAAACTCAAACTTACTGGATCTTATGAAGAATATGTATATAGGTTTAAGGAATTAAGGTCATGTCTGTTAATGGATGATGCTGGGAAGTTTAATGAAGACTACTTCATTGCTATCTTTCTTAGTGGGTTGGGTGAGGATTTAAGATCCTTTATTAAAATGTTTCAACCACAGACACTTGATCAGGCAATTGAATTGGGAAAACAGTAACTACATACCTTGGAGGCAATTACTAAACGGCTAAAACCACCTGCTAGACCTTTCAATTCCACCCGTGCTGGATTTAGGAGAAATGATTCTTCTATTTCCACTAACCATTTCCCCAAGACACCTGTCTCTACTGCTCCACATATTTCCACTAAACTCCTCACAGCTGCTGAGATGGCTGCAAGAAGAGAAAAGGGCTTATGTTATAATTGTGATGAGAAGTTTTTTCCAGGACACAGATGCAAAAACAGAATTCTCTATGTAATGATGTCTAAGGAAGAAGAATTATTATACTCTCAAGAAATGCATGATCCAGTTCATACACCTATTCTAGGTGATGGTTCTAATGCAATGGAAGAAGTGTTACTTTCTTCTCATTCTATGTTGGGGAACCGTGGCCTCACTATATTCAGAGTTGTGGGTGAAGTTGGAGATCAACAACTAAACATTTTAGTGGATACGGGCAGCACCCTCAGTTTTTTGCAGGAGAATACTGCAAAAAAGTTAGGCTGTGCCATTCAACATGACAAGCCTTTATTGGTAAGAGTTGCTAATGGTCAAAATCTAATCAGTACATAGAGGGCTACAAAGTTCAAATGGGCTGTGCAAGGCTATGAATTTCAATTTTCTCCTAGATTATTGAAGAATGAGGGTTGTGATATGAGAGGTGATTGGTTGCGTGCTTGTACACCAATTGAGTTGGACTATCATACTATGAGTATTACTGTTTCTTTGAATGGAGAGAGGGTTACACTTCATGCTTTAACTACTACATTTGATTGTACCTTAGTAACTGGTCCTATGTTTAGCAGTCTTGTTCACCAAGATTTCAGTAGTATTGAGGAAATTTTCTTATTGAAGGAAGAGCATAATTCTCAGAATGAAGTACATGTAGATCTGCAACCTTTACTCTTGGAGTATGCTGATGTTTTTGCTGAGCTAGTGGGTTTTCCACCTGCTAGAGGAGTTGAACATCAAATCCAGCTGAAACAGGGTAGTAATCCCAAGCATCAATATCCATACAGAACTTCACATAATCACAATGATGAGAAAGAAAGAATTGTGAGTGAGATGCTCAGCTCTGGCATTATTCAACACAGCCAGAGCCCCTTTGCTTCCCCAGTCATACAAGTCAAGAAGATAACACATGGAGGATGTGTGATGATTACAGGTATTTGAACAGTCTTACTATCAAACATGATTATCATATACCTATCATTGATGAACTCTTAGATGAACTATTTGGAGCCAGATACTTCTCTAAGATTGATCTCAGATCAGGCTATTTCCAAATTTTGGTAAAACCTCAGGATAGGTATCTCACTGCTTTCAACACTCACCATGGTCATTTTGAATTTCTTGTAATGCCATTTGGCTTATGCAATGCCCCTGCTACCTTTCAGTCACTTATGAACTAAGTTTTTCAGCATTATTTGAGAAAATTTGTCCTAGTGTTTTTTTATGACATTTTGGTTTATAGTAAGAATTAGGGAGATCATTATCAACATTTATATGAGGTATTGGGGCTTCTCAGGCAACATTCTATGTATGCTAAACAGAGCAAGTGTAGTTTTGGTCAACGAAGAATTGATTACTTGGGTCACATTATTACTGGAGATGGTGTTTCTATTGATCCTGATAAAATCTCCTGCATCCTTTCATGGCCTACTCCTACTAATGTCAAATAGTTGAGGGGTTTTCTTGGACTCACTGGTTATTACAGGAAATTTATCAGAAATTATGGGATTATTTCTAGTCCTCTTACTCAGTTGTTAAAGAATGATGGGTTTCAGTGGACTACAGATTCTGATATTGCTTTTTAGAAATTGAAGGAAGCTATGATTTCTGCTTCTGTTCTAGCATTACTAGATTTTTCTTAGCCTTTTGTATTAGAAACTGATGCTAGTGGTACAGGAATTGGAACAGTTCTCATGCAAGATCACAGACCTATTACCTTCTTAAGTAAGGCTCTCAGTCCTAGAAATCAGGCTCTATCCATTTATGAGAGGGAATTCTTGGTTGTTATTACTGTTGTTCAGAAATGGAGAACATATTTACAAGGGCACAGATTTATTATCAGGACTGGTCAACAAGCTTTAAGGCACTTGTTGGATCAGACATCTATGAACCCTACTCAATAAAGGTGGCTTACTAAACTATTAGGATTGGATTATGAAATCCAATTTAGAAGTGGAGCAGAGAATAAGGCTGTTGATGCCTTGTCTAGGAACCCAAATTTCAATGCTGAGTGTACTGCCATTTCTACTATCTCTCCTATGTGGGTTCAGAAGGTGGTACAAAGTTATTCTGGGGATACTTTTGTTACAAAAATTTTGACTGCTAAAGCTGTGGATCCATTTGTTTATGGAGACTTTTCAGTTGATCATGGCCTTGTAAGGTATAAAGGCAAGGTAGTGGTGGGTTCTGATCCTGATCTCAGAGCTTCTATTCTACATGAAATTCATAATTCTTCATTGGGAGGACATTCTGGGATTAATGATACTTAAATGAGACTTAAGAGTTCTTTCTACTGGCCAGGAATGAAATCATAGGTTTTACAGTTGGTAAAAACATGCAGTACTTGCCAACAAAATAAACCACAAGCAGGCATCATACCTGGATTGTTGCAGCCCCTTCCTATTCCTCAATCTGCTTGGACTCATATTTCTATGGACTTTGTGGAGGGACTTCCTAAATCTGCAGGGAATAATGTTATTTTAGTTGTAGTAGATAGACTTACAAAGTATGGACATTTCTTGGCACTATCACACCCATTCTCAGCTGAGTCAGTGGCCAAGCTATTCCTAGATAATGTTTATAAATTACGTGGAACACCTATAAGCATTGTTTCTGATAGAGACAAGGTTTTTACTAGTAATTTCTGGAGAGAATTATTCAGACTCATTGGAACTAAGTTGGTTTTCTCTTCTACATACCACCCTCAGACTGATGGGCAAACAAAAGGCTCAATCAGTGTTTGGAGAACTACCTAAGGTGTATGGTCAGTGATAGTCCAAGATAATGGTTCAAATGGCTTCCCTTGGCTGAGTACTGGTATAACACAAGTTATCATTCTAGCCTTAAATCAACACCATTTTAAGCTCTATATGGGTATCCTCCCCCCCCAGTTATCTCTAGATTCTTACTTTGAATCTACTCATACTGAAGCAAAAAAGATTGATGGAAGATAGACAGGCATTTATGTAGCTATTGAAGGAAAATTTGCTACAGGCACAAAATCACATGAAATTCTTTGCTGACAAACACAGAAAGGAAAGAGAATTCCAAGTTGGGACAGAGTTTACCTGAAACTACAACCATTCAGGCAAAATTCGATATCTTTGAGGAAGAATCTGAAACTCTCCTCTCGTTATTATGGTCCCTATAAAATTGTGGAGAAAATTGGTAAGGTGCGTACAGACTAGAACTGCCAGAATCTTCAAAAATTCACCATGTCTTCCATGTGTCCTTATTGAAGAAGTTTATTGGGAAGGACAACATGCCTGCTACAGATCTACCGGAAGTGAATGAAGCCGGCACCTTTGTGATTGCTCCTTCACATACCTTGGGGTGTAGAGTTCTTCGGATGAGAGGGGTAGACGTTTTCCAGATCCAGGTGTAGTGGCTGAACTCTATCGCATTGGCGGCCACTTGGGAAGATTTCGACTTTTGCTCCAGCAAGTTTCCAGCTTTTGATCCTTGGGGACAAGGATCACTTCGAGGCGGATGTATTGTCATGGTTAAGGAGAGATTTGGAGTCGGAGATAGAGCGGGCAAGACGGAGAGCGGGAATGAGCTAGGGTTTGGTTTGGAATTGAGGACTGAATTGGGGAAGTCAAATGAGAAGAAGCCAAGAAAAAGGGATTAAGATGGGCCGTCCACTTGTCAATCATCGGAGGAGTCAGTTTTAAATAAGATAGTTGCTAGTACTTTTATGTTTATGAAACACGATTTTAAGTATTTTGTCTTGTTTCTTGTAGGGTAAGTCTTGGACTTTAGGGTATAAATATGTTTTTGTTGGGTAGCCACAAATTATGAATGAAATATTATCTTCCTCACTTCTTTCTCTCTCTATTCCTCCCTCCTGTTCTTTCTATTTCTGCAACTACTATTCCATCGATTTCAGTTAACACAATCATCATATATATTAATACATCATACATTACAATACAATGTTATCTCAAGTCTTGTAGTATTCACTACATTCTTCTTCGCTTCTTTATATTTCTGAACAATTTTGGCATTCTTCTGGATGTGTTGGTACATCGCTTCGAGTTCGCCGGGGGATGACGAGGAATCGAATGAAATTTCGGAAGAGCTTGACATATTGATGGAGTGAAATTGTAGAAAATAGGGATTTTTTTAGATAGATTGTGTGAAAATTGTGTAGAAATTGTGTATAAATGGTGTAGACATTGTGTATGTGAGTGTGAGAATTTATAGGGAGGAGGGGAAGAGAGCCGTTTGGCTAGCCGTTGCAAAACTACGGTTGAATTTTTTATTATTATTATTATTTTTGGTTGAAAATCGAATTTTTTAATAAATTTTTTTTAATACCTGGCTGACTTCATAATGACGTTAGCACAGGGGGTGGGAAGGGCGCGAGCCGGGCTTGGCATTGCGAGTTGGGCTCGCCGGCCGGGGAGCGCGCCAGCGCGGGGGGGGGGGGGGGGGGGGGGCTCGCGCCGAGGGCTCGAGCCCCTCCTCTCCGGCTGGCTGGAGATGCTCTTAGATGTCCTTTTTCTATTTTTTATTTTTCTTTTTCTATTTCTCAAGACATGGAAAGTGAATTAGAACTAGCATCAAATGTAATACGCCCGCTGTCCAATTTATATAGAGACAATTTTTTTATTTTTTATTTTTGGCATGGAAAACTATATTATCAAAAGCAATGTGATAACTCTTCCAAATTCTAAAATTTGAATAAAATTTTGATAATTGATACTACCCCCGTCCCGTGGCATTAGCTACGTTTGCTTTATTGATTTTTTCAGCACACGTTTCCACCGAAACCTAATAGGGTTTCAAAATATAATTTTAAAGTTTTTTTTTTTTACGGGATACTTATCCCAATTTGTAAGCTGGCTGTAAATAAAATATGAGATAGATATGCACCATAGTTTGATTAGACTACATTTATCAACAACCCACTACAACTCAACCTATACTTAAAATATTTCCCATTCCCCCACCTACACAATCTTCAACCCAACCCAATTTCACAACCTATATCATTTATCAATAACCCAACCTAATACTTCCTCTGTTTCAAGATTGTTGACACGTTTCTTTTCCTTTATTTTTGACACACATTTCCACGCTTCTTGATGATGAATTTTAAAATAAATTTTTGAAGTATCTTTTCTTTTACGAGATACTACGACACTCATAGTATCCCGTAAATAAAAAAATACTTCAAAAAATTATTTTAAAATCTATTATCGAGAAGCGTGGAAATGTGTGCCAAAAAGGAAGGAAAAGAAACGTGTCAACAATCTTGAAATAGAGGAAGTACAATATAATTTATTTTACATTTTATTTTTTAGCTATAATGAGTTTTATATTATTAATTATTTTGATATTTAAAATTAAAAAATTATATAATGTATTATGCCAAATTTATAATTTTTTTAGTCATATTTTTAAAAGCTTCAAATAAAATAAAAATCAAAATAAATTATTTACGAGATAGAACAAAACAATCATATTATTTTTTTAACATAAATTTTAGATAATATTAGGATAAAGAGAATTATCTATTAAAAATTCAGTAATCCAATAGAACCAATGGCAGCTTGCAACTACACAACCCAAGACATGCATGAAATGGGTCATTGAAAACTTAGGTTGTGGAGTAATAATTCATTTCTTATTTTCTTTTATTGTTCGGTTGTTTGTCTTATATGCACGACCCAATTTTTGGGTCATTGATAAACAAAGTCTTAAATGTGTATATGTATGATCATTTTGGTGCCCTCTTAATTTCTATTGCCAACAGATCTCTACATGGATGATTATTTTTGGTAAAAAAATAAAATAAAATAGAGCAAAATTTCAAAATACAAATTATAAGAAATCACTTTTTGAAAACATACTATGAAAATATTTTGCAATATAGAATTCTTCTATTATCATCAAATAGGAAAAATAATGCAATAAGTATGAAGGATCAATTAACTAAAATCTATACATATATATATATATATATATATATATATATAGAGAGAAATGATATGCTACTCACCTCCCGGTGGGCACCTTCGTGGGCACCTCGTCGTTTTATCACGTTTGCATTGCTTTTTTTTAATTTTTATTTTTATTCTATATTCTAGTATCTTAGAAATTAATTTACAAATCATAAAATCTAAAAAATACATAAAAATCGAAGCTCGATTTATTTTATTACTCATTTTTTGAAGTTAAAAATAAAAAAAAATAAATTGAACATTGATTTTTTAGATTTTATGATTTGTAAATTAATTTCTAAGATACTAGAATATAGAATAAAAATTAAAATTAAAAAAAAGCAATGCAAACGTGATAAAACGACGAGGTGCCCACGAAGGTGCCCACCGGGAGGTGAGTAGCATATCATTTCTCTCTCTCTCTCTATATATATATATATATATATATATCAAGAATCTTTCAATTGGATTTCAATTTGGATGGCAATTCATAAATATTATCACTTTGAAGCTCCAAAAATAAGTGGCAGTTATTATTATGCATAAGCAGTTTTTTCGTGAGCGTAAAGAGTGGTTTGCAGCGCCTCTACTCCTTTAGTGAAAAATTTTCTCTCTCTAATGGAGAATGCTTTGTTCCCGCTTGTGTAGGGTTTTCTTCCCTTCTTTGTAAGGATCGCCGTCGCCTCCCCTCCAGATCCCCCTCCATTTCCCTCTGTTCCTTCCTGTCTTTCCCCTTCTTTTCTCATTCTCTTTCCTATGGAACCTGAAAGCCACATCGATCCTGAAATTTTAAATCTGGACGTTATCCAACCTACCCAAAATTGCAATAACAAACCAACTAACCCCTTATGTCTCGTCGGAAAACTTCTCTCTAATAAACCAGTGAACTCATACGCTATTCTTGAAATTATGAAGAAAGCTCGGAAAGCCAAAAAAGGAATGGAAGCCAGGGAATGGACGAATCAACTCTTCCTCTTTATATTTGAAGATGCTAACGAGATGAATTGGGTAATAAAAAACCAACCTTGGCATTTTGAAGGTAATCTCTTCCTCATTCGTCCGCTCGAGGAGCAAGAACAACCGTCAAATATCCAAATCACTGATGCCCACCTCTGGGCCCGTCTCTATGATGCTCCGTTCAGCTGTATGAACCTCGTCGCTGCAGAAGCCATTGCCTGAAAACTTGGGTCTTTCCTGTGTGCAGACCTAAATCAAAATCTTTTTGGCAAGTTCATGCGTGTAAAAGTTGCTATCAATGTGGGAAAGCCCCTTGTTAAAAGCCTCAAAATTATGGTTGGAGGTAAACTTTTATGGCTCTCTGTCAAATATGAAGCTCTCCCAATTTATTGCTTCAACTGTGGTAAACTTGGACATGCCCTCAAATACTGTGAATACTGTGATACAGCTGATCACTCTGAGGAATTAAACTCTCGAGCTCTCCAGTTTGGGTCAGATATTAAGGCTTCCCCGTTAAAAAAAAAAGAGTAATACTTGGGTCCCAAGAGATAACACTTCCAAACCTCCTTCTGACTACCCCACTCGATCGAATCGTCCCATGTCACCTTCCGCTGGCTTTTCTTACGACCACCACACTGCGCTAAAGCTAAAAAAACTCATTGTTGATAACCCATTGCCCACCCCAAAAAGCTGTCTCCCCCTCCCACCCTGAGTGCTCTCAAGTCAGTTCTTAAAAGCCAAAAACTCTCCCCCAAAAATCTCTTCTCAAACCAATTGATGGAGGCAATTCCTCCTCTAACAGTCTGGCCAAAAATCTCCAACCAATGAAGCTCTAGTTGCTCATTTGAAAACTCCCAATTATTGTTATCCCCTCTCTACCTCTTCTCACCAACCCCTTTTTGCCACAACTCCTCCTGCCACCAACAAAAATCGGAAAAAAATCATGGAAACAGTTAGCTAGAACTAAACACAACACCCCACCACCCCAAAATCCCACCAAATCACCCTCACTTAAACGGCCTTTACCAAACAACCCCCTGACCCCCTCATCCCATCAACTCATATCAAAAAGCCTAAAATGTCTTCTTGCAATGCCTCGGATGTGCCAACGGTGGAGACTTCCCAGGAGCAGTCATGCCGAACCCAATGATTGACCTTAGTTGGAACTTTTGAGGGCTTAGGAACCTGTCGACAGTTCAGGAGCTCTCTAGAATTATCAATATGAAGCATCCCTCTTTTGTATTTTTAATTGAAACAAAACTATTATCTTCTGAATTTGATCATTTCCTTGACAAGTTGGGTTTCTGGTTCTCATATTGTGGATTGTGATCGTTCTTTCGGAGGCAGGAGAGGTGGCCTCTACCTCTTATGGAAAGAACCTCTGGATCTGATTATTAAATCTTACTCGCATCACCATATTGACGCTGTCATTCTTCCTTGGAATGATATCTCTGAGTGGCGTGTCACTGGTTTTTATGGATGGGCAGAAGACATGGAAAAATTTAATTCGTGGCAGCTTCTTTCTTCGCTTTATGCTGATTACAACGGCCATTGGCTTTGTCTTGGTGATTGGAACGAAATTATTTCCTTTGCTGAAAAAGAGGGTGGTAATCCTAGATCCCTTACTAAAATGAATGCTTTTCGGACGACTTTAGATGATTCTGGGTTGGTTGATCTTGGCTTTAAGGGTCATCACTTCACTTGGACTAATGGTCAGAGGGGAATTTCTAACATCCAAGAGAGGTTTGATCGGTGTTGTGCTAATTCTCGCTGGATTGATTTCTTTTCTTCTAATTCCTTGGAACATTGTGTTCGAATTCAATCTGACCATTGCCCTGTTGTGTTGTCCTGGAGCACCTCTTCATGGCATCCACAAAGAAAATATTGGAAAAAATCTTTCCATTTTGAAGCCATGTGGCTTAAGGAAGAGTCTTGTTTTACAGTTGTTGCTGATAACTGGAATCATCAGAATAACATAGCTTAACCTCCATCAAAAATTATGGAAAAACTTCTGCAATATTGGGAGTGCTCTCAAGACCTGGGAGAGGGATAAGTTTGGTAACATAACCCAACAGATTCATTCTCTTCGGTTGGAACTTGAAGAAATTCAGGCTCTTTTGGCCCTGTTAAGAATCTTGAGAAAGCAAGATTGGTTGAAAATTAGCTCAGGGATCTCATGAGCAAAGAAGAAGTTATAAGGCGCCAGAGATCGAGGGCTACATGGTTAGCAGAGGGAGACAAAAACACTAATTTCTTCTATCGTACTACCACGGGAAGGAAGCAATGTAATTTTATTATTCGCATTAGATCCCCAGATAGGTCTTGGGCTGATGATGAAGCGACAATTGAGTATATCTTTGTCGACTATTTCAAAAACATTTTCCAAGCGGAATAGACAAATTTTGTTGAGGAGGTTATGGATTCCATTGATCCTTCTGTCACTGACGACATGAACTCTACATTCTCACAAAATTTCACTGATGATGATGTTACCACTGCTCTTAACCAGAGGCACCTGTTGAAAACTCCTGAGCCCGATGGTATCCCTGCTATCTTCTTCACTAAATTCTGGAGTGTTATTAAGAATGAAGTGCTGACTACTGTTCTTGATGTTCTTAATAATGGTGCCTCCCCAAAAGCTATCAACCATACTAATATTGTCCTTATCCCAAAAAAGAAATCACCCCAAAGTCCCCAAGACTACCGTCCTATAAGCCTCTGTAATGTCATCCTCAAACTTATCACTAAATGCCTCACCAATCGCCTTAAACCTGCTCTCTCGCACCTCATCTCTCATTCCCAATCTGTTTTTGTTCCGGGGTGTTTGATTACCGACAACGCCCTTCTTGCTTTTGAAATTTTTCACTCTAACAAATCTCAGTGTCTCGCCAACTTCGCTCTTAAGCTGGATATGTCTAAATCTTGCGATAGAGTTGAGTGGTGCTTTTTGAATAAAGTTATGACGAGAATGGGATTTTGTGGGGTTTTTATTGAGAACATCATGCGCTGCATATCTTTAGTTTCTTATTCTGTTCTCATTAATGGTAGGCCGTCGTTACCTTTATTCCCTTCACGAGGCCTTCGCCAAGGAGATCCTCTATCTCCGTACATATTTCTCTTGTGCGTTGAAGCCTTCTCCGCTATGATTCGTAAGGCAGAAATGCGTGGGCTGATTCATGGGGCCCTTATCTGTCGATCCGCTCCCCCAATTTCTCACCTCTTCTTCGCTGATGACAGTCTCATTTTTGGTAGAGCTTCACAAGAAGAGGTTGGTACTATTTGCAACATCATTGAAAAATTCACATCAGCTTCAGGTCAGCGGGTTAATTTTGAAAAATCTGAAATTGCTTTCAGTCGTTGTATCCCTAAAACCCAGCCAGTTTGTTGGGTAATGAGTGCAGAATCCCTTTGTTGCTCAGCACAGCTTCTATCTTGGCTTGCCGGCTTCAATTGAGAGATAAAAAAAAGAGGTGTTCGCTTCTCTTGAAGAACGTGTCAACAAAAAGTTGAAAAATTGGAAGGTTCGCAACCTTTCCTAAGCTGGCAAACTTACTCTTATTAAAGCAGTGGCACAATCCATCCTTGCATATGTTATGAGTTGTTTCCTTCTTCTGTTGGTACTATGCATCGTATTGATCAATGTATTACTATTGGGTCTCGTGGAAAGAGTTGTGCTCGTCCTAAAAGGCTGGGGGTTTTGGGTTTCGCAAGCTCGAAAGCTTTAATTGAGCCTTCTTGGCTAAGCAAGGATAGAGGATCCTTTCTGAGCCAAACTCAGTTCTTTCTCGGTGTCTAGAGGCTCGCTACTTCCCTCGAAATAACCTTCTTGAAGCACGTGTGGGGTATTCTCCAAGCTATGTGTGGCGTAGCATTTTTTTTGGATGCAAGCTGCTGAAAGAAGGAATCTGCTGGACTATTCGTAATGTGTTAATGTTAATAGTAGGAAGGACAATTGGATTCCTGGGATTCATTTTCTTAACCGTCCCTCCCCCTATTTTTTTGCCTCTGCAGGATCTTTCCCTTGTTCGTGATTTGCTCAATTGCGAGGGAACTGGTTAAGATAATCATCTTATTTTCAATTCGTTCCCTGGTGGACGTCGTTTACCACCAAATAATTCCTGCAATATACTAAGAACTATGATTAGTAAAGCAATAAGCAGGGTCAAACCACAAAGAACGGATTAATTACTTAAATTTCTAAAGATTAAATTCGGTGTAGCCACCACGCCTTAAAGAGTGAGATTTTGATTAATAACTACCAAAACAAGAAAATAAACTAAATGCAAGCGTGATATAAATCAATAATAAAAACAATTCGGCTTCGAATAAATCTTCACTAGTCTAATGGCTCTGATCCTCGACACAATAATAAATCAACTCCTATGGATCAATCGGTTATAGGATACCGTGAATGCAACGGACGTACCCCAATTCCTACGTACTTCTTCGATAGCTAGCAAGAGACGCTTAAACTAGCTAAACCTCTTATCAAAACATAACCTAGTTGGTAACGCCAGTTCTAGATTTAATGTTTCAATAGCATTAAACAAGAAGGAACCTGATATTAGACAAGTTACCCAAAAACGCAAGTAATAACTCATCTACCAAACTATTCCTACTACCAATACGATAGCTTTGCCACAAATTAACCCTATTCCAACAATTAAGGATTGGACGAACTAATTGACTATATTCCGATTAAATCTAAGTTGATCAGGCTTAAACAAAATCAGAAATAAACTGTAAACACAAGGAATAACCTGGAATCAACAGAAATCAACTCTCAAACAATTAGGTCTCACAGAATATTTAGCCTAGTGCTTCATTATTCTTGCCGAATTAAAAACCTAGCCACTCATAATAAATAAATTAAACAAGAAGAAAATAAGAATGTAAGGAAGAAGAAGAGCAAAGAACGAAAGATATATAAGAACTAATTAACGCGGTAGTAATTTAGCATCCAAACACAAGTTCACGTGAACTACTAGAAAATAGAAAATAAATAAAACTACCAATGTTTTCTTCTTCCAAAAACGGCCGTCCAAATTAAAGAAAGGATACTAAGATGAACTATGATTTCCCAGTTCTTTTCTCCTTTCCCAAGTTGCGGCTGTCCTCCAGTACCGAGAGAAAGAAAACTGATTAAAAACTATCCCCTTCTTGTGGTTTCTCCCTCCTTTTAAAATAAGGAATAACTTCTTTTTTAAGTCTACCGCCCAATCTTTTAAGAAATAGAAAAACTAATAATAATAATAAAAAAAAATATTTAAATCCTATGCTAATATAATAAGTTCTTGCTTGATTCTTGACTCCTCAATTCTTCTCATATTTGCAAAAGTGTCCCAATATTCCATAACTTTTCTCAAAGTTCATCCTTCTCCAAAACTTGCAAATTCCTACACAAAAACACAAATAAAATGCTAATCAAATCTATTAAAACTATAAAAATAACTAAAAAATAGAATAATAAAAAGACACATCATTCCCCTTTGATGTGGCACAAAAGATTACATCCATTCCCCTCGGTTCCCACTTGCTCGAAGTCTGTGTGCGATGAAAATTCATTGTGAATGGCTCCTTTTCTGTTAAGTCGGGTTATTGGATTGCGAAGAGTCTTAAAGATGCTTCGACATCAATCTCCTCTTCGTCACCCAATAATCCCAACCAGTGGTCTTGGTTTTGGAAATTGCGAATTCTCCCAAAAATTCGAGTCTTCATGTGGCGCAACATGCGTAGTATTCTTCCTTGTCTTTCTAAACTGCAACGTCGTGGCATCGATCTCAATCCTATTTGTCGTAAATGTGGGCTTGAGTCTGAATCTATTGATCATGCTTTGCGGGACTGTTCGTTGACATAGTTGTTTTGGAGTTGTTGTCCGCTTCGTATCTCAGCTCTCCTTTTGGATCCACCAGTCCCTCTCTTTGATTGGATTCTGGATTTTGTCAGGAGAAAACCTATCGAGTGTATCGAGCTCTTTGCCTCTCTTTTATGATCAGTTTGGAAGGTTCGTAACCAGCTTATCTTTAATGGAAAATCTGTTTCTCAATTTGAGTGTATCCAAATGGCCCAAATTGTTTTATCCGATTGCCAAACGGCAAATGCTAAGACTCGGATTCAGACCTCCCATCCCCCTCCTTCACTTTCTCAGACTTGTGTGCCCGAGCAGTGTTGCAGGCTTTTTGTGGATACATCTCTTGCTTTGGATGGCTGCACTGGAATTGGAGGTTTCCTCGAAGATGGAGTAGGCAATCCGTTTAAACTCTTTCTGAATCGTGTTGCTTTTTGTCAAGATATTGAGTTGGCTGAAGGAATGGCGTGTTTGAAAGGAGTGCATGCTGCAAAGGAAGATGGAATTCAAGTTTTGAAGGTGGTCATGGACAACAAAAATTTGATCTCAACACTTCAGAATCAAGTCATTCCAAGGACTTTGGTTGGAACAATTGTGGCTGAAATTCTTCACCTTGCCCGCGAGTTTCAGAGTATCTCGTTTTCTTGGATCAGGAGAGATCAAAACATGTCCACCCACCATCTTGCGAATCTTGCTCGAAATCCGGACCTTCCTACTCAATCTTGCGATTATCAACTCTCCTTCTGATGTACACTTTATCAATTAATTAATGATATCTTTTCTTCCCTAAAAAAAGAAAAAAGTAAAAAAGAGTGGTTTGCAGCAGTTTTGTTAATGAATCAATTTATGTGATTTTTTGTAATTATTAAATTAACGCATTTATTTGAAAAATCATGTCCGCTTTGAATAATTTATGATCAAATAAATCAATGACTTTCTTTTCCATCAATTTCTTCCACAAACAATTTAAAATCTAATAATTCAAATCTAATATGCAAATAATCATATAATTTCGTGAATTCGATAAATTATTTGGATATTAAATTTCCTCCGTAAAACATTTTTTTTAATCTAATAATTCAAATTATTTCATATTGTACTATTGAAATAGTTTGAAAAAAATTGTTCGATTTCGATAAGCTTAATTTCCCTTCCAAAGTCATGTTATGTGTACAAATTATGCCAATTTGTTAAACAAAATGCATTTGATAGAACTTAGGTGATTCAATACAAATGTTCTTTGTTAGCCATTTTAGATTATTTTGGCTGATACAATTTCACATATTACCCCCGTCCTCCATTTAGTGACCCTCTTTTTTCAGCATATGTAGTATCCCGTAAAAAAAAATACTTCAAAAATTCATTTTAAAACTCATCAACGATAAGCGTGGAAACACGTGCCACACATGCTGAAAAAAGAGGGTCACTAAATGGAGGACGGAGGGAGTATTAAGTTGTATCAATTTGCATACGGTAGTAAATACTCCATCTGTTTTTTTTTTTAAGTGTCCCTTTCATTGAAAACACACATATTAAGAAAATATAGTATTTTACATTCATAATCTTATTTATTGCATTCTATTTTTCAGAGCCAACTTATAATTAGCATTTAATAGAAAGGTAGAATGGTAAAGATATTTTATTCTAAAATTTTGAAATAAGACACTTAAAAAATAGAATGTAGGACAATTTAAAAAATGGAGGGAGTAATAATCATTCATTTCCGATTACAGATGAAATAAAGAATATAGAAGAAAGAGGAAAAAAAAACATTATCGAAGAAACTTTTTAATCTATTAGAAACTTTTTTTAGTCCCATGTCCGTTTGGTAGTCGAGAAAAGGCTAGATAAGTATGTTTCTCTCGGTTTATACAGTGTTTGGTATCCGAGAAATATAATCTTAACGGCCCGTAAAATTGCTTGGGCCCGGACTAAATTCACTGTTACACTTGCATATACTATACCACCTCTACCGCGTCATAAGTCGTGATAAGTATTGTTCAATTTTAATTATCAATTTTTTATTTTAATTTTAATTATTAATTTTTTATTTTAAATTTTAATTATCAATTTTTTATTTTCAATTTTAATTATCAATTTTTATTTTCAATTTTAATTATCAATTTTTATTTTCAATTTTAATTATAATTTTTCATTTTCAATTTTAATTATCAATTTTTTATTTTCAATTTAATTATCAATTTTTATTTAAATTTTAATTTCAATTTGCTTTTCTTTCAAGGGTATTTTCATACTTTTGTAATTTTATCTTGATTTAAAACTATTCTACCAAGCTCACAATCCAAGATATCTATGTTTGTACCAAACACACAATATATTTCTTATCCCAACTTATCATACTTTTTTTTATCTCAACTTATCACACATTTTCTTATCTGTCATTTTCTCGTTATTGCTACCAAACGGGCCGGGCATATTGATATCTAGGCTTATCTCGGGTTATACACCGTTTGGTACCCGAGAATCAATTTACGGGCCGGCCCGTATTTTAGGTCCAGCCCCATCAAAAACATTGTTACACCTCATATTTTTATCCGGCCTCAACCCTCGGATAAAGCAAGATAAAACACTGTTCCAATTTAAAAAATTATTTCCTCTATTTTTACCCTTTTTCTCTCATCCCTTTTCAATTTAATGTTCGTTTCTTTTTTTCAATTTTTTAAACTTATTTTTTTCAGTTTTTTTTTATTTATTTTTTTCATTTTTTTTCTTTAATATTTTTCTAGTTTTTTCTAATACTGTTTTTTAATTTTGTTTTTTTTATGTTTTCAATTTTATTCTTTTTAAGGGTAATTATGTAATTTGTAATTTTGAGTTAAAATAATTCTACCAAACACACAAATATATTTCTTATCTCAACTTATCTCACATTTTCTTATCTCACCTTGTCTTAACTCAAATTATCTTACTCTTACTAATGTAGAGAGAAGACAATGACTTTTGAAGGTGTTATGAGCATTCGAAGGAAAGACAATTAAATTGGACATCCCAATGAGGAAAGATGGGCTTAGGGATGTCAGTGGGTGGGTATACCCATACCCAGCTGCTCAAAAAGCTACGGTTCTGGGTCCAGACTCACCCATTACACTAAGAACCCGGACCTAGAAATTATAATTTGAATAGGTTTGGGCCGGGTAATTACCCATGGACCCGGACCTAGCTACTTTTTTTTTCTTTTTTTTTTTTCGGGCAACACAATACACTAACACACACAGCACCCAGGATGACTCGAACCCCCGGACACCCTGTTCAAGTCGTCTCTCGATTCTCGTCGCTGTGCCTAAAGGCCGATGGTTCTGCCCCACTTGCTTCGACGAAGAAAATCCCACAAGTACGATAATGAGTCTGATTAATTGTTTCTACTTTGCTGATTTGTGACTTATTTTCTCCCATCTTTTTGTGTTTTCCATTTTGTTTTTTCAAATTCCGAATTTTGAGTTGTTTCTTCTTTGACAACGTAATACGTCGAGGTAATTATCTCCACGGATGACATTTTGTTATTTATTTATCTATTGCTATATGAAGGTTGATGATTCATTTGCTTCTAAGTTGGTATGTGGACATAATTTTTTTATTATATTCTGCATATACATTTGATATACTTTGGTTTTGTCTTTTATATAGTATTGGTACTAATGTGTGGTAACACATTAAATAATTTTAGTGGGATTTTAATTTATATAATTGATGAAAATTACATACAATATTACTATAAATTGTGGTGTTTTAATCATACTATGTAAAGTAAATGAAGACTATCTAAAATGTAAATTCATCATCATGTTTGATAAAAAAAATCATCATCTTGTACATAGATAATAAATCGACATTAAACATACTGAAGAAAAAAGATGAAGGGCAAAAAAAAATAAAATAAAAATAATAATAAAAATAATAAAAATCAGACACGAAAAGAGCGGGTCGGGTCGGGCCAGACCCCGGTGCATATACGGGTCTGACTGGGTCGGATCCGGACCCGGAATCGCAAATGAAATACTCCGTAGTGATCAGGTCTTAAGCGGGTCCGGGTCGGGTCCATGTATTACCCACTCACCGACACCCCTAGATGGGCTAATAGCATGGGACATAGTGAGTATTATATAATAAAATTTACATTTATAATTATATTTTGTTACTTTACTTAAATAATTATTCCGTGCAACGCACGAGTGCAAAATGCTAGTTAAATTTAAAATGAATATATAATCACTTCCTCATGGTCTTCTTTTGCAGATTCTATTTCATCATCAACTCCGTTTCCAGCCAAGCTTGCCTTTTGCACTATTTGCCATTAAATCACAATTTAGAAGATGGAGTTTCAGAGCAATACTATCGTGAGTCGGGAAGAATGACTTCTACTGTTTCAGAGGAGCACAATGTTGAAAACTGAATGAGAATTAACCACATATTGTTCATAGAATGCGAAATAACTGCAAAAATCGTGTTGATGAGATAACCATTTAAAATATTTTTTTTACTGCGACAATTCATCCGCACAACAATAAAAATCCAAAACACAAATTAAGAAATATACACAATAAATAAAAGCAAAAAAAATTCAAAAAAAAAAAATATTGCAAAAGGCGAGAAAACTACAAAAATATTGTAAGAATCCATAATTGCGCTGCATAGACTGCTCTACATATAATGATACGATGGCCTCAATTTCTTTGTATTATCTTATGTCATTCAAGTTGATAATATTTACAAAATTGTCATAAAAAAATTTGATTTCCATTTTAGATTCCTATTATATATTCCCTTCATCCATGAATTATTGGCAAAAAAAAATTGGGCACGGAGTTCAATATGTTTTGATAATATGTTATTAAATTAAAATGTTAAAGTAAAATAATTGTGTGCTCATCTAATATTTTTAATAATATTCAAGTGTTAAAAAGTAGAGTGATAATATGTTAAGTGATTGTGGGACCTCCGTCCCAAAATAGAAAATGACAAGAAATTGTGGACGTCCCAATATAATAATTTTGCCAAGAAATCACGGACCGAAGCAAGTACTAAGTATAGATTGCAACAAAATCGTCTACTAATATATATGTTTAGTGACACCAAAAAAGATATCATGATTTTATAAAGTATAGATATACATGTATTTTTATTATTTTCTTGCATAGTATTACCTCCATCCCTCTTATTAGTCTCATTTGCTTTATTGACTTTTTAGCACGTATTTCTATCGAAACCTAGTACGGGTTTTACAATATAATTTTGAAGTATTTTTTTTACGGGATACTATGACACCCGTAGCATCCCGTAAAAGAAAAATACTTCAAAATTATATTGTAAAACGCATACTAAGTTTCGGTGAAAACGCGTGTCGAAAAGTCAATAAAGCAAATGAGACTAATGAGGGGGATGGAGCCATGGAGGTAGTATTTGTTGGAAATAAAAAGCCTTCTTCATAGTTTCTTCTATTCTTCTTCTTGTCTTTTGTCCCACATTGGAAAAATACCCTTCTATGGAAGGGTATATAATAAGGAATGTGATAAGGGCTCTTGAATAACTTGATGGGCTTTTAGATAGTGGGCTTGTTATGCCCAAAACACACGCGCGCGCCTGTGCCGGCCGGGCCGGTCCGGTCGTCGCGTGTGGGGTTGCTTCTCAAATTCCTCACTTTTGCTCAGTTTTTATTTTTGCCACTCTTATTTTCGTTTCTTGTTCGCTAAGTTTTCTCTTCTCCACGTTTCACTTCGTAGGCTTAGTGGGCTGGCTGCATAGTTAGGGTTAGGGTTTAGATGGTGCGTTTGATGCACTATAAATATACGATGTTCTTCTTCACAGAGGACATCGAGAAAACCTAATCTCCTTCCTACAGCCGTCGTCTTCCTTTCTTCATTATTTTGAAAAGCGTCTCCAACTCGATCTCACGAGTGCACGTGAGCTTGAGTGCTGTGTTAACCTTCGAGAGTGGTTCGGCGTCGAGACTTGTCACCAAGGGTCTGCCGAAAATCGCTTTTAGGGCAGTGGTGCGGCCACGGCACAGCGTTTAACGTTCTGTTTGTTTTGTTTATTTTTGCAGATCTTGTTCGACCACGGTTCGTGTTCCAACAATCTAAAAGCGATGGCATCGAACCGTAACCTGTCAGATCTGTCGAAGCTCGAGCCTCTGGACGGTTCGAACTACAAGCGTTGGTCTCAAAAGCTGCTGATCTTCTTCCAGCAGATAGAGATCAGTTATGTTCTTGTCCAAGACGCCCCAGTACCTGTTCCACCTACTACTGCCGCAGTTGATGGTGTCGATGTTCCTCCACCGCCGCTGTCTGCAGAAGCTGTCAAATATGAGAAAGACAACCTTGCTGCACGCGGTCATATCCTCACTCATATGACCGATACTTTGTTCGATCTGTTCGTGGATATTTCATCTGCAAAGGCGATCTGGGAGGAACTCAAGAAGTACGGCGGAGATAATGCCGGTATGAAGAAATATGTCATAGGAAAATGGATGGACTTCAAGCTAATGGAGGACAAGCCTCTCATGTCGCAGCTTCATGAGTACGAGAATCTAGGAATGCAAATGTGCGAAGTGCTGAAGGCGAACGTGCTGCTTGAGAAATTCCCTCCGTCGTGGCATGATTACAGAAACACGATCAAGCACAAGAAGCGAGATTTCACACTGAAGGAGCTCATCTCTCACATGCGCACTGAAGAGGCGAATCGCCTCAAAGATAAGAGCTCTAACTCTGTCAATTTTTCAGGAGCTAATCTTGTTGAATCTGGTGGTGCTTCAGGATCGGGTAAGCCTCACGGCTTTAAGAAACAGAAATTCAAGAAGAATCCTAACTACCAAGCTGACAAGAAGATTGTCAATGCCAAAGGTGACATGCTATAACTGCGGAGCTCCTGGGCACAAGTCTTACCAATGCAGTCAACGACAGCAAGCTGGTAACAAACAGCCTTTCATACCCAAACCACCAAATCAGGCGAACCTTACTGAAACTGACGCCAAAGCTGAGAAGAAAGGTGATGGCAACGATGTCATAGCTGTGGTGACAGAAGCAAACTTGATCGAGAATAAGAAGGATTGGGTGCTGGACACTGGAGCTTCGGACACTTTTGTTCAAACCGAAGCTTGTTTCAAAACTTTGAAGACGCAGCTGAAGGAGAGTGCGTCTACATGGGGAATTCAAGCATTGCTGGAGTGCTCGGCAAAGGAAAGGTCCTCCTCAAGCTCACTTCTGGAAAAACTTTAAGCTTGAGTAATGTTATGTTTGTGCCAAGCATGCGTAGAAATCTAGTGTCTGGTGGTCTGTTGATCAAGGCTGGACTGAAGCTTGTGTTTGAATCTGATAGAGTTGTGATGACTAAGAGTGGGGATTTTGTGGGAAAAGGGTATTTGTCTGATGGTCTTTTTGTATTGAATGTCGAGTCTGAAATTATGAATGGAAATGCTTCTTCTTCTGCTTATTTGATTGAGTCTCTAGATGTATGGCATGGTAGACTTGGTCAGTGAATTATGCTTCAATTAAAAAACTGCGATCTATGGGTCTTATACCAAACGTGTGTTACAAAGGTGGTGATGCAAAATGTGAAGTCTGTGTAGAAGCAAAATTTACTAAGAAACCGTTTAAGACTGTGAAACATAGATCCATTGTTCTTCTAGAGCTTATTCACACGGACTTAGCAGAATTTAAAGGTGTTATCAGTAAAGGTGGGAAGAGGTATTACATCTCGTTTGTTGATGATTTCTCTAGATACACACGCCTGTACCTTTTGAGAACTAAGGATGAAGCCACATAAATCATTCTTAAATTTAAGACTGAAGTAGAGAATCAATTGAACTTGAAGATTAAGAGGGTAAGATCTGATAGAGGTGGAGAATATAGTACTTTGTTTCTTAAGGATTTCTGTGAGAAGCATGGTATCATACATGAGTTTACTGCCCCCTACTCCCCAGAACAGAATGGTATAGCTGAGAGGAAAAATAGAACTCTTAAGAACATGACGACTGCTATGTTGGTTAGTTCAGGTTTATCTGATAATATGTGGGGGGAAGCAGTTCTATCTGCATGTTATGTTCTTAATCGTGTACCACATAAGAAGTTAGACAAGACCCCATATGAGTTGTGGAAGTCTTTCCCACCTACTTTAGAACTGTTGAAAGTGTGGGGGTGTCTGGCTAAGGTAAGGTTGAATGACCCTAAGCAGGTGAATATTGGTTCGAAAACTTTTGATTGTGTGTTTATTGGCTATGCTCATAACTCTGCTGCTTATCGTTTTTTGACCATTGGTGACAAATCGATTTGTGAATCTAGAGATGCTGAATTTTTTGAACATATTTTTCCTATGAAGACTAATGTTTCTGTTGAGAGTGTGGCTAGTACTTCTGGGAATGCTACTGTTGAGCAGTCTGGTCAGTCATCTCAAGAGCTTGAGATAGCAGTTGAGCCGAGAAGGAGTAAGAGACAGAGGACTAAGAAAACATATAGTACTAATTTTATTACTGCTTTTGTTGTTGAACATCCTGATCTGATTGATGATTATGTAGTGTCTGCATTCATGATTTGTGAGGATCCTGTTAGTTATAGAGCTGTTATGTCTAGTGTAGATGCTCCTTTTTGGAAGGAGGCCATACAAAGTGAAATAGACTCTATAACTAGCAATCATACATGGGAATTAGTTGATTTGTCTGCTAACTGTAAGCCTATTAGATCGAAGTGGATTTTTAAGAAGAAGTTGAAACCTGATGGGTCGATTGATAGGTTTAAGGCAAGACTTGTAGTGGTTGGCTTGTTCTCAGAAAAAGGATGTAGATTTCTTTGACACTTATTCTCCTGTAGCTTGAATTTCTACCATTCGAACTCTTGTTGCTTTAGCTTCTATTCACAGCCTTGTTGTGCACCAAATGGATGTGAAAACTACATTTTTGAATGGTGATCTGGATGAGGAGATTTATATTCATCAACCTGAGGGTTGTGTGGTGTCGGGGATGGAAAACAAGGTATGCAAGTTGAAGAGATCCTTGTATAGCTTGAAGCAGGCTCTTATTCAATGATATGAGAAATTTCATAATACTATCCTGTTGAATGGGTTTGTTGTGAATGGATCTGAATCATGTCTTTATGCCAAAACACGTGGATCTGATTCTGTGCTCATATGCTTATATGTTGATGATATGTTGATATTTGGCACTTGTCTAGATATTGTGGTAGAAACAAAAGCATATATGTCTTCTACTTTTGATATGAAAGATTTGGGTGAGGCTGATGTTATACTAGGAATCAAGTTAGTAAGGACTAATGGTGTTTTTGGGTAAAGTCAGTCGCACTACATAGAACAGGTGTTGAGCAGATTTAATTGTAGTGATCTTGTTCCTGTAAGAACTCCTTATGATTCTAGTATTCACTTGAAGAAAAATGATGGGGACGCTGTTTCACAAGAACTGTATGCTAGAATTCTAGGGAGTGTGATGTACCTGACGAATTGTACTAGGCCTGATATAGCGTATGCTGTGAGTCGGTTGAGTAGATACACTCATAAGCCTAGTAAGGAACATTGGGATGCTTTGTATCGCTTGATGAAGTATCTTAAAGGAACGAAAGATCTGCGCCTGCTATATTCTCATTTTCCTGAGGTAATGGAAGGATACTGTGATGCAAATTGGGTCTCAGATTGTGATGACGCGAGCTCTACTAGTGGATTTGTGTTCACACTTTGTGGGGGAGCAGTGTCGTGGAAGTCGGGAAAACAGACGTGCATAGCTAGCTCTACTATGGAGTCTGAGTTCATTGCTTTGGAACTTGCGAGTCATGAAGCAAAATGGTTATGAGAGTTGCTTGCGGATATTCCTTTGGGTAAGAGGTCAGATGCTCCGATTTCTCTTCACTGTGATTCTCAATCTGCTATTTCTGTTGCGAAAAATAGTGTGTACAATGGGAAAAAGCGACACATTCGTGTGAAGCATGGTAAAGTAAGGGAGATGATTGAGGATGAAGTGATTTCTCTCGACTTTGTAAGGACGAAGAGAAATCTGGCTGATCCGTTTACCAAACCTCTCGTAAGCGTCAAGTGGAAGAACTTGGAGCTGGGATTGGTATGAAGAACTTGTATGGAGAAAGTTGACATGGTGGATACCTAACAGGTCAAACGAAACTGTGTTATCTATCTTTATTAATTTTTCTTGTTTTTCTGTGTTAACATGCGTGTTAATTACAGTTTGTGGAATAGCTTTGAGCTATGTGGTTCTGCTGTGGAGAACTTTAGACATAGAGGAATCATTGCCTTGCGAGGTAATTCTACTGCGGTAGAACTTTGATTGTACTATGATATTAATGAGGTTGAGCGTTTTGGCTCTTAATGATTTATGCAGTTTTGTTTTGCGAAACATTACTGATATATTATACGAGTATAATATATTTAGTGCTTTGGCGATTGCACTTTCATTAAATCACCTATGTGTATGTGACAAATTGTATTTTGTGATATTCAATTTAGGGCATGCATGAAGATCGAAGGTGTTTACCTTTCATTATCGCGGAGACGTATTTATTTCAAGGAATGATGTGAGATGTGGGGGTCGACATGTGAACTCTTAAAGTTCAAACCGAAAGGTACTTTATGAGAATTATATGTTTTGCTTGCTTCTCTAATGTACAAATTCAATCGAAAGATATTTGTATTTATGCATCAATATTCCTTTCCTTTCTTTATCGACTTTTTATTTGTGGGGGATTGTTGGAAATAAAAAGCCTTCTTCATAGTTTCTTCTATTCTTCTTCTTGTCTTTTGTCCCACATTGGAAAAATACCCTTCTATGGAAGGGTGTATAATAAGGAATGTGATAAGGGCTCTTGAATGACTTGATGGGCTTTTAGATAGTGGGCTTGTTATGCCCAAAACACACGCGCGCGCCCTGCCCGTGCCCGGGCCGGGCCGGTCCGGTCGTCGCGCGTGGGGTTGCTTCTCAAATTCCTCACTTTTGCTCAGTTTTTATTTTTGCCACTCTTATTTTCGTTTCTTGTTCGCTAAGTTTTCTCTTCTCCACGTTTCACTTCGTGGGCTTAGTGGGCTGGCTGCATAGTTAGGGTTAGGGTTTAGATGGTGCGTTTGATGCACTATAAATATACGATGTTCTTCTTCACAGAGGACATCGAGAAAACCTAACCTCCTTCCTACAGTCGTCGTCTTCCTTTCTTCATTATTTCGAAAAGCGTCTCCAACTCGATCTCACGAGTGCACGTGAGCTTGAGTGTTGTGTTAACCTTCGAGAGTGGTTTGGCGTCGAGACTTGTCACCGAGGGTCTGCCGGAAATCGCTTTTAGGGCAGTGGTGCGGCCACGGCACAACGTTTAACGTTCTGTTTGTTTTGTTTATTTTTGCAGATCTTGTTCGACCACGGTTCGTGTTCCAACAGTATTCATTGTGTTTTTTATTTTTTTTTGGCACAAATTTCAGATTTAGTACGTGACCAAAGAACTTACCACAATCAATTTATTTTACTCGCTATCATTTTCACTTATTTATTACTATTATACCACGCTATTTAACATTTTATTATCACCACTTCTTTTTCTTGCAAAACAATGAAAGATGGAGGAAGCATTAAAGTAAAATTAATATATTATGACCACTCTTTGAATTGAATTCTTATGTTTCGTTCCCGCCGCTGCTCAAAAACAAAAAAGAACGAAATTTCGAAAACTTTTTTACTGGGAGCCCAAATGAAAAGCACAACTCGAAATCCAATAAACTCTTACTCCCCCATCCACGATCCTCGTGACCAAAATGAACACATCTTCACCGTCAGATCAAAACTAATCAACGACTGAAAATGCATTTTACAGCAACACCTCGGGATCCCGCCCAAACCCCTCCGCCTTATAAATAATCCCCAACTCTCCTCCCTCCTACACCATCTTCACCCATTCTCCCCAATTCTCACACACCTTCCCTCTCAATTACTCTCTCACACGAAATTATGTCGGGGCGAGGCAAAGGCGGTAAGGGGCTGGGAAAGGGCGGAGCGAAGCGGCACAGGAAAGTCCTCCGCGACAACATCCAGGGTATAACGAAGCCCGCCATCCGCCGCCTGGCCAGGAGAGGCGGCGTGAAGCGAATCTCCGGTCTCATCTACGAGGAAACTCGTGGAGTTCTGAAGATCTTCTTGGAGAACGTGATTCGTGACGCCGTCACCTACACCGAGCACGCCAGGAGGAAGACCGTCACCGCCATGGACGTCGTCTACGCTCTCAAGAGGCAGGGCAGAACATTGTACGGTTTCGGCGGTTGATTTAGGGTTTTTTTTTCTCTTCGTCGCTGTATTTTTCCGTTTTATTTTTGTGGGGCACACAAGTCTTGCTGTCAAGAAAGTCTGAAGTGGGCGATTTTAATGAAATCTAAATCCCGACTACAATTCAATTCTGCATATTCAAATATGTCTGGGCTCTGATATGCTTATTTATAGCTTTATCATTCAATCTGTGAAATTTCATTTTGATTCGGAGGTGTTTCGGTTATCATTAGTCGAGGAAGTTCGATTCTACGTTTCTTAATTCCGGTCGCGATTTTTATATGTATGCAAAAGGCAGTGATTTATATGCTTTTGGGCCGGCTCTAGTGGATTGGGCTGGCCCGGTCCAAGTATACTATTTTCGGAAACGAAAGATTTTTATTTTTTTATTTTTTATTTTTTCTTCTTTCAAGGAGACGAAATAAACTAGGATAGGGTGGTTTTAGGCACAGCCTCATTTTCCTAAAGGTTGCCCCTTATTAAATTAAAAAATTAATACCACTAGAAAATATTATCAAATGCACTCTTTTATCTTTAGGGCTCGTTTGGTAGCAATACCGAGAAAAGGGCGGATAAGAAAATATATGATAAGTAGAGATAAAAAAAGTATGATAAGTTGGGATAAGAAATATATTGTGTATTTGGTACAAATATAGATAAGTTGGGATAAGAAATAATTAAAATTGAAAATAAAAAATTGATAATTAAAATTGAAAATATTTTTTTTAATTAAAATAAAAAATAAAAAATTGATAATTAAAATTAAAATAAAAAATTGATAATTAAAATAAAAAATAAAAAATTGATAATGAAAATTGAAAATAAAAAATTGATAATTAAAATAAAAAATAAAAATTGATTATTAAAATAAAAATAAAAAATTGATAATTAAAATTGAAAATAAAAATTGATAATTAAATTGAAAATAAAAAACTTATCACAACTTATCCGGGGGTAGAGGCGGTATAGTATATGCTAGTGTAACAGTGAATTTAGTCCGGGCTCAAGCATTTTCGCGGGCCGATGGCATTATTTTTCTCGAATACCAAACACTGGAAAAGCCGAGATAAATTTTCTTATCTAGGTTTTTCCTGGGTTATACTGGCTACCAAACGGGCCCTTAGAGCATATACAGTGGCACCTGCGCTGCGGGCGTGCTGTCTTGATAGCCGTTGGAGCCTGTAGCCGGCGCGAGCCTGCGGCCCCTTGCAAGCCCGTTTTGGAGTGGCGGGTGATTGCCATGTGGTGCTCCCCCATTAGTTAACAGTCGTTGACCGTTGTCGCCGATTTCAATTATTTTTTTTTTCATATTTTCATCTATATACATTCTCTCCTCCAAATCTATTTTTCCACACCATTTTCATCTTTAATACTACATACCTTCTTCAATTTTTTTTTCATTTTTTTTTCATTCTAAATTAATAAATCGTGAGGAACGAGAGAGGATAACACGTCAAGGTATCAATTTGTATATGCAAGTCTAGGAGGAAATTGCTGAAAATCAGCGTCGTGAAGAATGCCGATTGACGAAAGCAAAGAACAATATGTCGAGCGTGATCGTGAGACGGGGTACGAGCAACTCTACAACGACTACTTTGTTGAAAATCTAACGTATACAAACACCATGTTTAGGCGCCGATTTCGCATGCGACGCTTGCTATTCTTGCGAATTGTCAACAACTTGGAGGCATGCGATCTATATTTCTAACAACGCCCAGATACAACCGGATGAGATGAGCTTTATCCCCTTCAAAAATGCACGATGACGTTGCGCCAACTTGCATATGGCGGTCCGTCGGATCAATTCGATGAGTATTTGCGCATCGCCAATTCAATAGGGCGAGAATGCCTAAAATATTTTTGTCGTGCCGTCGTTGCTGCTTTTGAAGACGAGTGTTTGAGGAAACCCCATTCCCGTCACGTCCGATGGCTCGTCCAAATGCATAAAGCGAAGCACGGTTTCCCCAAAATGCTCGAGAGTATCGACTGCATGCATTGGGCATGGAAAAATTGTCCAGCTGCGTGGAAAGCTGCATACGCCAATTTCAAGAAGGGATCTCCAACGGTAATTCTTAAAGCTGTGGCCTCAACCGACTAGTGGATTTGGCATGAATTTGCGGCGTTCCCGGATCGAACAACGACATCAACGTGCTGAATCAATCGGACGTATTCAACGATTATCTGAAGGGCGTAGCGCCGGCTATTAATTTCACGGCCAATAACAAGCTGTATAAGATGAGCTATTACCTTGCCGAAGGTATTTTCCGAAATGGCCAACTTTCGTGATGACGGTGTCATGTCCGACAGATCCACAACGAGCACTTTTTGCCATGAAACAAGAATCGGCAAGGAAGGACATCGAGAGAGCATTCGGCGTTCTCCAAGCCCGATAGGCTATAGTGCGAGGGCCGGGAAGATTACATTATATCGAAAATTTAACAGAAATCATGTATGCACGTGTTATCGTGTACAATATGATAATTGAAGATGAATGAAAGGAAGTGGAAAATTGGGAGGACGACGAGGCATCGACCTCTTTAGCTAATCTGACGCAAGCACGTCAAGGTGTTGATGTTTCTTTTGCACGTTATATGCAAAGGCAGGCCTCGCTCCGCGATGCTATTGCTCATGAAAAACTCGAAAAGTATTTGATCGAGGAAACTGCTCATGAAAAACTCGAAGAGGATTTGATCGAGGAAATTTGGGCACGATTTGGTCGTCATTAGTTATTTTTTATTCCTACTTCATTTTATTGTATTATAATTTTTCAAACGTGCAATACAATTGAATTTTAAAAATGTCTCTCATATTATTTGAAATCATCAAATATTAATTTAAAAAAAACAATAATAAAAAATTATAGAACCCTCCATATTTCGGAGGTCTCCACTGTAGCCAAAAGTGGAGATCTCCAAAAAGCTAATAAAATACTATTAAAAACCTAATAAAATAATGGGAGCCCTCCGAGTGCTCCCTTATGAATGCTCTAATAGCCCCTCTAATTTTTTTATTTTTTTTCGCTATAGTCCCAAAAGTCTGTAAGAAAAGATTTAATCGCGGGGAAAACGAAAAAGAAGTTGCAAAGAATTAATTTTGAATCAATTTTATTTTTTTACCACGACGTAGTACTTCAGTTACTTTTTCGAGAGAAAAATTTTATTGTCTAGTTACCACCCGCTGGGAAAACCGTTTAAAATTGTGGTTGAATTGTGGTTGCAGATATGAAACTCGAAAAAAAGTTTTGAAACTAATGTATTACGGAGTAGTTTTTTATGCTGTGTTTGTAATTTGACGTTTGAAGGAATCCAGGAGAAACTTTGTCCATATTTTTCGATTTTCATTGTTTCTAATTTCATGTTTAGAATCTTAATTTTCATATTCATATTTTTGATGTGGCTATATCATTTATTAAAATTACATTAAAGGCTATGTGGGATAAAAGGGTATTGTTATTTACACTTTTTTTTTTTTCCTGACATGCGAACTGGAAAAATTACAAACATGGTTTTGAATATGAAAATCTCGAATTCATATGACTTTTGTTCTTGTGATATAGTTTTGATTGGAATTTAGCAACCGACGGATTTGCTTGGAATTTGAATAAACGTTAAGAGCAAGAAATAAGCACCCGCAGGAGTGGGGCACTGGTGCCCTAGAAACAAATAAATTAAAATTTCTTTCAAACTAAATAAATAAATTGGAGTAATAATAATAATACTCCGTAAAAAAAGGCATTTGATATTTGAATGGTAAATAGAAGTGGTTTTTGGAATTACATATTAAGATTCCCCCGACAAGAGAAAAACATTTTACAACTTGCCGATCCGAGAGGGACTAGGCTTCGATGGCACGATGCCATCCTAACTTAACCCCTTTCCAACAATATAGTATTAAAAATTAGAAAAGGACAGAATTGGGTGTTACAACCTTTTTCCTTATCTTTCTCAAATCTTCATTGTAAAGGTAAACTAGTTCAACGGAAATAATGGTCATTTGTCCATCGTTGACACATTTTAACGTGTCACTCGATTATTTTTTATTTTTGAAATTCAAGGAATGTTACCAAGGGCAAGAACAAAGAATATCATAGTACTCCCAATAGAGAGCCCAAGGGCTCTTTCTCACTTTTTCGGTGGAGAGAGTTCACTCCCAAAACGAGCCCCAGTAATTGGTCTCTCTCCAATTTTTATTTTTTTCATTTTTCATTTATTTAATTGTTTTTAGGCAATATATTTAACTTAAAAAATAAATACTAGAAAATAAAACTACTAATTATGAGCAAAACGTGCTCACAATTCTTCGACCAAATCGACCGAAAAAATAATGTCAAACCTCGAACAATTGGTAGGTTCCCTGAAAAATATAATTATATAAATAAAAAATAAATAAACAAAATTTATATAAACAAAAATTTTAATTCAGATTTTAAATTAAATCAAATTCAAATTTGAGCTTACATAAATTAAATGGAAAAAAGATTTTAAAAAATGAAATTCAGATAATTAAAAGAAAAACAAAACAAAAAGCAAATGAGAAAGGCATAGGGACAAGAAACAAAACAAAACGCAAAAAGAAAAAAAGAAAAAAGAAAAAAGAAAAAAGGAGTTTGCTACCATCTCGCAATTCCGAGCCCGGGCTCCCCAATGATATTGGGTCTCGCTCCGGGCTCCATCCACGACGGCGACATAGAGAGAGCCCACCCTATTGGGGGTGCTCTCAGAGAATCCTCCACAATGAATATCAAGGGGTTCATCCCGAACATTAAGAAAATAATTTTTTTAGCAAACTTAGCAAGTCGGTGAGTAACGACATATGTATCACGGAAGATCGGACATGCTTAATTTTGAAAAACCTATTCGTCTTCAAAAAATTTATGTAGCTAAAGACAATTGAATCTAACTCAGAGGAATCGGTAGCTCTACACTTAATAGTATTAAGCACGATCTTGCAGTCGCTAACAATTTCAACAACCCACGATGCTTAATCCAAGAAAGAGCTTTCCTAATGGATTCCCATAGCTTCACCTTCCTCTGCTCGCTAACATCCTAGGAAACAAACGACTCGTGTAGCAACAAAACCACATAACGCATTTCACAAAATCATGCCAATACCAGTTGCATTCAAATCCATCTAAAGCAACCGTCCGGAAGGGTGGAGCTGCGTTCATCAATTGCCCTACCTCAATTTTTTTTAATTACTACTAGTCTTGCATATATGTATAAGAATTATGAATAAATTTATAAAAATGATAAATTGTTGCCCACCTAAAATTAAATAATATAAGAATTAAGACAAAGTAAATATTTTGCCCCCTTTCTTTTTTGGGGCCTGGCTCTACCACTGTCCGAAGATTGTGCCAACTTGTATGTACTATTTGGTTCTCCCTCGTAGTTAAAATAACATAAGTTTGAAAATTGGCAGACAACCATTCCTCTTTTATATCTAACTGCCATCGTTCTCAAAAGCACGAAAAGAATTTGGATGTAAAATTTTAGAAACTTTTCTTTTCCCATTATATTATATTCTCACATTTGCCATGAATACATTTAGCCCATATTTGGTTCACATTTTTTTGGTAGGAAAAATGAAATAATTAATTGATTCTCTTATTTTTTGTTTGGTTTAAGTAATAGATTATCTATTTCCATTACTTGAGTATAATCCAATCTATTACATTGTTACCCCTCAAGAAGGATGGGAAAGAAGGAGAAAGGGAACCCCTTACAAGTGACTCTCTTTCCATACTTGAACCAAACACCAATAAAAATAACCATTATTATTACAATTCCCTTACTTGACTTGATTCAATTCTCTTTCCGTTACCCAACTTAAACCAAACGAGCACTTAGATCTTTCAACAATGAGTAATATCCATGTATGCCAGACTTACAAATGGTAATATATTAGAAAATGGAATATTGGGTTCATTTCCCCCTCAAAAGGCCTTATGAAGGGGAGATTTGTCTCACCATATAAAGAGGTTCTAGAGACCATCTCCAACCGATGTGGGACAACATTTCAACACACCCCCCCCTCACGCGCAGCGTGGACAACCCAACGTCATCTGTTGACAACGATATCGGGGGGCCCATCATCGAATTGAAGTCTGACTCTAATACCATATTAGAAAATGAAATATTGGGCCCATTTCCCCCTCAAAAGACCTTATGAAGGGGAGGGTTGTCTCACCATATAAAGAGGTTCTAGAGATCATCTCCAACCGATGTGGGACAACATTTCAACAACATCACGGTTAAGTTGTGGATGATATAGAAGGCTTTGTTAACATAGTGCAAACATTAAATGCGAATCATTAATGTATGTGAACACACGATGTGTGAGTGAAATATACTTTCCCAAAAAACAATTATCGGAGATAAAACTTTGGGTGACATTGCTAATTTATTTATAATATGAAAAAAAATATAAAGGATCAAAAATTGCAGTCGACATATAATTTGTACAAATGATACTTGAAAATGTGATTCTTAGGCGTGAAGATTTTCAGAGTCTTCTGTATGAAAACGACTACCTATTTTCCTATATGTGTGGGCATGGGAAATTTTGAATTATTATTTCATTCGACAATCATACTAAAAAACAAACCATGCTGAGTTGTGACATTGAAAGTGTGAATTGAAATGGGTTGATCGATACGTAGTTTAGTCAACTAAGCCTTGGTAGCCCAATGTAAGGAAAAATCCATCCGAATAGTCACGAACCCTAGTTAAAATTCTATCATAGGGCCCCTTCTACATTTTTATTTTTATTTTTCTAAATAATGTCAATTTAAAAGGTGGATAATCATGTATTCAATACTGTCTGTCGATATTTTTTTGTGAAAATTTTTTCTATACATTTTTATTAAGTATGATAGCGAAATATATACTCCGTATTATATATTAATATAGGATCCGGATATGCTTCAGGCCAATTTAATCGGGTATGATTATTTGTGATATGTTTATTTGGTCAATCCTTTTAAGAAAAACATAAATTGATTTCGACTTATGTCACACTAATTATGAAATGGATTTTTGTTTTGTTTTTGAAATAATTAGTCATAATTAATCACCGAGACGGTCTCGCGAGGAAGTGCTAAAAAAAAGAGAGAAGAAAAATTAAGGAGCAAAGCTTTAAGCATGGAAGAAGGAATATGCTTTATAGGTTTGATGCGAAACGTCGCCGTAGCAACTTGTTGCATCAGTTATATTAATTTATTCTCAAGGCAAGCACCGGGCAATTTCCCTACGACTTTGTGATCTGCGCTCTCGTTTATTTTTTGAGTGGGCCGATTCTCTACAGCTGCTGTAATCCTTCTCATTTAATTTAACGCACCAATCATCAGTGCACACGTGTCAAAGACGTCGCCAATCGTTCGTGTCTTCCACGTGGGGATTTGTTATTGGTAGCTGTTATGTGGAATCTGATCTACGTAAGAAAAGTGTTCCGATCGGGCCATACCTCTACCTCCGCTACCCCCGCTCCCCAATTTGCCAGGCGCACGCCTTTTTATATTGAAATACCTATCTTGCCCTTCCTGATTCTAGTGCAAAATAAATTACTCATCAGCTAGTTTTTTTTTTTGCACTAGGTAACATTATTATATCAAAAAACATTATTTACATCCTTACCACCTAGTGTAAGTGTCTTTATCACTTTATGTAGAGTAGTTTACTTAGTACAAACGTGGCACAGGCTTGGCCACTAAGTATAATTGTGTTATACGTTTCTATTAGCAACTAAATCGAGGTTGGCTCTTTATTTTTATTTTTTTGTTTTGAATAATCTTTTGCAAAATATTAAAATCAACGAGGAGGGGTAGTTTTGTAACTTCAGTAGAGTTGTTGGAGGTGTGGAAAGGTAAATACAAGAAAAATAGTTTTAGAAAAAAGAAAATATAAAAAAATAGCCGGTGTTTGCTGCATTGTTGGGGAAGAAGGTACGAAGAAGCTATTGAATGCTTTACTGCTTGTACCTTGTCTTATAATATAAGCACGCATCTATGCCTTTCTCTCTCACACACTGTGTGAGGAAAACACTACCCAAATAAATACCTAACGCATCCCTCCATCTCACAGTTTCTAGAGAGACGCAGCAAATATCAAACCCTGCGCTAGTTATCTACCCATCACTCTTCCATTCTCCACCATTCTTCGTTACTTTTATGCGCGATTAGCCTGCGGTTTCCAACCAATCGGAGAGCCGCCGAGGCGGTAAGTCGGTGTTTATATGTAATTGGTTTGATTTATGAGGTTTAATGTCGTGATTTGTTGTAGATCGCCCAGTGAGGGATCTCGATTTAGTGAAAAAAGTATTCTGGTAATTAATCGTTTTTTTATCGTGTTGTTTATACGTTGATTTTTAATTTTTTTAGGTCGTATTTCGTCGGATTTGGTGAATCGGATAATTTGTGGCTTCATGGGGAAGGGAGGGCAAAATTACGGCAAGAGTGATAATCTGGGTAACGATAAGGAGCCGAAAGGGGATCACTACGCGGCGTGGTCGAAAGACGTGAAAGAGTGTGAGGAGACGTATCAAGTGAGGAAGGAGTATGGATTGTCAGCTGACGAGGTCGAAAAGAGGAAGCAGATCTACGGGCTGAATGAACTGGAGAAACACGATGGGCCTTCAATTTTCAAATTGGTTCTGGATCAGTTCAACGACACGTTAGTCAGAATTTTATTGGTTGCGGCGGTGGTTTCCTTTGTGTTGGCATGGTGTGATGGCGATGAAGGCGGAGAGAAGGAGATCACGGCTTTTGTGGAACCTCTGGTCATATTTTTGATATTGATAGTGAATGCCATTGTTGGTGTTTGGCAGGAAAACAATGCGGAGAAAGCACTTGATGCATTGAAGGAAATACAGTCTGAGCATGCGGCTGTTATTCGAGACGGTAGAAAGATTGCTAGTTTGCTTGCGAAGGAGCTTGTTCCTGGAGATATTGTGGAGTTGAGAGTTGGGGATAAAATTCCTGCAGATATGAGGGTTTTAAGCTTGATTAGCTCAACTCTTCGGGTTGAACAGGGGTCACTGACTGGTGAGAGTGAGGCAGTGAGTAAGACTACCAAGGCTGTAGCAGAAGACGTTGACATTCAAGGGAAGAAATGCATGGTGTTCGCTGGAACTACTGTGGTGAATGGGAATTGTATTTGTTTGGTGACTGAGATTGGGATGAATACGGAGATTGGAAAGGTGCATTCTCAGATTCACGAGGCATCTCAGAGTGAAGACGACACACCACTGAAGAAGAAGTTGAATGAGTTTGGAGAGGTTTTAACTGCTATCATTGGAGTGATCTGCACTTTGGTTTGGCTGATTAATGTGAAGTACTTCCTTACCTGGGATTATGTTAATGGGTGGCCAGCTAACTTCAAGTTCTCCTTTGAGAAGTGCACTTATTACTTTGAGATTGCTGTGGCATTGGCAGTTGCTGCTATTCCTGAAGGTTTGCCTGCAGTAATTACAACTTGCTTGGCGCTCGGCACTCGTAAGATGGCTGCTAAGAATGCTCTCGTTCGCAAGTTGCCTAGCGTTGAAACCCTTGGCTGCACCACAGTGATTTGCTCTGATAAGACTGGGACTCTGACTACTAATCAGATGGCAGTGTCTAAGCTTGTTGCTATGGGTTCCAAGCCCAGTGTTCTTCGATCATTTGATGTGCAAGGAACTAGTTATGATCCATTTGATGGGAAAATACAGAACTGGCCAGTGGGTCAATTAGATTCTAATCTTCAGATGATAGCAAAGATTGCTGCTATCTGCAATGATGCTGATGTGGAAAAGGCTGGCCAAGAAAAAGCTGGACATTATGTGGCTAATGGAATGCCGACAGAGGCTGCACTCAAGGTATTTATTGATCACAATGGTTTTTCCCAGATGTTTTGCTGTACTGCATTAAAAATGCTTTTTTCCAGTTAATTAAGTTATAGTACTAAGTAGTGTACGGAAATGCTTTTCAAAGTAATGACTCCCAGTTTAGGCTTCTGGTTTTGCTAAAAATTAGCTTTCATTTTGTGAATGTTTCTGAGCTGCTTTCTTGTTGTTAAGAGTGCTTCAGATTCATACCTTGATGAATAATATTGCTTGACTTGATTATGCTATCAGGTTATGGTTGAGAAGATGGGCCTCCCTAATGAATTAGCTTCTGGACCCTCTTCAGGATACGATGGTGTATTAAGTAAGAATCCTTCACTTTTAGAAAAATCTGCTATTTGTTGAGCTTCTACTGATCTGAAATTTTTAATTGAATTACTAGGATGCTCCTTTGCGTGGAATAAACTTGAGCAGCGTATTGCCACCCTTGAGTTTGATCGTGATAGGAAATCCATGGGTGTTATTGTGAATTCTGCCACTGGGAAAAAGTCTCTACTTGTAAAGGTATTTCTGTTTCCCCATAGCTAATACTACCGCTCAAGTTATAGGATTGCCTCAAAGTATAGGATTGGGTTTCATACAACACTAGAAAAATGCGTGTTGTTAAATATCAGTAACTCAATGAAATGGTTGCTGCATTTTGCAGGGTGCAGTGGAGACACTATTGGATAGAAGCTCCTTTGTGCAATTGCTTGATGGATCTGTTGTGCAACTGGATACTGAGTTAAGGGAAGTTATATTGAAAAGCCTGCATCAAATGTCAAGTAGTGCATTACGAGTTCTGGGTTTTGCATACAAGGACGATCTCCCAGAATTTGCTAGCTATAATGGTGATGAAGACCATCCATCTCATCAGCTCTTATTGAACCCTGCCAATTATTCCTCGATTGAGAGCAGATTAGTGTTTGTTGGTTTGGCTGGTTTAAGAGTGAGTTGTTCTCGTACTTGTGTTTTTAGCTTTTCTTTCTTAGTTCTACCTTTGACATGTGATTACGCAGCTTATAAGAATATGTCTTTCTTTATGTTTTTGAAGGATCCTCCAAGGAAAGAAGTCCCTGAAGCAATTGACGATTGCAGAACAGCTGGAATCCGGGTTATGGTTATTACAGGGGATAACAAAGAAACAGCAGAAGCAATTTGTCGTGACATAGGTGTTTTTGGCCGCCATGAGAATATTGCTTCGAGGAGCTTAACAGGAAAAGAGTTCATGGAACTATCAAGCCGTGACAAAGCATCACATCTAAGTCAAAGTGGAGGGCTTCTTTTCTCTAGGGCTGAACCAAGGCATAAGCAAGATATTGTGAGGTTGCTCAAGGATTCCGGTGAAGTTGTAGCAATGACTGGGGATGGAGTAAATGATGCACCTGCACTGAAATTGGCGGATATTGGAATTGCAATGGGAATTGCTGGGACAGAGGTGATCACTTACACGTTATAAACCCCAATCACACATGCTATGTGATATGAACAGTGTCTTTATAGAATTCTGCATGGTGCATCTTGTGAATCTCTTAACATTGTTGTTATGTAATTGTATATTCCAAAGAAGTTCCTACCTTTGTCTGTTCAAATATTGTGCTTCAAGCTCAAGAACAAATTATTCAGTCCTTTAATCACCTTTTCTTCTCTCGCCCTGCAGGTTGCAAAGGAAGCTTCTGACATGGTTTTAGCTGATGATAACTTCAGCACAATAGTTTCTGCTGTTGGTGAAGGCAGATCCATTTACAATAATATGAAGGCCTTCATCAGGTCATAATGCCTTCCGTACTTCTGATTCTCTACTTCAATTGCTTAAACATTCCCCTCTTGGTTGGATTAATATTTACTTCATCAACTGTTTATTCTAATTGTTTCAATCTCTTCTTAGTCAAGATTGTGGATACTTAGTGGCTTTAGTATGTATGGCGCTAAAGTTTGAAACATAGAATTCAGGTTAAAATTAAACTGATAAACTGCATTACTGCAATTTGTAATTGATAAGCTGAGGTGAATAGTCTCTGTGATATAGCCTTTTCTAACCACTGCCAAATATAGCTCTGTATTGGTGAATTTCATGATTAATCTGTGTTAGATAATGTCTTTTATATGAGGATGGTTATGGAAATTGGTGTGATCTGTTGTTGAATATTCTGAGATGAGATTTTAAGGTACTTCCATTTAGTGAGAATTTCAATTTTTTATATGAGTGCTGCAAGGAAGAAACTCTATTGGTATTTCCCCATCTATATAGATGATCTGAAATCTGACCATTAGTTCTGCTATTTAGAATATCTCAATTCTAAAATACTATTGTTTCTATGAGCTACAGCATTAGCTTTTACCATCTTTGTTTGTGTGAATGATTACTTCAATCAGTAACAGCACTGATGGAACAAAAGCACACTGGTTGAATATGGTTGATGTTCAAAATCTTATGCTAAAAAGTTTATGTGTTTTCTTAATTGTTTGGTTTGTAATTTGGGAAGACAGCTGGTTTTTTAAAAAAATACTTTATTTATTTACTGCAGGTACATGATCTCCTCAAATATTGGTGAGGTTGCTTCGATCTTTCTAACTGCTGCCCTAGGCATTCCGGAGGGCCTGATTCCAGTGCAGCTTCTGTGGGTTAATTTGGTAACTGATGGACCACCAGCTACTGCTTTGGGGTTCAATCCACCTGACAAGGATATAATGAAGAAACCACCCAGAAGGAGTGATGATTCATTGATCAGTCCATGGATTCTGTTCCGTTACTTGGTATGTATCTTCATTGCCTCAAACCCCTATCTTCTCTCTCATCTCAGTGAAATTTATAACTTTTGCTCTCATGTCGATATAGGTCATCGGATCTTATGTCGGTTTAGCGACAGTTGGAGTATTTGTGATCTGGTATACCCAATCATCTTTCCTCGGAATCGACCTCAGTGCAGATGGGCACAGTCTCGTAACATACAACCAACTATCTAACTGGGGACAGTGTCAAACATGGCAGAATTTCACCGCTTCACCTTTCACAGCTGGAGATGAAGTCATCAAATTCGACAATCCATGCGATTATTTCCAGACTGGAAAAATAAAGGCCATGACCCTCTCCCTCTCGGTGCTCGTTGCTATTGAGATGTTCAACTCGTTGAACGCTCTATCAGAAGATGGAAGCCTCGTTACCATGCCTCCGTGGGTCAACCCGTGGCTTCTCATAGCTATGTCAGTCTCATTCGGCTTGCACTTCTTGATTCTGTACGTGCCTTTCCTAGCGCAAATATTTGGCATTGTGCCTCTGAGCTTGAACGAGTGGCTGCTGGTATTGGCTGTGGCTTTTCCGGTGATATTAATCGACGAGGTTCTGAAGTTTGTGGGTAGATGTATGAGTGGCGTATCGAACGCAAGAAGGCTTTCTAAGCAAAAGGCCGAGTGAGGATGGAGATGGCGACAGTGTTAAGGTGAAAATCTGAGATGAAATGGTGACAATGAAAGCCGTTTCTTCCGCCATTGATAAAGAAATAATGAAATGCCCCCCTTAGCTGTGTTTGCTTTGCACCGTGGAGATTGATTAGAGATTGGTTAGACAGATTGCTTTACTTTGAGAATATATAGGATTAATTAACTAGCTTTTAACCCAGTGACTTGCCTTGTAATTTTGGGCAAACTCGTTGCAAACATTTGGGGCTAAACACTATTAGTTTAATCTTTTTTTTCCTTAATTACTTCAAAATGTTTTTTTTTTTTTCGAGAAAATTCACTGGAAATGTTTTTGGCCTCTTATGGTAATGACTAATTCTGTGGTGGTTATCTTTCATTGATGTGTTTCATCCCTTTGTATAAATTGGCTTTGACATGGTGGCGATTTATGAATGGATTAAAGTGTAATAATATGATACTGATTGCCTTTCAAAAAAAATAATATGATACTGATTGTACAATGAATACATACTTTAAGGGTGCTGTATATTTGCTTTTAATAGAAACTTGAAATGAAATATTTCCATAACATTTATCTTCACAAATCATCAACCTCAATCAAGAAAGTTTGCACTAAGCTTAAAACAGACAAAAAAAGATACAACATTCATCTTCCCTCAGACTTCTCTAGCTGAGAGAAAACTTTACTAACAGAATCATCAGACACATAATCTCCACTCCCCCTCTCAAACTGTCCGAAAGAACCACTCGAATCGACATCGTTAAACTCAGCAATCTGTGGAGACAGCTCTTGTATGAAATTACTACTACTTTCCTCAGGGTCATCCTTCACCACTGCCTCTTGAAGTTGAAGTGCATACTCCAAGTTCCACAAAACATCTCCCATGGACGGCCTATCCACTCCGAGTTCAGCCAGGCATTTCTCTGCCGTTTCCCCATATTTCCTCAGAGAATCGGGTTTTATCCTTCCAACGAGGCTATGGTCTACGATATTCTCAAGCTTCCCCTTCTTCTGCCACTTCATCCCCCATTCAGCCAAGTTCACCATCTCTCTAGGAAGTGAAGGATCTATCACAGGCCTAGCACACACAACTTCCAGCAAAACCACTCCAAACGAATAAACATCGGATTTCTCAGTCAACTGCTGCCTCCTGAAGTACTCTGGATCAAGGTACCCAAAGCTCCCTTTTACCGCAGTGCTGACGTGTGTCTGGTCTATATCCGGCCCCGTTTTGGAGAGCCCGAAATCGGAAACCTTAGCCATGAGATTCTCATCGAGTAATATGTTGGCAGATTTCACATCACGATGAATGACTGCTATATTTGAACCAGTGTGGAGATAGTGCAAGCCTCTAGCAGCTCCAATGCATATCTGAAGCCTCTCCTTCCACCCTAAACTCGGCAACTTTGAACCGTATAGATGGCTCTTGAGGGTCCCGTTTTCCATGTACTCGTAGACTAGGATCATCTCGTTCTTCTCATCGCAGTAGCCTAGTAGGGAGACTAGATGGCGATGGCGGAATCTTGAAAGCATCTCGATTTCAGTTCTGAATTCTGCTAGGCCTTGCTGGGATCTTGGATTGCCTCTTTTGACAGCTAGTTTTGTCCCATCACTTAGAATGCCTTTGTAAACTTTCCCAAATCCACCAACTCCAATCACTCTACCCTCATCAAAGCTATTGGTTGCTTCCTCAAGTACAGAAAATGGGATGCAGTAGCTCAAGTTGGGATCCATGGTGTGAGTTTTAGTGTGAGAAGAAGCTCCACCATCAACTGATATAGCTACCCATGTTTTCGAATGGCTAATTTCCCGCCTCTTTCTTCTTTTCAAGAAAACAAGAATCCCTACCACCATCAAAGCAACCAAAACTCCTACACTCACACTCACACCCACAATCATAGCCACCTTCTTCTTGGACCTCGAAAATCTAGCTAAACTAGATTGAGAAGAGGAGAAACTACCCTTCTCACTCATCTTCATAATCTCTAATCCGTTGAGAAGGGCATCGGGGTAATAACTCAATGGAGAAGGGCCTATACTCACACTCAAGCTATCATCATCCATCAATGGAGTAACAAAGTCCTTAAACAACGCAGTGGCTAAACGCCCTTGACTCAAAGAACTAAGCTCAAGATCATGATCAACAAGAAAAGAACCAATAAACACATCAAACACAAGCTGATTAGCTGCCTTACTCACAATATCACAGAAATGCAACCGAATCAAGTAACGAAACCCCTTATCCACTCCAAACCTCCATGTCACATTAAACTTACTATTGGGATCACTCAAAGAATTCATCTTGGTGCAAGTTCCATACACAGTTGGAGGTGCAGTGTCCTTAGTTGCACCACCTAAAGGGTACCTAACAGAAGGAACATTCGACGCGTTCGTGGAAAGTTCTGGAAGCAGCAAGAAGGCCTCACCAGAGACCCAACTCCTCCCTAAAGTGTCATTCACTAATGAAACAAAAGGGCCACCCATGTTAACCCTAAAAACAGTCTCTAAAGCTTCATCAACTAATCCACTGTAAGCCTTCAATGGATTGAAAAGAGAGGCATCATCTATGATAAGGGCATCAGGAGCAGAGACTACTTCCACAGAGTTAACAAAAGCTAGTGAATTCCTTGAAGGGGAAAAGGTGATCACTAGATTTTTACTAGTCACATTTAGTGAAAATTCTTTAACTGTTGCATTTTGGGGGCTGAAATCAATAAGCAGTTTGTAGTTCTGGGAAGAAACAGAGAAGCTAGCAGACTTTTTCATATCGAAATTCTTGTAAAGAAAAGGATGAAAACGGAGACGAATCCAGTGCCTCCCACTCTGGGTAAGGGGGAAGGAGTATCTAGAAGGTTCGGTGAAGATTCTAGCAGTTTGAAAGAGAGCGGAATCGTCCGAGGATGTAATGGAATTGGAATTGGTGTGGGCTAAGATGTTTTGTGGAGTTGAGAGGAATTTTGAAGATGATTCATCAGAAATGTAAGTGATGGAACCTACTGTAACATCAGCTGATGATCCACAGTTTATGTAGTACTTATCAATAGGATTGAATCCTATAGAAGAAGAAGCCAAATTCAAAAACAAGAATGCCAAGAATGAAAATCTCGACAGCCCACAACCCATAATCATCACCTACAATATAAAGATCGAAACTTTTAAGTCACAGAGAGAAAAATTCAAAAGTTTCAAAGTTGGTGGAGCTCAACAAGAAAAAGATGACATGCATATTTGTTGTTATATATCAGAAAAAAATGGGATTTAGGTGAAGAAGAGTGACGCTTTGAAAATGGTGAGAAGGGTTTAATTCATACTAGTTGCTAATGGAGTTAGAGGTGGGAAAGTGTCAAGTAACAGACAACATTTATTTCAAGAATTCGTTTTTATCTTAATACAGCAGCATCAATTACAAATTGTAACTAATTTTAATTGTTTAGATTGTGCGAAACTTAGAATTTCCTCCTAATTTGAAAGGTTTTTTTTTCTTTTAATTTTTTTTAGAATTAATGGATTTAGAATGAATATTTTAGTTTAACCCACCTTGGCAATACCATCAATTCACACACTAATTGAATAAAAGTAGTTGAAATATTTGAATCATTCATTATCTCATCTTAATTAATTAACTAAGATCCAAAAATCGCATTACTTACTTCAAATGGACAACTACGATTGCAGGCAATAAAATTGTTTACTTTTTTTAAAAGACAAAAGTTATAATAATAGGAGGGCCTAGTTGCATATTTCTCTCTCTTATTATTACTATAAAGGGATGCAGCCGAAGTTAGTTCCCTTGGGAAATCGAATCGGTTTTTTCTATTTTAATTTGATATTTATTTCGGATTTTATTGTGCATTTTTCCGTTTTATGATAGGTTAATCGAGCCAAACCAAAAACCAAATTTCTTTTTTTCTTTTTTTTAGGAAATTGTTATTTTGGATGAGCTCACACTGTTTGTTGATGAAGACACTGACTTTGTAAACTTTTCCAAGAGAGTACGATCTTAATTGAAGAATCTAGATTTCCTTCTGCCAAAATTCCTGACGTGTGTAGAAATATTTTTGGATTTAGGTTCTATCTTATCTCGTCGATTAATGGATTTATTAACTTGTAGTAGTAATTACATTATATTACGATGATAGTTGTTGTATTGTTATTAGTGTTCTAAAAGAAGGCCGACTTGGCCGCGTAGAAGGTGTCTAGGCGCTAAAAGGTACCGGACCGTCCTTATTAATGGCAAGACGGTTTTCTCTAGGCGGCGGCGAATTAGTCGGCATTTAGGCAGATGCCTAGGTGGTCCTAAGCATGTCTAGGCAGTACTAGGAGGGTTTAGACGGGCTAGTCAGGGCTTGAAGGGTTATAAGATTAAATTATAGTTGAAAAATTATGGATTTATATTTTAACTTATGGATGTCATGTTTAAATATATGAAAAAATTGACGTAGACTTTGATTTTATACTGATCCGTTTTGGCCGTCTAGGCACCGCCTAGACTCCCGCCTAGTCCGCCTAAATGCTAATCACTCCCCCACCGCCCTACTAGCGTCTAGCGACTTTTAGAATACTGTTCATCCTAGATTTATTATCCCTTAGTGATTATTTTTTAATTAGTTACTAATATATTGATGTGAAAATGTAGCTTTCCTGTTCCCTCCTACTAATAATAACAAATAGATAAATAAAAATATATATAAGTAAGGTTTTTTTTTTTTTTTTTTTGAATAAACTATTAGTAAGTTGGAGTGGCCGAGAGGGAAAATTGTGTATATTGATCATGTGCTAACTGTCATTTGATCATAATATTTAAATAGGTGGTCCAATTTTATTCTAAATTAAGACGATACGCCACTCATTTGTTTATGTTCGTGTCTCGTTGAGTGAAAAATTGGCATTTTGTTGATAGCAGCTTTAACAATTGTTTTACAGCATAAGTCTTCCAATTAGGTTTCTAAAATAGTGTTTCAAATTAAAAGAATGAAAGTGAAACTATATTAGTTGTCATTTGGTAATTTGGAGCTGAAAACGTCGCTGTTAAATTACTTCGCAAGTTTATCTTAGAATGCAATTTTTTTATTTTTAGATAGAAGAATACGTATAATTTTATTCACTATACTGTACCTTCAAAAAACAAAAACAAAAAAAAAGAAGTTATTGATTATGTATATAACCGACTTCATAGAAATGATCCCCTATCCACCGTTGGTACACTTAATGTGTCCACCGCTTATGTGGCAGTGTCACGTCAGTAATATTTTCCATTTAGAGTTTGATTTGTTTTAGTAGGGTTTAGTAATATTTTCCATTTAGAGTTCGATTTGTTTTAGTAGGGTTTAGTTTTTTTTGGTAGGGTTTAGTTTTTATGGTATATATTTAAATTAATTTCCTTATATATAATATTGTCACATCATTCGTGAGCATATTAAGTATGCCAACGGTGGGCACTAGAGCATTCCTCGTACTAGTGAATGGGCTCTAAAATATAATACTCCCATTATGTATGTTAGTGGATTGGGCTCATATCTATGACTCAATACCTGTATCATTTAGATAGTTCTTACAATTGGGCCTCATTCATCTCCAGCAATATTTATACGAGCAGATATTACCCCCTAAACCCTAAACACACACACACAAACAAAAAGATCAGGTATTGGATGATATATAATATAATATATATGTATGATCATGCAGAATATATATTGCTGAAATATAATTATCATATACGAGAGTAAATTTGATACAAAATTACATTCATATAATGAACATGTTCAACACTATAACCATCTTAGGGGTGTTTGGTTCACATAACTAAATTATTTTTATGTTATGATGTGGTGTTTGGTTGAACAGACTCGGCCTGGTATTATGTCCCGTGATAATACCACGTTAGGTTAATCTTGTGAAATCATGCCATTTTCAGTCTCGGCCTCCTCTAGGACCTTAAAATAGTCTCGAGTTATTTTATTCAGATGAATGTTGATGTATATATCCTGAGATATATCTAGTTCGAACAACCATAATAGTGGGAAATTGGTGAAAGATAAGTAGAGGCGGCCAATCCATCAGCCTAGCAAGTTCATTCTTGGACAATTTTTGACTATTTTACAGACAAATATTCGACGCTTAAAATCAAAAAATGCCACGCGCTTAAGAATGAAATACGAAAAAGAAAAAGAAATGACGATATAATTACATCCCAACTCCTGCACGGAAGATATTATATTCCAATAATTGAGTCGGTACAAATATAATATAATAAATAATTAATAGACATGAAAATTCATACAACCACATGCATAAGCCTCAATTTGCCATTCATAATATATATATGCACTGCCACTGGTCTCGATCTGCTTCTATTCTTTACTCGTTTTTATTGTCTCTCCCGTTGATTGACTCACCAAGTCAACTCCTAATTCTTGCTACTACATGTTTATCGCAAAGTTTGACTTCATTACGACACGACACAATATGCCGCATGGCTCCAATGGGAACTCTCTCAAGTTAATACAAAACCTATTTAGTCCACCCAAAAAAGAAAAAAAAGAAAAAAAGAAACGTACGTTGATTCTCTCATTCACAGCTAATTTCGGAATTCCATCCACACACACAAATATATAGAGCACTAAATCGATATAATTAGCTAGAATCGCTAGTCTTGAGTAATATAAATTGCTTCACTGAAATCAAAATTAATTTAATTTTAGAATCATTTCATTGTACAAGCTAGTAATGAAATTGTAACTTATTAAGATCTCTTCTCAATATTTCTGCTTGCTTCATATATAGCAATGGCGATCCGAATTCTCTTCCTCATTTCAGCTCTCTGCATGCTCTCTGTCTCAGCAGACGGTAACGAACAACCCCAATATTTCATTCATTTATCTATTTATTCTCTCAAATTAATAAGTGGAATTATTATCAAGTTTTCAATATCAGTCTTATTATATATACTTTTTTTGTTCAATAGTTTTCGTGAGCATCGACTGCGGAACGTCGGATTCTTACACCGACGACAACTTAATCACGTGGACCGGAGACGACGACAACATGCAGAATGGAGAATCCCACGTCGTCCAAACCGCCTACTCCGTATCTCCCGTCATGGATTCCCTCAGAGCCTTCACCACTCGAAGCAAGAACTGCTACGCCATCGAGGCGACGAAGGGGGAGCGCGTGCTCCTACGCGCCACCTTCCACTACGGGAACTACGACAACAGGTCGTCGCCCCCGACGTTCGACCTCCAGTTTGACGGAAACCGCTGGGCCTCCGTCGAGACTTCGATCGACGGACTTGTCTACTATGAGCTGATCTATGTTGTGAAGGGGGATTACGTCAGCGTATGCGTTGCTCAGACCCAACCGGGCCAGTTTCCCTTCATATCGGCCCTCGAGGTTCGGAGCCTGCTTCCGACCATGTACGACAAACTCGACCGGAATTACCCTCTTTATCTCATCGGAAGGGTGGCTTATGGCGCTAATGCAACCATAAGGTTTGTGTTTAAAATCCATGAAGAAGTTCATTAATTTTTACTCCCCCGTCCTCCATTTACTCCATTTGTTGAATATGTTGACTTTCTAGTTGATTTTGTAACTAGATTTTAAATTGAATTTTTGAGGTACTACAACACTCTTGTGTATTAACATGTAAAAAAAACTCAAAAAATTCAATTTAAAATTCATCATCACAAAGCTAATTCAGTCAAAACGGCCAACAGCCTCAACAGATGGAGCGATGGAGCACTGAGGGAGGAGTATATATATATATTAATTTCTAGTTAGGATTGATTTTTTCATAATTAGAGGAGTTTAACGGAAGTGGAAGTGCAGGTTCGCAGACGATCCCTACGACAGAATATGGGTGGCCGCCGCAGCCGGCGAAGGGCTAACCGCCGTTAAAAGTGAGGCCGTGGTCGTGAACTCAGACGCGGCGGATGCGCCTCCGCCTGCAGTGATGAAGAGTGCAGTGAGTGCAGTGAACTCCACAACCAGCATCCAACTATCGCTCGGGATTCCCTCCGGTGAAATCCCCATCTACTTGAACATGTATTTTTCAGAAGTGACGGAGCTGGACTCAACGCAGAAGAGATCATTTCAAATTGCAATGAACAACCAAACTCTCTTGGACGAGCCCTTCAGTCCTCCCTACGGGAATAGCACCGAACTGTACGCAAGCAACTTGACGGTATCTTCCAACACCACCATTGAACTGGTGCCCACGGCCAACTCCACTCTGCCCCCTCTCATCAACGCCATGGAAGTCTTCGCAATTGGAGATTTCCTCACTGATGGGACCCACGCCAATGATGGTACGTAATAATTACTGACTTATTTAATTATTTATCTATACATATAATTTGATTATTTTTATCTGTGTAATTTGATTGCAGTGGATGGGTTGGCTTCTTTGCAAAATGCTTTTGCCGAGTTAGAAGATTGGAGCGGCGATCCTTGCCTTCCTTCGCCTTATTATTGGGACTGGATTAATTGCTCCACCGATTCTACTACGCCACGTGTCACAGCATTGTAATCTAACACAACTATGTTTTATACATTCATTTTTATGGCAGTTTTTTTTTAATATATATTGATTTATTTTACTAATAAGTAATAATGTTTGTGTGTATGAATGAATGAATAGGTATCTCGGCAGCTTTGGATTGTCGGGTGGTCTTCCAGATTTTAGTGGCATGGATGCTCTTGAAACCATGTAAGTTAGCTACCTTAATTTATATAGGAAACTAACTCTATATAAACTAGAATCAATAAATTTACAACAATATCGGTCTATATAAGTAATTAAAAATTACATGTGGGTCCCACTTTGAAATTAATCAAGTCTTGATTTGCAGAGATTTTCAAAATAACAGCCTGGATGGACCCATACCTGAGTTCCTCGCGGCGTTACCAAATCTCAAGCAATTGTAAGCCTATATATATGAACATATATGTAGTATATTTTTTCAGACCAAAATGTATACACACACGCACGCACATATACTATTACTTTCTTTCACGAGTACATATGAAATAAATAATTGTTTGAATATCTGGCAATGCATGCAGGAATCTCGCAAGCAACCAGTTCAGTGGCCCAATACCAGATTCCCTGTCGGAGAAAAACGGCCTAAACTTAGTGTAAACATTAATATATTCCTCAAGTTTATTTAATTGCTTAATTAAAGTGAAAGTAATTATAATTTCTGATACATAGAGAGAGAATTGATGAAGAAGTATTAATTATATATTTTGCAGTGTGACAGGCAATCCAGAGGTGTGCACATCAGGAAAATCGTGTAGCAACTCACCCACAAATATAAGAAAAACTCCGGCAGCAGGAGGATCTAATAATAATAAGAAGAAAAAGAGCAAATTAGGTTTAATTCTGGGCACTACAATCCCAATCTTTCTCATCATATGGGCTATCGTCGGAGCCTTAGTCGTGCTTCGCCACCGGAGAAAGGCTGCTGCATCAATCTCAGGTATTTTAATTATTAATTAGAAAGCTAGCTAGTTTCATTTCTTAATTGTTAGTACATAAGTATTTACATGGCATGGCAGAAACTAATAATCATAATAATGGTGGTGCAGGTGCAGGTGCAGCTGGTGCGGGGGGAGAAAACAGGCCTCAATCCTCACCGTTAAAGAGTGCTCCTCAAATGATGAACGATCGCGATGAGATGAAGATAAACTTGGAGGACCAAAGCGGGTCACTGGATGATCAAACATATAATCATGGACCCACTGCTCATTATTAATTTATTTATTATATTTCCAATAGGATTATAGTATATTCATATTCAAGTTAATTAGTTGTTTTGAGAGTATTATTCATATATTCTGGGTGTAGCTAGAGTTTACTTGAAATATTTTGCATGGATATTAGGAGGTTTTCGTGATTATAATAAACTGTACGTTTACACTTAATTAACTAAGCTGTTTCATCATTATTTATTATTGTTCTCCACGTAAATCGATTGGGATTTTTGTAGTTGTTGTATTTGAAGTTTCTATATAAAGTCAAACTAGATCTGTAGATCAACAATGGGTTCAAAAATAGTAAAATAAAATCAATATTATATATTTTCCTTATATTAGTACTTCCCTCCATCCCACTTATATAAGGATAGTTGACTGTCTTTTTGTCTCACAAAAAGGCAGTCAGTTGATCCATTATTTATTTACTACTATTATTTAATTTGATCCATTTTATTGTTTCTGGACTACTTGACAGCAAAAGGGCATTAGTTACCTCCCATGCACATTGCCCAAAATAATCACTAATTATATTGAATTTCTTCTTCTATTATTATTATTATTATTATATGCCAAACGAAATAAGAGATAGAAGAAGTATTTTTTTTTAATTACTTTGAATGTTTGCATGCATTCACACAAATCACAACTTATATGAGTTACATTTATGTCAAATTAATGATCTCATTACTAACTATTGAGAATTATAATATAAATGAATAAACTACATACCTCTCTACAAATTCGAGCTTTTAGATGAGATGAAATTCTATCACTAACCTTCACTTAAAATCCATCAATATGTTTTCACAAATCTATGAAAAAAAAATGTTACATTAAATGTTAAACACTACTCCTTTATCTTAATTTAAATAAAACAACCTAAAATACCTTGCCAAAAATGTTACTTTTGATTGCCTTTTAATTTTAATTGGGAATTGTTAATCATAATTAAGAATTTGTTCTGTAACTTTCAGTACAATATCCATTTATTAGGAAATCTGACCAAAATTATGTGAGAAATGATGAGCAACGAACGTATTACCCCCAAGCTTGAAGGTGAAGAGACTGAAAATTTGAGACTTGGTACCCTACCTCCTCCATCTCAATTAATTAATTTAGTCACTTTTGGGCCATTTTTTTTATATTATTCCTTGTTGGATCTTCATGTTGTTCCTTCTCGAGTTAGTTTGGTTTTTCATGTGTATGTTGGAGATATTACTCACTTTTAGTGCTATCTCCTTTGAATTATATACAGGTTGCAGGTCTGTCTAACCCCTCACCCTTTGGGATATTTTGTTTAAAAAAAATGAAAAGAAGAGCATCAGAGTAGAGAAATAGAGAGTGATAGTGAGAGAGAGAGAAAGAAAGCGGCCCTTGACCCCTTACTGTCGACGGCGGCTCTGCGCAGCGGTGGTGGGGACCATGGCGGCGGCGCATGCCGACAGTGAACCCGAGCTTTCGGCAGAACTTAAGATAAGAAGAAATTTTATTTGGGGGCCAGAGAGTTTTTAAATTTATGAAATTAGGTTATTGAATTGGTTATTGAGAGAGAAGGAAATCGGAGGAGGAGGAAATTTGATTTGTTGCATAGATATACGATGCACAAGCTAATAATCTGTAGTATATAGTTTAGCTTATTGTAAAATAGAAGTTTGATCTTCTGCTTCATAAATCCTAAATCATGAGCAAAGCTTTAGTCCATCCAAAAAAAAGGAAGAAGCGTAGGTTGATTAATTCTCTCCATTCAAACTAACCAAAAAATTCCATCCACACACACACACGTATACAGAGCACTCGATCGATATATTTAGAAACATGCACTAAAATCTTGGGTATATTGCATCACTTATAACAAAAAATGTGAGAGTAATTTCATAGTAATCGTAATGAAATTGCAACTATTATATATGCACAATCATCATCATCATCATCATCTCTTCTCAAGATCAAAATCCCCTCAATATTTCTGCTTGATATGATAATATCAATGGCGATCCGACTCTTTCTCATTGCAGCAGCTCTCTGCATGTTCTCAGTCTCAGCAGACGGTAATTTATAAAAAATTTTCGATTTTTTTTTTTAATTTATAATTTATACTCTTGAATAAGTCGCAATACTATCAATTTTTTTGAGCCTTTTGATATTTTTCAATAATGATTTAAACAGTTTTCGTCAGCATCGACTGTGGATCGTCGGATTCCGACACCGATGTTGACGAAAACTTAATCACGTGGATGGGAGACGACGATTACATGCGAAACGGAGAATCCCACGTGGTCCAAAACAGCAACTCCATATCTCCAGTAATGGATACCCTCAGAGCCTTCACCAATCGAAACAAGAACTGCTACACGGTCGAGGCGAAGAAGGGGGAGCGCGTGCTCCTACGCGCCTCCTTCCACTACGGGAACTACGACAACAAGTCGTCGCCCCCGACCTTCGATCTCCAGTTCGACGGAAACCGGTGGGCCACCGTCAAGACTTTGAGCGAGGGAGTTGTGTACTATGAGTTGATATACGTGTTGAAGAGGGATTATGTGAGTGTGTGCGTTGCTCAAACCGAACCGGACCAGTTTCCCTTCATATCGGCTCTGGAAGTCCGAACCTTGCTCCTGACCATGTACGACAATCTTGACCCCAATTATCCTCTCTATTTGATCACAAGGGTGGCTTATGGCGCTAAAGCAACCATCAGGTATAATTTCTTTATTTTCGATTTATTTTTTTTATCTCATTGCTCTCATTTTGCACATAATTCTTTCGGAAAATACATAAATTTAGCCTAATAAATCAAATGTGTGACAATTTTAGCAATTTAACGAATTTTGGCACCGAAAACAATCAACCATCTCTTGTTGTTGTTTTCAGAAGAATATTATATTTTACTTTTAATATAAAGTTTTTAAGAATCATTTCATTTTGCTTTGGGGCCTATGTTGCCAACTAAATTTTTCTATTGCAAATTCATTAAATGACTAAAATGGTCACGTATTTTAATTTACCAGGCAAGAATTGTCACACATTTAAATTTATAAGGCTAGAATTGTCAAACATGTGAAATTCATGCTATATTTGTCATAGATTAAAATTATAAGGCTAAAATTGTTACGAATGTGAAGTTAAGGCTAAATTTATCGCAAAGTAAATTTATTAGGCTAAATTTGTGTATTTTCCCTAATTTTTTTCATTTTGTAAACCCCAATAATTAAAAAAAAAAAATAGTGCATATTTTTCATTTAACCAATTTATTACTACTATTTAAAAGTGTAATTAAATTTGTAAAGTTGCAACCAATTATCCTTTTTGTTTCAAGTGGTTGAGTTAAACGGCAGGTACTCAGACGATCCGTACGACAGAATATGGATGGCGGCAGCAGGCGGCAACGGGCTAACCGCCGTTATAAATGACGCCATCGACGTGAACGCGGAGACGGTGGATGCGCCTCCGCCTGCGGTGGTGATGAATGCAGTGAGTGCAGTGAACTCCAGTACGCTAATCAAATTACCTCTGGGAGTTCCCTCCGGCGAAACCCCTGTGTACGTCAACATGTACTTTTCGGAAGTGATGGAGCTGGACCCATCGACGCAGAAGAGATCTTTCCAAATTGCTATGAACAATCAAGCTGTGTTGGGGCAGCCCTTCACTCCTTCCTACGGGAATACCACCGAACTGAACGCAAGCAACCTGACGGTGTCCTCCGACACCACCATCGACCTGGTGCCCACGCCGGACTCCACTCTGCCTCCTCTCATCAACGCCATGGAAGTCTTTGCCATCGGAGCTTTGCTCACCGGTGGGACCCACGCCAATGATGGTAATTGCATCGCAACTATTTTTTTTTTTTTTTTTTTAATCAACTCGTTAATTATATTATCTATATAATTAGTAGCTTAGTAATATGATTGCAGTGGATGGATTGGCTTCTTTGCGAAATGCTTTTGCCGAGTTAGAAGATTGGAGCGGCGATCCCTGCCTTCCTTCGCCTTATTATTGGGACTGGATTAATTGCTCCACCGATTCTACTACGCCACGTGTCACAGCATTGTAATCTAATACTACTAATATCTCAGTCCAAATATTTAATTTATTTTACTGATAATGTTTGTGCGTATGAATGAACAGGTATCTTGGCAACTTTGGACTGTCGGGTGGTATTCCAGATTTTAGTGGCATGGATGCTCTTGAAACTATGTAAATTACTAGTATATAAGTCTATAACTGCACCTTAATTTATTTAGAAACTAAACTCTATACAAACTAAAATCAATAAATTAACAATATCGATCTATAAATATATAATTAAATTACATATATGTCCCATTTTGAAATTAACTCATCATCTGGATTGATTTGCAGAGATTTTCAAAATAACAGCTTGGAAGGACCCATACCTGACTTCCTCGCAACATTACCAAATCTCAAGCAATTGTAAGCCTATATATAAATATGATATGTGTCTTGAGCTTTGCTTAATTTTTATATTTTCTTTCACGAGTATCTTAAAGTAAAAAATGGTTTCAATTTTTTTAGGAATCTCGCAAGCAACCAGTTGAGCGGTCAAGTACCGGATTCCCTCTCGGCGAAAAAAGGCTTAAACTTAGTGTACGTAAATAAATCCCGAAACATATTTCAAATTCACTGAAACTTAGAAATTAATTCCAATAATAATAATATAGAGTACATATTTTGCAGCGTGACAGGCAATCCGGACCTCTGCACACCGGGAAAACCTTGCCAGAGCTCATCACAAACAATTCCAACAATTAGTAATAGTCTAGGAATGACATCCTCATCCTCATCTAAGAAGAAGAAGACCAATTTAGGTTTAATTTTTGGTACTACTATCCATATCTTCCTTGCCATATGTGGTATCGTCGACCTATAAGCCCTACTTCACATCAGGAGAAAGGCTGTTGCATCAATTTCATCAGCTCATTTTCTAGGCCTCATGAAGTCACAATTTTAATTTTGGACTCTTACATCTGATTGATAATTATTGTTGTTTAATTTTTGAGCAACAGGCCTCGAATAATGAATAATGAGATGAAGATAAACTTGGAGGACAGCTTAATTATCAGTGGATGATCCAACATATCATAGTAATAATATTTAAGTACTTTTATTCTACGCATGTGTTATAGTGTTTATTTTATTAAACACTTAATAATTTATTTTGACTTTCTTCACATTCAAACAAGAGACAAAGTGGTGCCAAAAGTTAGTGTGTTTAGTCTTGAAGATATTAGACAAAGTCAATTTCATGTGGTTCAAAAAGCAAGACTTTGTCTCCAAGTTTCTCACGAAATCTAATTAGATTAAAGTAATTTGTAGCCACCGTTTAATTTGAAGACTTGGAGAGATCGTTTCATTGAATATCAGATCTGAGAGTTTGAGAATCACGAACTCAAATTTTCAGTTTTTCATGGTTTTCATATTTTTCATGGTTTTTTATGTTGAGTAAAGAGGAGGAGACATTTGCCTATACCACTTCATATTCCAGAATGTGTTTAGAATAGTGTGCATATGTTGTTCTTCCATTTCTTATATCTTTCTCAGCTGTAACTTTTTATAAACTCTTTTCATAGTGAAGTATTTAGTCACGAGGCATCTACAAGTTATATATTTCATATATAACTTGTAGAATTATAGAGTTCTTGTGTTCTTGGTTTAATTTTATTTTCTGGTTTATTATTCCGCTGCTGTCAGTGGAGGTTTCCTTTGTACACCCCTCATGTGCTCATTTTTCTGTTATTATAATATCCATCTTAGGCAAAATACAATTTCAATTGGCATCAAGAGCCTTCACTATTGTATACTTTGGTAGTTAATACTCCCTCCATCCCATAATTACTGAGACCTTTCGTTTCAGCACGCTATTTTCATGCTTCTCGATGATGGGTTAATATTTAAAATCATTAAACCCATCATCGAGAAGCATGAAAAATGGCGTGCCGAAACGAAAGGTCTCAGTAATTATGGGACGGAGAGAGTATTTGGTATTTATTAGTATGATTTTTTTTTGTTAGCACGAACACAACACACTCACACACACGCATACAAAATGACTCGAACTCTCGACCTCTTGGTTGGTAGTTAATACTATTTGGTATTTATTATGATTTTACCGTAGTAATTATATTATTAGTATTGGATTTGGATGATATATCGATTAAAGTTAGAAGATAAAAGAAGCAAAACATTTTTTTCGGTAATTTTCTAAAATAATTTGAGAAAAAAAAATCAATTTTGATTTTCCATTCATCAAAAGAAATTTAAATTTTTGATTTTCAATTTTATTCAATTTTACGAAAAAACACAATACCCTACAAAAAATACACCTGCAATACGCTCCAGAATAAAATGATACCCTAAAATAGAATAAAAAATAGGGCCATAGAAACGCTTTGGTGCAAAAGCGCCTTTATCCACTTACCATTTTTCAATTAATTTTATGATACGAATAAAGTGATGGCAGAGGGGCAGTTGTAAATTCTTAATGTTTTTCTCTCTGATTTATTTATCAATAATTCTTTCCCAGCGCTAATTTTGAGTGTGAATAATTTTCTAGGGGTTTTTCTCCCAATTCTATTTTCCCTCTCCTCGATTTTTCACTCTCTCCTAAATTATCAAAATCCCTCCACCCTCCGCAAATCTTCTCTTCTCTGTCTCTGTCTCTGTCTCTTCGCCCGCGGATCTGTCTCGTGTTCGAGGTCAACTCTTTACTTCTCTTTTCTCTTTATCCATACATTCATGGAGCATGTATATTTTATGTGTGTTTAGTTGTTTTGTTTGTATGCTGTATGAGGAGTATGGTGGACTGTGAATTGGAATTTAGGGTTGAGTTTTTGGGATTACTGTTTTCCTTGTGGGCTATTATAGTTCTTTTGGTTTGTGCTATTCGTGTGTTCTTGGGGTCTGATTGTTCTTTGTTCAGACGAGTTCCTACTTTTTTTTTCCCCAGCTGCAGAACATGTTCTTTTGAGTTGCTGTTGGCCCTCCCCCTTCCCGAAATTTAATTCTGCTCACTCTTGCGCCTTTAGTTAATTTGGACGCGCTAGCAGCTTTAGTTCATATAGTGGAAGAATCTTGTGTTGGGTATGGGAGGGGGTAGTCTAACGAATAATTGGATTTGCGTGGAATCATGCATTTTCATCGTTCTCTATCCTTCTTTTGGTTTTGAGATTGCGCATGCTTCCAGTTATATCATTAGCCGAAGTTTGTTAGCTCACTAGCATGCGTGATGTTATCTTGTGGATTGTGTATAGGAGACCTGATATTTGGAAATTGATGCACTACTACTAGTGTGTTCATGATTGTCTTTTCGCTCTTATGTAACTTGTCGTAGTTGAATTTGGTGCTTTGGTTTTGAGTTTATTAACCATAATTCTATCTAGCTATTAATTGTAGTCTTTCGCAGCATATTATGTAACTTGCTTCTTTATGCCTTGTCTTTTTCAGATTTTATTGGATCACAAGGGAGGTTCGTCTCCAAAGCTCTTTTGAAAAAGAAAAAAAAAGCAAATATACTGCTGGAGGAGAAGTTCTCTTCATGACCTTTTGACATTTTAATGATGTCAGGGTTGCTCAATGTACTAGCACATCCGTCATAAATTTTATGACTATTGCATGCCACACATAGCATTGAATTATTATAAATGCCTTTAAGGTTCTTGTTATTGGTAGTAAATGAAATAAGTTGGCCTAAGATTGATAGATATCCGAAATAGCTAATCTTCTATAAAACTTCTGCCATGTTGATGCATGATACACTTTCTTTCTTGATTCTGAAGAATTCATTTCTTGGGTTTAGGGTATGTATTTTCTGGTGGCCTCAGCGCCTGTATATTATGTGATTCGTTGTGTGAGTCATTCTTCCATGGATGTTGTAACTTCTTGGAGCTTCTGGTTGGATTTTAAACAAAAATAGAGGCCTCCTGTGGACTTTTTTGACATTTTACTCGCCTTTTTGTTGATTTGAGATCTTATATTCGACCCATGGGGCTGATGGTAACAGCTATTGGGTCCCATGTTGAATGACTGGGAAAAGGAGTTTTGGGGTAGTTAATAGAGAAAAATTCTGCTATCCCTAGTTCAGTATGAGTTCAAGCTATCGGTTAAAGCCTTTAGGTGGTTGCAGATTTTTTGCTTCTTTGGGGAAAGGAATATACAGTGTAGTAGATTCTCTATCCTGTTATGTGCTCATAAGATTCCCACCTACTCATATATAATTATCGGTATTCGGTAGCTTGAAAATTATCTGGTACTCTAGATGGCCTATTCCAGGCCTTGGCCAGTAAAAAATGGAGCGAAAAGTTCTTAAATAGAATGGCTGGTGCACATTATACATGCGAGTGCAAGGTCTATATAGGACTCTGGATGTTTTCCTGTATTTAATCTGTAGTAGTTTTTTGCTCGGATCATCACAGAACTTGATATAGATGAATGGGACTTGATCCTGCATGAACTCATACTTATTTGTTAATTCATCCACACATTCACTGCAGTCATCATTAAACGGATCTACTTCAAGTATTCCTGACAGCACAGGGCGTTCTTTTACTTCATCCTTCTCTGTACAGTCTGGTGCTGGTTCTCCTGTATATCATCACAGTGGTATGTTGTCTGTTGGAGTGGTCAAAGTGGATCCTCATTTAAATATCTGTGACACCTAGCACCATCTATGCAGGAAATATTCAAGGACTGCATAATCTTCACGGAAACTTCAATGTCCCGAACATGCCAGGTGCACTTGGGTCGAGAAGTACAACTATGAATAACATTGCTTCGAGTGGGTTGCAACAAGCTTCTGGCAACCTTTCTACTGGTCGTTTTGCATCCAACAACCTTCCGGTTGGTCTTTCACAGGTGCAATTTCTATTACAATCATGCATTATGCTGGAGAATTTGGTTTACATTTTGAAATATGTCAAATTAATTATGTTAATGTGGATAGAAACTCTGAAGTCTTTTAGTTGTCGAACCTTTACAAGGTGTATGTATTGGTGCTTTGTGTCAGCTGAACTGCCTGCTACTTATTTCTTTTTATTTGCAGATATCTCACAGCAATGCGCATGTTCATTCAGGGATGGCCAATAGAGGTGGTATGAGTGTCATAGGAAACCAAGGGTATAGTAGCAGCAGTAACGGAGTTGGTGGTTCAATCCCTGGGATCCTGCCAACATCTGCTGCAATTGGCAATCGGACGTCTGTTCCTGGTCTTGGAGTGTCTCCAGTCTTAGGAAACACAGGGCAACGTCTTACAACTTCAATGGGTAGTGTAGTTGGTGGGGGCAACATTGGCCGAAATATTAGTTCAGGTGGAGGGTTATCTGTGCCTGGGCTTGGTTCTCGCTTGAATTTTTCTGCCAACAGTGGTTCTGGAAATCTTAATGTGCAAGGACAAAATAGGATGATGGGTGGTGTGCTTCAACAAGGTAATATGTCATGCAATAATAGTTCCTTGCTGCTAAGGCATTTGCCTATTTTTTATGTGGATGTAATAATTGTTCTCATTCCGTGCTATTAAATTTTACTCCAGCTGGCTATGCCAATATACATCATACTCCCTCCGTCCACGATTTGTTGACCCTTTTTATTTTGGGACGTAGGCCCCACAATCACTTTTAACACTTTATCACTCTACTTTTTAACACTTTAACACTTTAATAAAATTAAAAATATTAGATGCGCCCACAATTATTCCATTTTAACATTTTAATACTTTAATTTGTTAATACATTATCAAAACACATTAAACTATGTGCCCAAAATTTTGGGTCAACAATTGGTGGACGGAAGGAGTATTATGCATGATAGTCCTACTGCAGCTTTCAAATGTTTTCCTGTGGTGTTTGCCTGATCTTCAATTTGATGACATGGAATTCATGTATAAGTGTCAAGTAATTGTTTATAGATGATGGAAGTCTTGCTCTTGCTAGCAGCACATTTTGTAGTGAACCAAACTGGCATGTTTTATGTGTTTTGAGTATGAGTTAAAATGTAACGATCCTGAAAACATCTTGGGCTGAATGGATAAATGTTCTAATTTGGAACTTGAAATCGATCAGGCAGTATTAGCTTGGTGAATTCTGATTGTCCCAAGTCATTTTGGTCCAGCATTATTTTTGGAGCTGCTGATGTTTTAGTGTTATTATATAACTATATTTTTTAGATTGAGATGATTCATATGTTATAGTACATTGTGTTTGCTTTCTGTTCAGCTCCACAGGTGTTGTCAATGTTGGGTAATTCCTATCCTACTGGTGGCGGTCCTCTATCTCAAAACCATGTTCAATCTGTGAATAATTTTACAAGCATGGGCATGTTTAATGACATGAACTCCAATGATGGTGCCCCTTTTGATATTAATGATTTCCCTCAGCTGAATAGTCGTCCCAATTCATCTGGAGGCCCTCAAGGACAAATAGGTAATCATCAGTCAGGTTATTATCCTGTGCAAACTACTCCAAGCCCATCCAGTTCTGCTGATAGATGCATTATATTTTTGTATCATTGCAGGTTCATTACGAAAGCAAGGCCTTAGTCCAATTGTTCAACAAAATCAAGAGTTCAGTATTCAAAATGAAGATTTTCCGGCCTTGCCTGGATTTAAGGGTACTTTTCTCTAATTATACTCAAAGTTCTGATGTATTCATGATATTTTCCATTGTTTGCATACCGTTCCTCATTAGACAGCTTTGTGCTTTAACTTTCTAACTCAGATTACTCTTTCCTTCTATAATATCAGCCAATCATACATTGCATTATTGCTTTATCAATTATGGTCCTCTTCAAGTATATCCCTGGTTTTGGTAGAATTGTAACCTGGAGATTTGGGGTAAAGATATTGCATCCATATTAGGATGAAATGACGTATTTGCTGAAATATATGATCACTCATGTTACAGTCTTTACTGGAAGAGTTGATATCTTGGAGGAGATATGCTATTTAAAACCTAGCTGTTGATAGCAATGCTTCTCAGCATGCTTGCTCTTTGGTTTTCCGAATTTCTCTTTATCATTTGTTCTTGATGGAATTTCTGATTCTTACATTCATCCAGATCATGGTGAGCTCATCTGCCTATTTATTCCTTTCCAAGGGATAGCAGTAGCTAGTAGCTACCATTCCCAAGATTAATCTTATCTATTGTTCTTATAGAATCCTGACCTGACTTTTAAAATCATCTAGATTTCTTGTTGCATTCTTATCTATTAGGTTCTCTCCCTGATAGGTTTCGATAATTATAACGCTTTGCTTTTCTGGTCTTATGGGCTTTATTGTTCACAATGTAACTATGTATTAATCATTGGCAGGTGGCAATGTTGATTACTCAATGGACATGCACCAGAAAGAACAAATTCATGATAGTTCTGTCTCTATGCTACAGTCTCAACATTTTTCTGTGAGGGGATTCATTGTTCAATCTGTGATGCATCTATTTCTTTTTTGTTTCTTCAGTTTTTCTCATGTTTCTCTGATTTGAAAATGCAGATGGGACGATCTTCTGGTTTTAATTTGGGTGCAAGTTATTCACCCCATCGGCCACAGCAGCAGCAACAGCAACAACATAACCCATCAGCAAGTGGTGGTGGTGGGCCATTTTCAAATGTAAATAACCAAGATCTGCTCCATGTACATGGTTCAGAGTTGTTTCCATCATCGAATTCAAACTATCACTCACAGGTGTTCTAGGATGCATTTCAACTTTTCAAGTACTTTTCAACTTTGTGTTTGTTTTCATTCTTGCGAGGTAGAATATGAAGTTCAGAATAAAAATTTAAATTGTAAGCTGAGTGGCAAATAATCATATCATCCTTCATATTCTCATGTATCATATTTCATCTTGTGCTTTAGCAGCTATTTATTTTCAATTTGTTCTCTTTAGGTTGTGTTTTCTTTAATGAAAAAGGAAAATGAGGGATAGTAAAATTATGGAAAAATTTATCTCATAATGTGTGGTCCCCACTTGTTTTATCCTATGTTCTTTAAGGTGGAAAAGAGGCTTAACATGAGTGAAAATATTATCACTCCAAATGGGTGGGAAAACAATATCGTGATTTGGAGTGAAGAGGTGGGGAAATGGCTGTCCAAAGAAAATTTACCCTCCTGTCTGAAAAAAATTATCCATCATAGAGAATAAGGGAAAAAGGGGGGAAATGGTGGAAATTTTTTCTTCTCCCTACTTTTCCTTCTAAGAGCACACACCCTTAGTCTTTGCTAATGGATTATCTATCTAATAGTCCTCCTTTGGAATTTAATCAAGCTTAACAATTTTATGTGTTTATGCAGCTACACATGTTTAGTGTGTGGGTTGATCTTGTTAGTTAAGCTTTACCTAGTAGATCTAGAGACTATTCTAGAACCTGCTCATTGTGAGGATCACTACCGAGCTTGTAGATGGACTGTAGCTATATCTTTCATATAATGATTCCTAGATTCCTACAGTTGTTTCGCATGATCTTATTTGTCTAATGTTAATGTTTTTCTGTTTGAATATTTCAGAGCAGTGGTCCCCCGGGAATTGGATTGCATCCTCTAAATTCTCCAAGTTCAGTATCTGGTATGGGGTCGTATGATCAGGTTTTGCAGCAATATCAACAGCATCCAAGTCAATCCCAATTCCGCCTTCAACCAATGTCTGCTGTTGGTCAGCCTTTTAGGGATCAGGGAGTGAAGCCAATGCAAACTGCTCAGACAGCTTCAGACCCATTTGGTTTACGTGGTTTGTTAAGTGTGATAAGAATGAGTGATCCCGATTTGACATCTCTTGCACTTGGAATTGACCTAACTACCCTTGGATTGAACTTGAATTCTACGGAAAATCTTCACAAATCGTTTGGTTCCCCATGGTCAGATGAGCCCGCGAAGGGTGATCCAGAGTATGCTGTCCCACAATGTTATTATGCTAAACAACCACCACCTCTAAGTGTGAGCTTATCGTTACCCTAATTTTTAACCTGCTTTGAATATAACTCGTTTTCTTTTTCGCTGAAATGTGTTTCCATTGGCTGCAGCTTGCATACTTCTCAAAGTTCCAATTAGATACGCTGTTCTATATTTTTTATAGGTGAGCCTTGTGTCAAATATCAATCAATCAATCATTACTTCCAATATGTTACTTTAAATCTGACATATTTGTTATCATTTTGTTCTTTTGCAGTATGCCAAAGGATGAAGCCCAATTATATGCGTCATATGAGCTGTATGTTATCTTCACTCATGCTGTGCACTCTTTTGCATATTAATGCATTTTACATCCCCGTTGTTTGAAATAATAAATCCACAAACATTGTTACATCTCATGATAATTACCATTGCTGAGTGCTGCTGCTATCATGATTGAATCTAGTTCTGACAAGTATCTAGTTTTTTTTTTTTTTTTTTGATCGGGTGATAAGTATCTAGTTGATTGAAGCATTCTATATGTTATTTTTTCCAGACATAATAGAGGCTGGTTCTACCACAGAGAGCTCCGTTTGTGGTTTACAAAACCTCCCGGCATGGAGCCTCTTTTAACGCCAGGTGGTTATGAGAGAGGTTCTTACATCTGTTTCGATCCAAACACGTGGGAGACAGTTCGAAAGGTCTGCTTCCATTTCTGCATTTTTCAATCTATTATCTAGTTACTCGCTGGATCGTGCCGGATTTCATTAATTTTAATCAAGAGTATTAAATGAGTTGTAAAATTTGTGCAGGATAATTTTGTTCTTCATTATGACATGTTGGAAAAGAAACCAGTTCTACCTCAACATTGACAAATATGCTCGTTGTAAATTTTCAGGTTTCATCATGATGTTTTTTTAGGATAGAAGCAGTTTGCTTTAATTATTCTCTTTTTGTCTGACCATTGTAAGCAGTAATTGCAGCAATTTTTATCTTATTGCTAGCTGTTGTAATTTCCCTGTATCTTTTTCTTTTCTTTCTTTATGGAATTAAGCATCAATAACTAAAATTAGTTGCTGTGCCCTTTTCTTTTGTCTAACTTCTTTACCATAGAAAGGATGTACGGCTGGCATATATGTAGTGTTAATATTCATCCATTTGGAAATCCTCAATTTTCTTATTCTAGATTATTGTCTAAACTTTATGTCTCTCTCTGGTTTGAATCACTTGTTCCATCATTTTGAATGGATTTTAAGTAACGTGTATCATTAAAAATTGATGAAATAGAGTATCTTTTTTTTTTTCTTGACAAGTGGGAGTATCATCTTCACAAATGATTCTCTTAACAAAAGAAATCTGCAGATATGTAATTCACATTGGCTTCGTATACCTGCCTAATTCATCAGCCCTTTCCTTTTCTTGGCGAAGAACATCATGGAGCTCCTCCAAATCCAAATCCGGGACCATGGATTCGTTTTTAGGGCTGTGATCACCTACAGCAACACAATCATCATCTTCATCCTGTAGACGATGATGGTTACCATCGTTAACATACTGATCAACCAAACCCTCAAGTTCATCTAAGTCCAAATCTGGAACCATGGACACTTGATTGTCTTTTCCATCGAACTTGTTAACTTCAACGTAGTCATCTTCATCTTTCTCTACTGGAGGTGCAGTGGCCTGAGGCATGTTGATGCTCCCATTACCAGTTTCTGGCTCCGTTTCTTGATTCTGACCCCTCCTTGATCTTATCCAAAACAAAGGAGGAGGAGTATTATAACAAGCAAAGGTATGCCCACAGCTAGGCCTATGGTGAGGGCTTTTGAACTCGAGCTTCCTTTCTTGTAGTCAAGATTCGGGTTCCCAGTTGCGCTGTTTGGAATCAATCTTGTTAAGGAAAGGATATGTGTTTGTTTGGTAACAAATTTAAGATTAAGACGGTGCACAACATACTCGAATGTAAGTTTGTTGTTGTTGCGAATGCTGATTGGGACTGCTCCGGAGAAATCATTGTAGGAGAGATTGCTGCAGGCAAGTATGAATTCAAGAAAAGGGGAAAAAAAAAAAATTAGAAAAATAGTGAAAAGTGGTACGTTGTTTTGAGTTACATACAGGTTCTTTAGATTTGGTAGTTGACCAAGGAAAGATGGGATTTGTCCAGTAAGATTGTTATTGCTCAAATCTCTGCAACACAATCCACATGAATAAATAAAGAATTTCTACCATTAGTAGTATTGCTACAAACAACATGAAAAAAAAAAAAGTTTTAGGTATTACATATCAACTAGGGCTTGCATTTGGCTGAAATTAAAGAGATTCCCATTCAATTGATACCCAGAGAGATATCTGCAGCAACAACAAAAAGTAAACATTTTTCGACTTATAAGTATAAAAATAAAAATAAAAAGTCCACAAAAAGAGAAGGGAACATACAAAGCTGTGACTCTGGGAGGAAGAGTGGGCCCGCAGTTCAACCATTGCCACACAGTGTCCGAAGGGAGACACGGCTCTCCACTCCAACCTTCCAGCCGATCGTAGGTTGTCGTGAAATTCATCACTCCATTCACTGCCCAAATTTTTCATTCAATTAAATTAGTTGAACAATTGATTAATGCATTAAATTCTTCTTACAATCTCTTTGGTCAGTCCCTGCTGTAATAAGGGGATCTGTAGCCGTGTAAACTTCGATGGCGCTGATGATCGGCGGAAGCGTGGACGCCGACGTAGGGCGGAGCTCGACGGTTAAGTTGGTACCGGAAACTTGGACGGAGAACGGCTGCGTGATGCACAAGAAGTCGGAGGGAGTGACGGTGGCGAGGCTGGTGGGGTCGTCGCCGACGTAGATGTCGAAGGATCTGGTGTCGAAGGATTCCGACTCCATCAGCGTGAAATAGGGCACGATGTACATTGGGGTGGCTTTTTTCACCTGATTGAATGATAGGAAGAGGGAGCTTGTGTTGTCTAGACCTTCTATGGCGTCCTCCACGGCGGAATCCGGCGGGTTCTCGTCGCATGAGGTAGTGCTGCCGCCGCTGGTGTTCAATGCACCGGCCACCGATATTGGCTCCCATATTCTGTTGTACTCGTCTCCCCCATAGTATCTGAAATTATTAACGTAATACTCTTAATTTAATTATGTCGATTTAATTTTTTTTTGGAAAATTGTCTCAAAATACATGATCTTTCGTAAAATTGTAATTTTGCGCACTAGCTTTAAATCTTGTCTATCTATATTCTGATTTTGCGCATAAAGTCGAATTTTCCTAATTTCACAAGATTTCGTACTGATAGGGAAGTTGGATATGTCGGAAACTGTATCATTCATATATGTGAAGAAATTAAAATCTAACTAATAGATTGACAAATCCAACTTCCATATCAGCATAAAATCTAAAAAAATTACGAAAAAAAATTGACCTTGTGTGAAAAATCAAAAATCAGAAACAATTGAAATGTTATGTATTTATAAGCATATTTTACTATATAACTGGTGTGCAAAACTAGAATTTGACGAAAGGTTGTATTAGAGGCAATTATCCTACTTTGTTTGCTAACAATTGAAAATTATTAAAAAAATATATTTACCCTAAAATCCCATTGTTAGGGCCATAATCATAGCGGTAGCTACTCATCCACCCCAAATCTTGATTCAAATCCGTGTACATACCATAAGCAATGGGCCATGCTTCGAGCGAAGAAATGAAAGGGAACTCATCATCCTTTGTTCTTGCTAAGCACACGCTCATGTTACCTTTCTCACTCCAGTAAAGAATCTCATAGTAAGTGTAATCAGTAGAGGAAGTAACCACACTAGTCCATTTGTTCCCATCGATCTCAAGATCAAAACTCGGAGGCCTCGACTTGCCATCGTAGTTCGCGTACAGAAAGGCGGCTCTGATGAAGTATCCGTAGCTGCTGCTCCTTGGCAATGTGTAGCAGTTCTTGTTCTGATCCGTGAAAACCCGAATCGTGTTGAAGAGGGCGAGTGGCGTGGCCGTGTCAACCAAGGTGTTTGTCCCGGATTTGATGTACTTTGCATCAGTTTCCCAAATGTATCCGAACGTTGTTGTGCTCCTGTTCGATCCACAGTCTATGCCTATCCATGATTCTGATTGCCCTGCAAAAGTGGTTCCATGTATATGTTAGAATCCATTTTTATTTTTTTTCTTGCAAGAATTTGATGAGAGGTGAGTTTGTTTTTACCTTGTGCAGAGAGTATGAGATTGAAGAGATATACCACAGTGAAAGAGTAGTGACCTCTTCTGCATTTTTGGTAGTTTAATCTTCTTCTGTCATTCAATTTTGGGGGAAGAAAATGAAGTAAATTTGAAGGATTAGACTGCAAACTAAAGTATTGTAGTTATCACATCACTGATTTTTTTTCTTTTTTCAAGAAGACCGAGACAAAGATATCTGGTTCGATAAGAGACCTTAAGTTAGTAACTTATAAATATGAAAATACGTAGCAATGAGGAAGTTCATATTGTGGTAATGACAGCTTGTGTGGAAGACAATTGCATGAGGTTAAAATAAAATTAATGAAATTAACGATAAAACAAGAAGATTATTGTGAGCATTACAAGAATTATGAACTGCCGATCCGACCGTTCCAATTGGGCCTAAGAATGTAATAATACTGCATGTAACTATACTATCACGTTAAAGATAATTTGAAAGATTAAGTGCACACCCATTTGATATTTCATTTGACAATCCCCAATTAATAATGTATTAAAATGTTAGATAAAATTAGTATTTAGTCGATCGACTTGGTAATTTAAACGTTTCAACTGATAATTAAAGTGAGTTGAATGTCCAGCTTGCAAGGAAAATGCTATCTTCATACTGTGATGCATAGTGCAAAACAAAATGTAATTTTTGGGTGGGTGCAAACTGCATATTACTCCACTGTTTTGGTATATGTCTCAAAAGATCCTAACATCTCGGAAAACCTAAAAAAACAACAAAGAAACCATAATTTTGCCTGTACGAGTTTTATCTAAAGGAATTGAAGCTTCAGCAAGCAGTCAGGATGATTGAATAACTAAGCTCTTCAATGCAGGCATCGAAGCCTCGAGGAGCTCCCTCTTGCTCAATATTCTGTCTGAAGTACAGTCTCCTTCCTGAAATTGATTTATCGTTAACAGTCTAATTTTGACCGTGTACCCCGGTTTTTTAAAAATAAATAAAAGTTACTACAAGGTCTGAACTTACATTGCCAGTTGCTGAAGACATTAGAGATAGAAGGGTGACAGCTGCCTTTTGATAATCTGATAAGGTCTTGAATGCTGAATCATCCAGTTTATCCTATAAGATTCAAGCAATGCAGTGAGGCACCAGCTCAATTTTTCTTATCGAGATTCCGGAATCAGTTTTTAATCATATAGCCTTCTTTCAGTTGGAATACGATTAATACTATGGGTCTGATCTTTTTATTTTATTTTTATTGTGAGACAAGTTCCAGATGTACTGCATGCCTCCATGTATTTCATTAAGTAATTGAAAAATCGTGGTATTATGAAATTAAAAATGAACTCACCTTTAACCGAGACACAGCGACTGCAATTGCCCTGCCAGGAGCTTGAAGTGCTTTTCCATGTATCTGCATGGTGTTTTGTAACAATTGAAATTTCAGGATGCAGAGAAAAATGATGCCGAATCTAGTCCATTGGTGCACCTTTAGTTCAGTGAAAAACAAGGCTGACCTGAACATATAGTAAAGAAACAACTTTCGCCAGAAGGGCGACGGGATCAGTTTCAGCAGAAACTTGAGACGTCAAATCCTGAAAATAACGGAAGGATTAAAGTAGAACAGAAATATACAACAACCGGCTGTCCAATTATTCAAAAGAAAGCCATAATTATGGGTCTACATATAGACCTTAAGAAAAGAGAACATAGTCACCAAAATATCTCTATTTGCTCTAGAATATAATCTCAAAAAATAATAAGTTACAAGCATGGAAGAAAATATTTCTATGCTCGCATGTTCGATCTGAGAAAATTTTAACTACATGCAGAGCTCAAATCATAGACATATGGGCATACCTTTCTGTAGGAATGCAAAAGACTCCTCTCTAACTTCTTGTCAAGTTTCTTGAATATTAAACCACTGCAAAACATACGACGAAAAACACGTATTTAATTCATGGTACATGATACTTGAGAATCACCATTGCATTTGCATCTTCTTTACCTTTCCTCTACTAATTCTCTAGCTGCACTTATGAACAATTCCACCAGCTGTCATTACAAAAATCATAAAACACATCAGTTAAGGAACTCAAGCTAGACGATCAATCGACTCAGATTACTTGTAACCAAATAAAAAATACAAAAGGGACTACTTTTCCGAGAAGGTTTTATCGAAAACGTCAGAAAACATCAAGAAAAAAACAAAATAACCTTCCCCTCTAATGTCTCAACCAGCTGAATGGCTCTGACTGATAAAGACCCAGGCAAACCCTTGGCCTGCGAAAAAAATTCATAAGAATTAAATGTTTGGCGTTTGAATTGGGAAATTACACTTTTGCCTGCGAAAAAATTCATAAGAATTAAATGTTTGGCGTTTGAATTGGGAAAATTACACCAAGAGACGTACCAGGGCAATTCTATCTGCAGAGCTCATTGCATCAGTTTCAAGATCTTGAGATCCGTCAAGTTGAAGTCCATTCTTCAATTTGTTGTGCTTATCCTGTAGTACACAACTCGAATATAAAATCCAGAATGAAAACCATTTCATGCTCTAAATGCTAAAAGAACAGTTAATAGTCTGCATATTACCAAATGAACTAAGAGAGTGTCCACAATTGGGGTAGCTGCGGTCCGTAACAAGTGCTTGTGTAAGACAACCTATCATGGAAAAAGAAAAATGCTTGTTTATGTGTTCCGACGGTACAGATTACCAATAGAATTGAGAAGGGAACTTACAGCACTTGGCGGGTCATCCTCAAACAAATCTAGCGCTTTATCATATAACTGAATATTTAAGAAAGCCTGAGCGAAGGATGTAACAATTAATATCATTTTGAAGACAGAGTAAAAGCAGTATATCTCCAATCATATGGTTATGAATTTTCACCAAAAGAAAATCAGACATGAACAAATGATAGCATGTATCATGCAAAAGTCAATAACATTTCATCAGATAAACAAGACATGCAGGCAGGGAAGGGTAAATCCTGGAAGCATAAATTCAGCAATGTCTCATGGAAATCACAACAATAGGATATACAAGAACCATACATGTCATGGATCCAAAGAAACAAAAAGTATAGCTGTCACTACCTCATCAAGCTTACGCTGTAAGTCATCAAGCAATCGTTTCATTTGCTGAACATTCTCTGTAAAAGCAGCTTTTCTTCTTTCCATCCACGAATTTAGGAGCATAGGTCTCAAATAGTGGGCCAGAGGTGCAAGAACGGTCTCGGGATCATCCAAACCTACTTAAAATTATCCCCGTCAGATCCATCAAAAAGTGAAATAAAGATTTCAAATAGGAAGAGGCCAAGATAAAATCACCTTGCTCCTCCAAATCTGGGATCATAGACATTATCTTCTGAATTATTGATTCTTCTGATAGAAAGCTAGGTTGGTCCAACTTCTCAGTATCTCTTTTCCCACCGGACTTTGAATCTGAAACCTGTGCACCTGGGTTAGCCTTTCCCTTTCTCTGTTTTTTCTTAGTAGATTCTTGTACTTCTACACCAATTTCAGTACTCCCAGACTTAGCATTCCCTGCTGATTTTCCTTTTTTCTTCTTAGATCCCCTTTCTGAAGCTGATTTACCAGTGTTACTTTGATTATCATAGTCGTCTTGGTCAGCTAGGTTGCTGCTGTCATCATGTCCCTGCCTGGCATCTTTGATGAGATGTGAAACGTCAGATGACACAACAGCACTATGTTCAGCAAGACTAATGTTCTCCATCTCTTTCTGGATACTATCAAACAAATGCTGTAGCACAATAAACAAAACATAAAGTAACTAGGTATCAGTGGAGTGACAATAGTGATTAATGAGGCATGTTCCCGAGAATTTGAGATACTTGCCTTCACAAAAGTATCACTGAAAATATATGATTCCCCCAGAATATGCGCTTTGTTAGACTGGATGAGAGAACAAGTTCATCAGATAAGTAGAATAAATTCACGCATCAATGAGCAGCAGATAATAGTAATAAATCACCTTCAGAGCTCTTTGAACAGATGGGCAAAGTGAAAGAATATTAGCCGCGTCTTCAGATGTAAAGGATGTGGGTAAAATTGTAAGAGAATCTATCCTGCAAGGTGCGGGAAGAGAGGGAAGAAATTAACATAATCCAAACTACAGGTGAGGTAAAACACACATCAGGGAAGCAAAAAGAGGAAAAGATAACCAAAATAAAGTATTGACGGTACCAATACATGAAATGTAATCCCTTTTAAACATTTACTTGAAGTACAATTATAATTATTCAATAATATAACTCTGCTCTTACACATTTCATAATCAGTGATTGTAAACAAGCAATGGTCATGCTATCTGACTAACGTGCAAGCATGTCTACATTTTCCATCATTTGATTAATATGGGCCAACTATAATAAGTACTACCTCCATCCCACCTAATTGTCCCATTTACTTTTGACATTTCGGCACGCTTTTCCACCGAAACTTAGTACGAGTTTAAAAATAATTTGAAGTATCGTTTCTTTAGGGACTATAGTCAAATCTGAAAGATCTCAAAATTATATTTAAAATCGTCTAGGCTGGAAAGTTGCGAAATTCAAAAAGTAATGGACAATAGGGGAGGAGGAGTAGCAAGTAACTGAAAATGCTATTAAAAGAAGAACTCACCAGCTGCCACATTCAACAGCATCATCCACAGAAGAATCCAACATTTCAATCCGTGAACCATGAACAAAGACAGTGGCAAGAGGCTTGCCTTCAGGATATCTGGACTATATTGATCATTCACAGGAAAGAACTTTAAGAAATCACCCACAAAGGATAAATTTATGTATTCAGACTATTCTGCTTCGTCAAGTTACTAAAAACCAGAGAAAATAATAAACGAAGCCAAATAGATAAGATACCTGCAAGAACTGAATGGGTTGCGGTATTCCAAGCTTGTGAAGAGTTTCATAACTTATGATGGAATTCTGCAGCACAAAGACAATGATATGCAACACCCCATTAAAGTTTTGGACTTTTTCTCTTGATAAAAACACTGAATTTGTATTAGTAATATCATCCACATTGCCGGAAATAGAGAGAGGAGAGAATCACAAGAGAAGTTCTGAACCTGAGAAAAAGAAGAGTCCACACACTCTCTCTGAGCCATGGCAAACACCTGTCAAATGGAAGACATCATAAGCAAGATCTACAAGTATGTAACCGCTTAACCATTGCACATAAACAACTGATCCAAAACTAGAGAGATATTGTATAAACTATAAAGAGGGGAAGAGTATCAATACTTCTAACAACAAAAGTTAACAAACACATCAATATTATGATTAAACGGAAATTAAATGTAAACCACATAATCAACAAACAAAACCACAATCAAGATTATTAAACAAAACTATCGCTAAAGAAGGGGATTTTTTTATAACACAGAATCATCTCACATACAGAAGGTGTCCAGTGTACTCCAGCACGAAGTGAACCAAGAATCTCTCCTCCTTTAACCAAACCATTGAACAATGACTGGAAAAAACTACTCTCAACCGCCACTCCACTAAACCCATCCATATCCTGCAACAGAACCTGCAATGAGCTCCACCATGCCGACATATTCATAGGAACAGCAATCCCTCTTGTTGCACCCCGCACCATTGCATTCACACGTGCAACATATGCAGGTGTATACAGCTGTCCACCTTCAAGCCGACCCTTGATCTACACAAGAACACGAAACCCAGTCCAAATAAACAAGTCAACAATTTTTTCCACAAGTAAAAATTGGAGGCAAGAGCTTATACAATCAAAATACCAGTGTCCCGATACGGGGTTCGAGAGCAGAGACAATCAATTCAGAGCCCACTTGCAGCTGTGCCGCAATCTCCGCCAACGAAATTTGGCTGCATTCCTGAAGTCTTTCATTGATTTCCTCAGAAACTGTGTCCCAATAAGAACTCGATATAATCTCTCCATTAATCAACATAAGCGATGGATCATTCGACACAACGTGCTGCGATTGTTTTTCGACATGGTACAAATCTACCCCTATAATATCCGCCAAATCAATCAACGATACTCTGCCTCTCTTATCTATTTCAGAAGCGATTTCGCTCCTCAATTGCTCCTACCAAAGCCCAAAACCCATACATGCAGATCAAATTAATAATTTGAACTTTGAAGAGAGCAAAATCAAATTCAAATCAGAAATGATAACTCAAATCAATTACCTGAGTGATGTATTCTTTGCCGGAGGAGGTGTGGAGAAGTTCGAAGTCGATGATTTGGAGTTGCTGGAGTTTCTGGACCAATTCGACGACGTTTCGTTCAGACAAGCGGACGCTGGATTTCGCCTGTTGTGCGGACTCGAATTGCCTCTGCAGTTCAAGCAGTTCCTCATCCATGGCATAGACGGCGGCGGTGGCGGCGCGTGCGTCTGGGCTTCCGGTGGCGGTGATCGTTGTCTCTATTACTTGGGGGTGTAACGGAGGAATTACGCTGCTCAGTCTTACTGTTGGGACTTTCTTCCAATTAGTGGCAACTGAATGGACTACGTTTGTAATAAATGAAAATTAGAAGAAATTACTTACTTTTTCTATTAAACTTCTTTCAACTTTTTGTTTTTGTTTTTTTTTTTTTTTTGTTTTAAGGATCTGCATCAGTAGATAATATCGTATTCATTAATTTTACAGATTGTGCGTAAATTCATTATAGATATTATAATTATGATATATAATTAATTTGATTTACTAGTTTAGAAACCTGTAAAAGGACATACCTCCTAAATTTCTCATTTTTGTATTATTTGAAGTTACTATGTCAATATATTTTCCCCAAATACGCGGAAAAAAAGCACTCGGAAATTTATAATATACTCCTTCCGTCTTATTTTAAATAATGCATTTTATTAAAATATATATCACATATTAATAAACAGTATCTCACTTAGAATGAGTGAGAGGGAGTATTATATGCTTTGATGCGAAACGAGAGAAAGTACAAAACATTAAATTAAAAAAAATCACCAACTTTCTCTCATTTTTACCCAATAATTTTTTAGCGGAGGGGGAATTTTCTATTGGCGTTTATTTTCTCACATTTCTGCTACATTATGATAATATTTTTTTTCATTTTTCTACCTTAAAGAATTCTTCATCCGTCCCCCAAACAGATGCCCATAATTTCATTTGGATCGTCCTCCAAAATCATGCACCTTTCATTTTTAGATGTGAAGGGACTATGATAATATTCTCTTATACACTTACTAGAATTGTACTCCCGCTTTGCCGGGAAATAATTTATAAATTTTTAATGTAAAAAAAGTATCAATTTAATATTAGTATATTCAAAAAATAAATAAACAAATTGAAATATTTTATAATTTTTACTTATTTAAACATGTCATAGAATGTCAACAAAACATATAATCTCATGTATTAATCATTTTATAATTCAATTAACATGTTAACTATGAAAATTTTAACTAATAAAATAAAATTTCAGATTAAATAATATGACAAATAATATTGTTCACTCTTGAATTACAATTTGTATGTTCTAATTAATGAATAGTTTTAATTTTGGAGGGAAAAAAATAGATAGACTGTTTTACTTTAATAATAATAATAATAATAATAATAATAATAATAATAATAATAATAATAATAATAATAATAATGTGTGTGTGTTTTGGAATAATGAAGAGATTCAAAGTGAGTAGGTTGAGTTTAATAATTTTAATTACTTCAATACTCGAGAAATGAAGCCTTATAGAGAAATGAATTTGATATTTGACTATATCCATGTTGGGAACCCCACTCAGTTTGTGAGTTTTGATGATATTTATCAAAACAACACTTAGAAATTTCTAGAGTTAGGTTGCTAGATCAAACTGTCATATATAGTCTAGTTTGATGTATTCGTATTGGCAGATCTTAGTTAACCAGATTGTAGGAGTTCAGCACCTGCCTTGAAGAGTTCAAGACTCGCAGATTGAAGGAAGTTCGCTGAAGACTCCAGATTGAAAAGGAAGTATCAACCTGGCTACATAGGTTGATCTGATCAGTTTACTACTTCTCTATTAGTAAATTGAACTGCCTCAACAGGAAGGAACAGTGTACGGATCTGACACACCCAACGACTCTATTTCAATGAAGCCTATATATACCTTCTTCCGTTCCAGAATCAAGTACGGGAAACTAAAAGCTCTCAAGCTCAATCGCTGAAGAAATCTCTCTCGTTCAAACCCTTCAACACTCGAAATTAAATGAGTTTCCCAAGTGTTGTTAACGAGATTTTTCATTCTGGAATCAGAGTTCTAGACGTTTACTGTTGTCTAGTAACTCACCCAAACTTTATCTACATATTCAGATTAGTTATATTTGTAGTAGGTAGAAGAATTGTAACTTCCACCATTATTGAGCACAGTCAAGCTCTGCAACAAGGAAGAGTTTAGCAGTTAAGTTTCTATTTGTAGTCAATTTGTAAGCAAGTTTATAAGGGTCACGACCCATAACTCGTGCTTGATCTTCGTCGAGGAACTGACGAAAGGTTAAGGCTGGTGCTCAGCCAGCATAAAGAAGAGAGAAGGAAATCCAAGATTAAGGGATTTTAGATCACAAGATCTGACGTGGATGTATGAGGGTTATTTCTAAACCACGATAAACTCTCGTGTCTCGATCTCTCTCTCTCTCTCTTAAACTCTCTTTACTGCTTACTTATTACAAACTGCTGAACTAACAAGTATCGCATACTGCATTCATTAATCGAATTGTTAGTTTAAAAGATAAAAGAATTTTTTAAAGAGTTTTCCAACACTAGCCACCAATTTCCGCACTTCAGTTCAGTTTAACAAACTTAGCAGTTCACTGTCTGAGTTGGATAAATTGAACTCTCACTCTGATTAAACTATCTGACTCAGTTCGCCTGGGTCAGTTAGTACCAGTCAGTTTGCACAAAATCAAAAACTGTTGGAATCAAAAACGAGATTTTTCATTCTGGAATCAGAGTTCTAGACGTTTACTGTTGTCTAGTAACTCACCCAAACTTTATCTACATATTCAGATTAGTTATATTTGTAGTAGGTAGAAGAATTGTAACTTCCACCATTATTGAGCACAGTCAAGCTCTGCAACAAGGAAGAGTTTAGCAGTTAAGTTTCTATTTGTAGTCAATTTGTAAGCAAGTTTATAAGGGTCACGACCCATAACTCGTGCTTGATCTTCGTCGAGGAACTGACGAAAGGTTAAGGCTGGTGCTCAGCCAGCATAAAGAAGAGAGAAGGAAATCCAAGATTAAGGGATTTTAGATCACAAGATCTGACGTGGATGTATGAGGGTTATTTCTAAACCACGATAAACTCTCGTGTCTCGATCTCTCTCTCTCTCTCTTAAACTCTCTTTACTGCTTACTTATTACAAACTGCTGAACTAACAAGTATCGCATACTGCATTCATTAATCGAATTGTTAGTTTAAAAGATAAAAGAATTTTTTAAAGAGTTTTCCAACACTAGCCACCAATTTCCGCACTTCAGTTCAGTTTAACAAACTTAGCAGTTCACTGTCTGAGTTGGATAAATTGAACTCTCACTCTGATTAAACTATCTGACTCAGTTCGCCTGGGTCAGTTAGTACCAGTCAGTTTGCACAAAATCAAAAACTGTTGGAATCAAAAACGAGATTTTTCATTCTGGAATCAGAGTTCTAGACGTTTACTGTTGTCTAGTAACTCACCCAAACTTTATCTACATATTCAGATTAGTTATATTTGTAGTAGGTAGAAGAATTGTAACTTCCACCATTATTGAGCACAGTCAAGCTCTGCAACAAGGAAGAGTTTAGCAGTTAAGTTTCTATTTGTAGTCAATTTGTAAGCAAGTTTATAAGGGTCACGACCCATAACTCGTGCTTGATCTTCGTCGAGGAACTGACGAAAGGTTAAGGCTGGTGCTCAGCCAGCATAAAGAAGAGAGAAGGAAATCCAAGATTAAGGGATTTTAGATCACAAGATCTGACGTGGATGTATGAGGGTTATTTCTAAACCACGATAAACTCTCGTGTCTCGATCTCTCTCTCTCTCTCTTAAACTCTCTTTACTGCTTACTTATTACAAACTGCTGAACTAACAAGTATCGCATACTGCATTCATTAATCGAATTGTTAGTTTAAAAGATAAAAGAATTTTTTAAAGAGTTTTCCAACACTAGCCACCAATTTCCGCACTTCAGTTCAGTTTAACAAACTTAGCAGTTCACTGTCTGAGTTGGATAAATTGAACTCTCACTCTGATTAAACTATCTGACTCAGTTCGCCTGGGTCAGTTAGTACCAGTCAGTTTGCACAAAATCAAAAACTGTTGGAATCGGTGTATCCCCCCCCCCCCAATACACTAATGAACTCTTTTTAGGATCAACAATCCATTCATTATTATAGTATTAATTATTTGAAAATAAATATTTTTTTGAGGATACATTAATTATTGGAGCAAACCACCAACAACCCAACCTCATATAAAAAAAATCAAAACTACCCACCCTTTTAATTATAAACCTTAAATACCCAACTTTTTTGAAATGGGACACATTTGCCCCATTTTTGTCTTTTATGCACATGGCTCCCTCCTCCCTCTCTTTTATGTTTTTTTCCTTTTCTTTCATTTTCCTTTGTCTTTTTTTTTCTTTTTTCTTTTTAATTTGTTTTTCAGTTTTTTTTTTCATTTTCTTTTTTTTTATTTTTGTTTTTTCAGCTATTTTTTTTCATTTTTCTTTTCCTTTTTTACATTTTTTGTTTTGTTTTTGGTGTTTTTTTTTCTTTTCTTTTCCTTTCCGTTTTTCTTTTTTTTTTTTACTGATTTTTCATTTCTTTGTTCAGTTTTATTTTTTAATTTTTGTTTTTTCTTTTTCTTTTTTCTTTTTTCTTTTTTAATTTTTGTATTCTTTGAGCTTTTTTCTTTATTTCTTTCCTTTTTTCTTTTTTCATGTTTTTCAACCTTTTTTAGCTTCTTTTTTTTTTTCCCTTTTTCCATTTTTTAGTTTATTTTCAGTCTTTTTTCGTTTTTTTTCAATATTTTTTTTTCTTTTTTTCCAGTTTTTTTTTCCGTATGAACAGGGAAGTGGTACGGGGTACAAAATGTGAAATTCGTACTAAAAATCAGGTAAAAAAAATCATAATTCATTCGAGATTCAAATGCACAAAACAAAACTAATTGTGACAACATGGAACATGTACGAAATGTGTAATTCGTACAAAAAACAAGACCAATTGTAATACGAACAGGTACGAATACAAATATTCGTATGAATGTTCGGTACGAGTATTGTTCAATTCGTACCAATTACCTATGATTATCGGTACAAATACTGTTCAATTCGTACCGATTACCTATAGTGTAATACGAATTCAGGAACAACAATAACATTAAATCCACTCTAGAGAGAACAAGAAGCTCAAAATACACAAAGGTAGTTCAAGGGCAACTGAAAAACATACATATAGCAGCAAAAACCTTCACATATCTCAACTACAAGAAATTTCTATATTTCTAGCGGTACGAATATTGTTCAATTCGTACCGATTACCTATGATTATCGGTATGAATATTTCTCTGGGATTCATTCCTCCCACACAACATTCATCAAATCAACAATTAATTCACAGTACACACTCATTCTACCATCCAAAACCCGCCATGAAAAATAATAAAATACTGCCATAAGTAATATAGAAATTTACATTAGGATATAATAAAAAAATAATTCGTAAAAATACAACTATATAAGTACGAAATAATGTAAATCGTTCTATGCAGACTAGACGGGTACGATATTACATAATTCGTACCGAAAACTGAAAACTGAACAAAATTCAAAAAATGAAAAGTAACCTTCATGTCAACAAAATGCATAAACAGTCCCAATCCTTGTATAGAAAACGCAGAAACACAGAAAACGCAGCAAAGAACGTATGAAATCTTCGCCGGATTCACTAAAAAAACATAACCCAATGTTGAAATCAAAACAACTTTAATTAAAACTCCAAAAACAAAATCAGATCTGAAATAAAAAACAAATCTAGTACGGAGAGGAGAAGAGAGAGAGAGAGAGGAGACGGGGAGCGAAAGAGAGAAGAGAGAGTGGAGGGGGAGAGACGCCGTGGACAGATCCCATACCAGCGGCGGCGGCGACAGTTTCTCAGATCTACAATAACAGAGGTGGAAACCCGGTGGCTGAGTTGTGCGGTGGTTGTGGGTGGTTGTCGGAGGCGCAATAGCACCGGGCTGCAGAAGCACAACGGTGACTTCCTCCCCTGCTATTGCAGTAATCGACGACGGAGAATCGCGCCGTCACCGGCAACGACGGTGGTGAAGAATTGGAAGGGGACTAGTGGCGGTGGTGCTGATTTTTGGGGAGATCTCTGCTTCTGGTTTCAATCCAATTACGTGAATGAGAAAAGAGTGGTAGAGTAAATGAGGGAATGGGAGATGCAAGAGATAATAAGGAAAGTTGAGGGGTAACTTAGTCCAACATTCAAAAATTGGGTATTTGAGTTGTAAAATTAAAAGGGCGGGGTAGATTTAATATTTCTTATGGAAGGTTGGGTAGTTGACCCTAATACCACTTAATTATTTGAAAATTTCATGATTTTCAAAACTAACACTATGATTTAATAGAAATTGGAAATGAATTCAATGTTAACTATATATATTGAGTAATTATTATATATAATTATTGAAAATGAATTGGTCTGACTATGTTAAATACTACTCCCTCCGTCTCACTTCAATCATCTCACTTTCCATTTTTAATTGTGTTAATATCCCAAAATAGTCATTTTAATAAGTAAAAGGATTAAAATAACCATTAATAAGTAAAAGGTATTATTATAGCCATTTTTTGCATTTGTTATCAAATATGCCCTTATATTAATTTATTCCCTAATTAATAAAAAAAGTGATTAACTAAACGGAAGTCTATACTGTAGGCGGCAACCCCAAATTCCATTATAAAAGAGAAAAGGAAAAATAAGAAAAACAAAGCTCACAACCCAAAATCCAGCACCGAGCGAGACTTGTTGCAATGAAAAAAAACAAGCGGCGGAGCAACATGCGACAAGAAGAGAGGGCGGCGCTCAGCCGCGGACTCCTCTGCCGACATCCCTCCTAGGGTTAGCTTTCCTTTCCCGCATTTGAGATTGTGATGTATTGTCCTATGTTGTTGGAAAAAATAAATAAATAAAATAACCAAATTCAGCACCACTCCCACCACCTTCCAATTAAGAAGCCGACAGCCACACACATCCCCAGCCTCGACCACCCTTTCCCCGCCGCCTCACCTCCGACGACGGTACTACCATCGAAGTCATGCGTCTGCCGCCCGTGTATACCGAAAACAGAACATTGGACTGTGCCTGCTAAATGACAACAAGGTTGTCAACAACGCCACCTTCAAGTAGCCCTCCACCACCCCCGGCGCCTTGCAGAACATGGAATATATATATATATATATATATATATCTGCTCGTGTCTATGTATAGTCGTGTTCGGTTATGTTCGTGTGCACTCGTGACTGGTCGTGACTCACGATTCATGGTTTTGACTAACAAATCGTGATCGTGACTTGCGATTCGTGGCTTTGACTAACAAATCGTGATCATTACTAATGATTCGTTTCATGATCGTTATTCATGATTTGTGGTCGTGACACACCATTCGTGATTTTGACTCACGGATCGTGATTGTTACTCAAGAATATTGACAGAGAATAGGTGGACTGATATTTTTTGATTCTCTTGAAACTGATTTCCCTTCCCGTAACCTGCGCTTAGGATAACTTCTATTTTATTAGATAGAGAATAAATTAATATAAGGGCATATCTGGTAGCAAATGCAAAAAAAGACTATTATAATACCTTTTACTTATTAGTGGCTATTTTAATCATTTTACTTATTAAAATGGCTATTTTAGTCACTCTCTCTTTTTAATTTGTCTCACTTCAATTGTCTCATTTTCTTTTTTAGTTTGTCACATGTCATGAATTATGACCATTAAAGCTTCGGCCCACTAATATTTATTACACAAATATCACTCCTTAATTTACGTGCAAAAAGTAAATGAGACGATTGATATGAGACGGATGAAGTATTTAATATATTAATTAATTGGAAATTTAATAAATTAATTATGATTTTGGCGGGAAAGTGGCTTAGGAAACTATCCTACTTTTTTATATTTATATAAATTATATTATAATTTACCAGTTTTACTACTCATACAATCCAAACCTCAACACTCGCAATATGTGATATTCAATCTCACAATCGATAAACAATACAAATCAATTATATGTTTCTTAAAACTCATGCCGTTCAAACCATCTTTTTCCTTCCCTTTTTCAAATCCAAGACTAGTTAAGAAAAAAAAAATACTCACCAAAATCTTCCCAAATCAATATAGTAAAATTAAGCTTGAAGTGATGAATTTATTTATTTATTTATTAGATGATTTATGTGTGGAGAAGAGAGAGATAAAAAAGAATAATGGTAATTAGTAGGGTGTCAAATTGCATACATTTTGTCAACTTCTCCATCGGACTGTGGCATGGAAAGTAATCCCGATCGAGACCTACTTCCTTGAGCATTCCTCCTAATCATCCTTTTATTCTTACTCTCAATCCTATGCATCACTACCCAATAACACATCGTCCCTAATGTCGTCGCCAATATCGTCGTCCCGATGATCGTCACGAACACGGCCAGCCACCGCTCCCGGTCCCCGACCACCACGAACGACAGCGCCAGGTAAGCCACCGACACCATCACGCACGCCAGCCACATCAGCTTGTTGATGATCGCCATCATCTGCTTCTTCGCCTTGCTCTCGATCACCACCACCGACGTCTGCACCACAACAACCGCCAGCGATATGAAGAGCGCGATGGAGTCGAACACGAAGAAGATGAGGAACGGGACCTTGGGCGCAATGTTGGCCTCTCCCAGGGAGTGGCCCGGGGGGATGTTGTTGGGGTCGTCCACGTACTCCCCCGGGACGGTGAAGATGGCTGCGAAGGCCACGGTGGCGATGAGCACCGCCACCACCGTGGTGGAGTTGATGGCGTTGTTGAGGCCCTCCACGTGCATCTTGTTGAGTCGCTTGGCGATCCCCTGCACGCGCCGCCTCGTCTGGCGCGTGTGCTCCAGCTGGTTGTGGACCTCGTGCTTGATGTCGCTCACCGTCCGCTTCAGCTCCCGTGCCGGTGCCTGGGTTGATCGCTCGCGCGCTGAGGACGCCGTGCGCCTGGAGGACGGACGCGATGTCCGCGTGCCCCTGCTTCTCGGCCGCGTCCAAGGCCGTCTCGTTCGACCGGTTGATCACCCGGGTGTCCGTGTCTTTCTGGCTCACCAGAAACTTCACTATCTGCACATAAATAGATTGGATGACCTTTTACTTTTACGGGGATAAATGACTCAATTCTAATATTACGCCTAACTATAAAAGTAATTACCTGGTCCCTGCCTTTGCGAGCGGCAATATGCAGGGGAGTGTTGCCCTTGTTGTCGACCATGTTGATGGTGGAGGCATCTGCCCTCATCAATGCAGCCACCACCTCTAGGTTTTGGCCCTTGGCGGCCATGTGGAGAGCGGTCTGTCCCTTTTTATCCGTTCGAGTAGTGATCCTCGGCTCCCTACTCAAAAGAGCCTTCACTACTTCAACGTGCCCATTCCTCGCCGCTGAATGCAGGGCCGTTTTCCCATTACTTTTGGCTATGGTAGCCAAACTACTCTCCGATTCCAGGAAATAGTTCACCACCTCTATCCGCCCCTGCGTCGCCGCCGTGTGCAGCGCCGTCGTGTTTGCTATGTCCACCGTCATCGACAGCTCCGGGTGCGCCTCCATCAGCACCTTCACCACCTCTACACAACGAACCAGAGATGTAACATGATAATTAAAATGGAACAGAACCGGGGGGAAAAAAAAAGAAAAACCTAAATCGCCTTGTTTGGCAGCAATGTGAAGAGCGTCGAAGCCGTTTTTTGCTTTGATTCCGGCAGCGGCTAAATCGTAGAACTGGATCAGCTCCCTCACCAATTCGTAGTAACCGTATTCGGCCGCCACGTACAGGGCGGTTTCCCCCGCCCAATTCTCCTTGGACAGAAGCTCTATCAGTTCCTCCTCCGTCGCGTCGTCGATGATTTCCCTAACCGCCATCAGATTCCCAGCCCTAGCAGCGGAGTGCAGCGCCGAATCGTCGCGCTTTCCGGTCAGCTGCTTCGTCATCTTCTTCCTCGGCGTCACCGGAGTCATCCCGGAGGAGAACGGCGTCCACGGCGTCTGACCGCCTGAGGTGGACTGCCCGAGCGATGTGCTCGGAGTCTGCCCCGCTGAAGAACTCTCCATTTTCCCAAATCGAAACGAACCGCCTCTTCCTTTTTCGCCTCAAAAGCCAAAATCGGACATATCATTTTATCCAGAGAAGTTACGAGATCGGCGATTCGATCATCGTCGTCGTCGAAGGCCCTGCCCAAAAACGACGTCGTGACTCCATCATTTTCAATTCAATCTAGATCTCGAGCAAGAAGGAATGTGCATGATTGCATACAATTTTTACCTTGGCAGCGAAGGAGGAGACGCCTTTTGCCCTTTGTTTTCAAACCAAAAGGCCAACTATGATCTAAAATAGATGAAAATCAGTTTTGAATTGTTTTTCTATGGAAAAAATCGAGAAAACAAACAAAAGATGGAGAAAATGGATCGGAGGTCTGTGATGATGGAGAAATCACAGGCATGTATGCATCAAAAGCTATATATATGTGTGTGAATCAGTGTAATCTGCACTGAATCAAATGCAGAGCTCTGAGATTATAATTTAAAGAGTGAAAAACTGCAGGGTTAATAATATTTCTGAATTTCCAAGTCTCTCTCGTGCCTGAAGATTTACCCTTTTTTTTATTTATTTTTTTTTTTTTTTTTTTCTTTCTTTTGGAGATTAAAGATTTACTCTATATAAGTGAAAGGCCACTGAAATTGAAAAAGAGGCAGAAGAGATTATTAAAGAATGCTTAAATCAACAACGACAGGGGCAGTAACAAATAACAAATGGAAAGGAAAGTGGCGAAAAACAACCAACGGAAACAACAGAAAACAACGCGCTGAATTTCTCTCCTCAATATTTGGTTGTTTTATTTATTCTTTACTCTATCTATTTTTCTGCAGTCAAACTTTTTGTAGTAAACAGAAATAATTGCAACTTCTGAGTGAGGAAAAACGGAAAATTACATCTGATTTTTTTTAAAGATGTCTTTCGAGCTTAAGCACGTTACGGAACTTTTTGTTTATTTAAGCATATAAATTTTCTTGAACAAATTGAACATATGATTTAAAACATATAATAATAGTATTATTATATTAATGTCGGGATTAGATTAATTAGATATCTTTGCTAAATACATTTACTTTCGACAAATTCTGATTTCAATCATGAACTTGAAAATTTGATTTCAAATACATAATATTTTCATTTATCTGATTTTGCACACGACATTAATTTGAGGGGAAAAAAAAATCAAAGATGATTTAGCAAATATAGATTGATTTTGCTAAGAAAACAACATCGTTTTCTATTCTTATTTTATTTTATTTTTTCTTCTCAATTTATGTTTGTTGAAACGACATAGATTTGATGGCAAATCAATTTATATTGTCATTGCCACATCATTTTTTGATTTTTCACCATAACTGATTTTATGTGCAAAATCAAATAAAATCGAAAGGTTTTCAAAAAATTTAAAACACACAGATTAAAATCAGAATTCATCGAACTCTCATGTGTTTAAACTTTAAAGGCAATCTCTATAATATAATACGACCAATGACATCACTTCCTAAACGTCATAGTGTTAGAAGTCGAAAAGTCGAAAGCTATGGGATAGTAAACTCTAATCTAATACACTTTGATTATAATATACATAACCTTATCATTTGAGCAAAATATTAGGTGTAACGGATCCTTTTAATATGATTTATTGACGCATGCCAACATCTCAAGATTTTTCAACTGATTGATGATTACGTCACGAGGATTTCACAGTATTGTAACAGTATTGATAGTCCACATATAGAAGTGAGATAGTACATAGTAGTACTATACATGATGCCGCAAAACTATTCAAAAACTTGAAGGAATGCTACTTATGAGTAAATTAAACTTGTACAAATCCCTGACTGCAAAGAAATTAAAGTTTGTGGGTATTAGGCTATTTATAGTCCAAATTTGTGAATCTATGATTTTGAATGTGTATATATATTATATTTGTGGAAAGGTGGTGTATGAATGTAGGAAAGTTGATCAATTAGTGGGAAACAAGGTGTAATGAGAAATAAATGCAAAAATATAAGGAGTGGCCATAAGTTTGTTAAGGTGCGAAGACCAAAATTCAAGTGGGTTGGAATAATAGAGTGAGATATCACTGATCAATCACTACATACTAATTGTTACTTCCTTGTTTGTTTTTAGGTCTCCTAGTTACTATTTTTGTTGTTTATTTTAAAGTGTCCCATTTCAAAATTTGATAGCATAATAGCTACATTTTTTCTAACTTTACCCTTATAATTAATGTTATATATAAGGTGGTGTGTAGAAAAAGAGAATAATAAATGATGTTAAAATGTAAATTTACACATTTTCTTGTTATTTTGCGATTTGTTGACCGGGACACTTAAAAAAAACAGAGGGAGTAATAGATTTGCTTAATAATCAAGCTTTTAAGAAGTTTAGCTAGAGTAATACTTCAATGCCCACTGTGGGCACGCTTAATGTGCCCACAGATGACGTGACATTGGTTTATATAAAGAAGGTTAATTAAAGATATACTAAAATTAATTAAATTCTACTATAAAAAACTAAACCTTACCTAAAAAAATTAAACCCTAACGGATTGCCGACGTGGCATTGTCACATCACCGGTGGGCATATTGAGTATGCTCACGGTGAGCATTGGAACGGTTCTGAGTTTAGCTAATGCAAGTTTTTTTAATTAATTTTTTATTATTATTTTTTATTATTATGTACTAGTATATCAAAAGGCTACATACCAAGACAATCTCATAACACGGTATAATCAGTTATGGACGTGTTAAGCCTATATACATCCGCTGACTAAAGTACTACTCAAATTTCTTTAAGAAGAAAGAAGTAAATCGTACCTAATTAGTAATTGCTACTTTGCTAGAAAATAGGACCTAATATCATATGTCAACGGACAATTAACTCGCCAAATATAACAAATATTTAAGTGCATTAGATTTTTAATTAACATTTTCCGTCTCGTACTTTACGACGATTAGATAACGCACAATCCTATCATTATGTTGGCTCACATTATACGTTGTGTATTCATGAAATAATATGATGAAATGGGATAATACAATTCTACAAATATAACACATCACCTAAATATAGTTGTAAGTATTAGTATTATACAGTGCGATATTACCACTTAAGGATTCCAAAGTCAAGCACTTAACTTGATTGACCCTTGACTTGCAATAAATCCAGAAATTGGAGAAGGGAGAGAGAAGGGGACCCCACCACCACATAGCCTTTCAACTAACAAACTAAATTGACTTCCACTATACTCTGAAAAAAAAGAGCAAAAATATTTAAACAGCAGTAAACAAAGTAATATACCTTCTGACGAATTGTCATTTAGAAAATTTCAATTTAATTACGAAAAAATAGTCTATGTCAATACAGTTTTCTTTCAATTATTCATCACTGCTATGTTTCTGAACATCATTAGTACGAGAATATGAAAGTTTGTTCTCACTTGATGCATACCATTTACTGGCAATTTGACTAATAAAATTCTGATTAAAGAGGAAAGGAAGGACCTTCGTCTTCATTGTGTCTGGAGGAAATGTTAGTTCTCTTTGGCAGCACCTACCATCAACTTATAGAGTGTGAATCCTCCGTGGTGGCAGCCCGGCATTTTTGGCGCAGCACGGGCTAAATCGCTCTGAATGCAGATAATTGGAAGTAGTGATAATGTATGCATCAGTTATGAAGAGACGTGAAATGCAAGAGAATATCGCATTTGAGCACAAGTTATGATTGAGAAGTTAGTTCTTCTCCTATAAACTTTTTCAAGTTGAATAAGTGAAAAATAGAATGGATCATAAATACTCACCATTGACATGGTATATAGCTGGGTTGATTCATAGCCATCTTCAGCGCTAGAATAGAGTTTCTGAATTTCTTCCGACTGAAGACTGCACTTAATGAAGAAAAACGCTGCTGGTCTAACATTCAACACCCTCTGAGATATACCAATAAAGATTGGCTTGCTCTGCATCATAGGGAAAAGTATCCAAACATCATTCATGTTGCTCCAGATAATTATAGCATCAGAAAAGACAAAAGATACAGTACAGTGTGTTTGTGTCGTGCTTATTTTAACAATTTGTTACAACAATGGAAGAGCGAGTTTCAATTCAATCTTGAGGAATTTTATGGGCAGATAGGTGGATTAAAAGGAAAATGTGAAACATGAAAAGCAAAACTCCGGGATTGCTAATCATCAGTCCTCACACAGTTAGCATACCATCTTACTACTACTTCCAACTGAGTTTTTTTAGTGCTCTCTTTTACTCGTAACTAGGCGGGGGTGTTGCAAAAAGAAAATGCTCTTCAGATGATAAGACAAAAGATCATATGCACTAGAATTCTAGCATTTATATGTTAGGCATACATTTATCCAAAAATAACCCACAGTTACCCCCATTTTTAGAAGAATGTGTTGTATAGTTTCCATCTAGTCAACCATCAATGGAATATAATAGCTCAACTATCTTAAGAACTTCAATTAAAGTCAGCCCAATACAATGCTAGAAAGAAGAAATTCAGTACAACTTATACATCATTCTACAAACTACACCAGCGTTGTTAATTGCTGATGATAAATATGCAAAAGAGTGAACCTCAAGCATGGCCAGTGAATTTAAATAATGACTGACTAAAATTCAAAAAATTCTTATTAACTAATCTCACAGAATAGTCCAGCAAATGAGCAACCTTAAGTCTTCTTAAGGAAAGGAATAACGATTTGTAGTAAGCAATGAGTGAATATTGTAGTCTATAGAGAAGGTAGAATGACAACAGTCGTTTAGATAAACAAAATCAGCAAAATTAAGAAATCGACCAACTTATAACTCAAAATGGCTATACTTACAAGGGAAGCAGCAGGGACTCCAATTTCTTCAACTACTTCACGAATAATGCTGTCAAACATTTCCTGAGAAACCCTTTTCTGCTGGGTTAAGTCTCCATCTGTTTGATGTGTTAATATGCCAACTTCTTTGGGCTGCCAAGTTTTGCAACAAGTTGTAGCCGCATTATTACTTCACAAAGAACATGACTCGAGCTTGAATAACATTATACTGTTTGGAATTTCAGATTCTTCTTCAAAAAGATAGAAGTCAATGTAAAAAAAAGTCATGTATTCTTATTATTGCCAATAAACCTTTCAAGAACTTTTTATTGAAAGAATACAAGATCATGCCCCATAATGTTAGTAGGATTTCTCAAAAACAGAGAGAGCTATATTCATTAGGTACCTCCGGGTGGCCTCCAGGGAAAACAAAGTGCTCAGGAAATTCGCCAACATTGGCACTTCTTTGCAGCACGACCACTTCTTTGTTAGATGTCTCCACAATTGCACCATTGCCGAGAGGATTAGATGTATGCTGACACCTTCTCCAGTCGTCTGTAAATAAAAAGTAACAATGCCTAATTAGTGAACTTGCTTCAAATATCAATATAATCGATAACAACCATAGTCATAAGAAATACAATTATTTATGTGTTAGAGGTCTTGGGGAGGGAAGAAGCAACAGCTACACAACATAAAAGTTAAAGTTTCAATATTCGTGTCTTAAACTACCTCGTGATTGAGCAGACTTACCTTCAGATGGAGCGAGAAATCTTTCCCACATAGGATTCAAATTAGTCCCCACAAATGTCCTACGTAAGAATAACTACAAAGTTACAAAAATCAATACAGCTTTGCTACCAGATTGAAAACCAGATAATATTGAGGTTAACAACTGAAGCAACATTGCAAAAATACATAATATGTTAATCAGTTAGACACACACGCACACACACACCGAGATAGAGAGAGAGAGAACCTATAATCTGTCAGGCCAAGGAGAAGGCAGACATTGGTCTTCGAAGAAGAATCAGGCCTGCCATCCATAGTGTGCCCACCATACTGTCAAGTAAGTTATCAACTGGTACAATATTTCAGACTTGCAAAGCAGCCTCGTTTCAAGATCTTGTGTTATATACGAGTTAACAAACCTTATAGTTTGACACTTAAGGAAATGTAAAACTAACATCTGGTACAATCTCTCTCAATACAACAGTAACAAACTTTCATTTCAAAAACAAGCATCAAAAATTGATTGAGCACTAATCATGATGAAAACAGGAAAAAAAATGAAGATCAAAATTGATTATATACAAAAGATATGTTGCTGCTTAACTTTATTGCACATATAAAAAGTAAAACCGTGAGAAAAGCTACCACTTACCCTGAACTTTAGCCCGTTGTACAGTGATGGGTTTTGTTGAACTCTCTTCTCCCATATCTAACAAGTAAATCAATTGCATATTCACTGTAAAATCACAATCAAAAAATGAACAGAACTTCAAAATAAATCGCATTCTGGAAACAGGAACACAACCTCCGCGATTGTGTTTTCCAAGCTGATATCATGATGGGGAGTCCTATCGTAATTCGGATCAAACACGACCGATACCTAGAATTCACAAAAAACACGGCATCATTTCAAACCTCAAAATTTAAGCAAACAGTAATGGCATAATATAAAAAGAGAAAGTACACAAGCAATGGTGAAAGGAAAAAGGGGAGTCGGTGCTTCGTTCAACCTCGGAAGGAGAGAGACCTGCCGGACACGAGAGTAGAAGTTTAAACGCGGGAAGTTCGTCGCCGGCGGCGATTCTAGTGCTCCGCTCAACCGTGTCCATAGCCGCGAAACCAAGGGAACGCCCAACTGTTCGACGAAATAACCGTGTGAAGGTCGGTGATCTCGGTTGGTCCCGGCCGAATCTTAATTAGTCTGTTTGTATTTGATTATTCTCCTGATAATAACCTTAAAAAAAAACATTAGTTATTTTATCATCAAATTTCAAAATAAAATAATTAAAAATCATTAAAAACAAAAATCAAATAAAATGTTTAAGAAAACGGAGAGAATATTTATTATTTTTGAGAATATACATTGTCCCAAATCGAACCATCGCAAATTAGAACAAAGCTCCCTTGCACACTCTTGAACAATTTTTAATTCTTCCGATCACTTCTCTACGCATTTGTTTATCGTTACCCGCCTTGTTTTGAGCTGCAAACATATCGAGTTACACTCAACCATTGATCCAATACATCGAAAATATATTCTTGATTCTCAAGTCCTAGGATATGGGCCTGAAATATTTTTAGAAATTAATTCCTCAATCCCAGAACATAGGATATGGGCCTGAAATATTTTTAGAAATTAATTCCTTCAAGCCCAGAACATAGGATATGGGCCTGAAATATTTTTAGAATTTAATTCCTTCAAGCCCAGAACATATACTTTTGAGTTTAGATAAAATACTCCGTACATAGTTTATGCATTTTCTTTTTATAAATGTAATTAGTTCATGCCGTTGATAGGCATAATTCCTATTAATTTCAATTTTCAAATCATGTAATACGCTTCTGTATTTGGATCTCTACATTTGAACTGTTATCGCGCGTTTAAATAATGAAGAAAAAAGTGTACGGATAAGCAGTGGCGGATCTAGAATTATTTTTTTTTGGGCTGCGTTTCGAACTATAAAAAGGAATTTGCTTCTTTTTTGTTAGCTTGACAAGTGGTTTTTTTATTTAGTTTCTTTATATACTCCATCTGTCCCACATAAATAGTCCACATTTTCTTATTTGTTTGTCCCATATAATAGTCTATTTTCCTAAAATGGTAAAAGTTTATCTCATATCTAATACTATTTTAAAATTCTTTATCTCTACTTGTATTGGTTTCTATGTCAAAAGCAATGTGGACTATTTAGATGAGACGGAGGGAGTAACTGCTAATGAAACAATGTTAGTTTGATACTGTTTCGCTCATTATATACTAAATTATACTTAGGATACTTATATTTTCAGCCCTAAAGACCACCGTAGTGAGGGGACTATTTTATATTTGATTCAAAATCACAAAATTATACATATAAAAATTAATTGGGACCGTTTGTTTAGAAGAGGGAAATGAATCAACAAAGGGAAAGGAAAGGAATGGAATGAGAATGATTACCTATTTTCACTTCGTTTGGTTGGAACAAGAAAGGGAATCAAAATTTTATTATATTTGCATGAATTATTATTATTTAAATAATGTAATAATAATTATATTATTATTATATATTGATTTCAAATTTAAATAAATATAGTATAAATATTATGTATATAATATATTGATTTAATATTATATAAGTAACACAATATATATATGCATGAATTATAATTATTTAAATAATTTAATATTATTATTATTATTATTATTATTATTGATTTCAAATATAAATAAATATAATATAAATATTATGTATATAATATATTGATTTAATATTATAATATATGTAATATTATATATGTTTGCATGAATTATCATTATTTAAATAATATAATATAATATTATTTTAAAATAATATACTAATTTATTATTATTATTATTATTATATATTGATTTAATATTATATAATATAAGTCACACAATATATGTTTGCATGAATTATTATTATTTAAATAATGTAATATTATAGTATTATTATTATTATTATTATTATTATATATTAATTTAAAATTTAAATAAATATAATATAAATATTATTAAGTATATAATATATTGATTTAATATTATAATATAAGTAACATTAGTATATGTTTGCATGAATTATCATTATTTAAATAATATAATATAATATTATTTTAAAATAATATAATAATTAATTTATTATTATTATTATTATTGGTGTTTTTAGAGTATAATTTTTTTAGATAGAGCAATAAGGGGAAAGGAAATCTCATTCCTTGGTAGTAGGAGAGAATGAGAAAGGGGGAAAATGGGATAATCCATTTCCTTAAAGAGGGGAAAATGAATGATTAAAAAGTGTAACCAAATACCAATAAAGAGAATAAGAGCTACTGATTATCTTTTCCTTTCTCGATTATCCTGAAACAAACAACCCTATAGTGGGGAGGGGGTGCTTTAGCCTCCACCAGCCCCCCCATAATCGCCTCTGCGTATAAGGGCTTAGTGGTATTGTGATTAAAACATAAGTATGATATTAAATATTTTCGAATCCTTCATGGCTCTATCTTTAAAATTTTTATGTTAAATTATTAAAAATAATAATAATAATAAGAAAAATATGAGAAAGTCCTAGCTAACATAGTTGGTTTGTGAATAAGACGAAACACGATACTAATTTGGGGATGCATGTTATTTGGATCTATTTTATTGCGATAAATGTTTTTTTTAGCAAATACTACCAGTTAAAGTAAATAACCTTAATTGGTGGCTATTAATATCGATGTCATGTTTCAATCTATATATATATATATAACCGTTAATATGGAAAAAATTCGTATAGTCAATTTATCAGTCCAATTCAAGTCCATGGTCGGACAAATTGAAATTTTGGTCCAAAAAAATGGAAAAAGACAAGCATTATTTATCACAGTCTGGTCTGACTAGTTACATTCGGCAATTAAATTTGATATCTAACCGATTTGTTAAGCTCTATTTATTCACAAAAGAACTATTGTTCAACCTGGAAATATATTACGGAGTAGAAAATATATTTTTTATTCTGGTGCTAATGTAATAAACCTTGATAAAGCTAAAAAGAAAATCATACGATATGATGTAACGTTAATGATTGCTATAATTTATTCTCGACGGTCACAGAATTTTCTGATGATCGGTAATAAATAATGACAGATATTGGGATATATATGTGCGTCGTCTTTAATAAACACAACTGTTTAGTATTTTTATTTATTGAAAAAAACACGAGTAATATTACGGGTTAATTAATTCCTAAAAGTAGCCACTTTGATATAACAAACTCAAATATTAGTCACTCATATAAAAAACACAAATATTAGCCACTCATATAAAAAACACAAATAATAACCACTTTCTTTAAAGGTTAATAATAATAATAATAATAATAATAATAATAATAATAATAATAATAAAACGTGGCTAATGAATTTTGCAATTTTTTACATAATAATAAGGGGCAACCCTTAAAATAATCACTTTGATATAACATACCAAAATACTAGCCACTCATATAAAAAATACAAAAACTAACCACTCTTACCAAATACACGAATACATGACACACGAATTATGTATTCGTGAAAATTAACCTTGAATACATGAATACACGACTCATGTATTCGTGAAAAAAAATTAATCTTGAATACATGAATACATGAATACATGACTCATGTATTCGTGAAAATTAACATTGAATACACGAATACACGACTCATGTATTCGTGAAAATTAACATTAAATACACGAATACATGAATACACGACTCATGTATTCGTGAAAATTAACCTTGAATACATGAGTGACTAATATTTGTATTTTTTATATGAGTGACTAGTATTTGTATTTTTTATATGAGTGACTAGTAGTTGAATTTACTATATCAAAGTGACTACTTTTAGCGATTAACTCTAATAAATATGTGTCATAAGCCATGTGGTTCGTAATATATATATAGAGAGAGTGATACATATATACTTTGTCTTTCCGAATTACCAATTTTGACAATACCGTGAAACCGAACAAGATCTGTAGTATGCATGCACATTTAATAATTAAACATATGTGTTTCCAAAAAATAACGATTAATATGTCTCTGAATTCAGATTCTATTTTTTTTTTCCTTTTAGTTTAATCAATGAATTCGTAATTAAACTTTAAGCGCTGACAAGCACAGTATAAATTATGCAGTCTCTTAAAAGATGAGAATATGAATTTCAACTCGTCCCTCCATCTCCATATATATGGGAGGAGACGAGCTGAAGCTGAAGGGTGATTTAATTTACAGCAGTATGTATATAAGAGCTTCCATTCATAATAAATATAATTAATTAATGATGTCATGTGATTGGTGGCCAACAATTTATGTCACACATTTAATGATTTCTAGCAATGCCCTTCCTACTAGTAGTTGGTCATTATTTTTACATCATCCCTATACTAATTGCAATCCGCCCTACTATTATTTCACCAGTACTTCATTCACACATTAGAAGTTTTTGACATGCCGGTTCAAAATTCAAATACTATAGTACTTTGAGCTTATATTATTACATGTCCAATCAAAAACCGGTTAAAAGGGAGATTGAGTTGGATAATTGAATGTAAATGTAAGTTTAGAGTAAAAAAAAGATACGTATAAATCATGTCACTTTCTGATAGTACTTAAAATGGCTCACATGGAAATGGAAGCATAGTTTCACACATATAGTAGCTAGGAAGTAAATAGTGAGTCGATGAGGAGCCAGCTAGGCGTGCTTCAATTGGTAGCTAGTACCGTGCAATTAATGTTGCTTTCTACATTCATTTATTTTAATTTAGATCCAACAACTCTCTTCTTCAATCTTTTACTACAGTATACCTCATCCACATTCTTCCAAAATTAACTGCAAATCCGTACCTCACACAATACATAATATAATAGCCCATTTATTATAGTCAATTTGGAAATAAAATACATATATATGTATGAAGCAAGACACCATATATATACAAATACAAGATTATACAACGACACTTTGCATTCTTGATTGTATTAGACATGTTGAAACAGTTTTACATATTTTAGGTCTAAAAACAAGCAATTCGTATCCTCCTCCACATTAACCTGTGTATGAACCAACTGTGTATCGAAATCGATCAACAACAAGACCCTATATACGAATCTTGCACCATATCACACTTGATTAAAAAAAAAAAAAACCGAAAACACGAATCAAAGAGAAATCAAAGCGCCAGAATTAAAAGTTAATCGGGTATTTCGTAATCATCAGGAACAAAGAAGGTATCCGGATCCTCATTATTGAGCCAGCCATACTTCTCCATGAAGGGATTGGCCAAGTTCTTCAAAGGGTATTTATGGATGAACTCAGTCCAAACATTCTTCCTCCCTTCCAAATCCCTCATCACCTCCCAAGAGCAGCTGTTGCACTTGAACCCAGCTCCGAAGCTAATCATGAACACCTTATCCCCTTTCTTCAGCCGCTTCTTCGCCTCCATGTACGCCAGCACGTACCAGAGGCTGCTCGCTGACGTGTTCCCGAACCTGTGCAACGTCATCCTCGCCGGCTCCACGTCATACTCGCTCAGGTTCAGGTTCTGCGCTATGGCGTCGATCACCGCCTTCCCTCCGGTGTGGAGGCAGAAGTGGTCGACCCCGGTCTTGAAGTTGATGAGCGGCCTCGCCCCCGCCGCCGCCGCCTTGCTCCACTTCTGCCGGAGCTTGCGGAGGAGGTGGAGGAAGGAGAAGCGGAGGAGCTCGCGCATGGGGAGGATTTTGGGCGCCACTTCTTTCAAGTTGTCGACGAAAGCTCTCGTCGCCGCCTTGGGGAGATTCTTGCCGAGGTGGAATCCGATGAAGCCCTTCTCGTCTTCCTTCTGTATGCAGCAGTTGTAGGATTCTTCTCTGGATCCATGGTGGGTCCGGACCAGGCACTTGAGCTTGAACATGGCTCTCTCCTTCAACGAGGGTTTGTTCGTCAGGATCATGGCGCAGCCGCCGGTGCGGAAGAGGCAGTTGGCGAGGATCATCGACCGGTCGTTGCCGGAGTACCACCCCAAGCTGAGGGACTCCGACGTGACGACGAGCGCCTGCAGATTCTTCTTCGACTTGAAGATGCTGTTGACGATGTTGACGGAGATTAAGCTGGCGCTGCAGCCCATTCCGGTGAGGTTGTACACCTTCACGTCCTCCCTCAGCTTGTAGTGGTTGATGATTCTGGAGGAGAGAGAAGGGACGCAGGCGAGCATCGAGATGTTGACGACGAGGACGTCGATGTCCGCCGCCGGGATCCCGGTCCGGTCGAGAAGCTTCCCGATGCTGGCGAGGAAGAACTCGTCCATCTCCTCGAGGCCGTCGGCGAGGGTCGGTGACGCCTCGCGGCCCTCGAAGACCATCCTCGGCGCGTAGGTCTCCTCGCCGATGCCGGAGCTGACGATGGCCTTCAGCAGGAACTGGTACTCGTTGAGGCCGAGGTGCTTGTTCCGGCGAATGATCTCGCCGGAGAACTTGGTGCTGAGGCGCTTGTCGTCGGTGGGCTTGTAGCACTCGTAGTCGAGGATGTAACAGTTGTGGTGCCTCCTCCGATCGAAGAATTGCCATGCGATGTAGAAGAGAGAGAGGAGAGAGAGAGAGTAGAGGAGCACGGTTGCTGCAAAACCCATCTCCATGTCCGGTCTTGCTAGGAGGAGGAGGAAGAAGAAGAATTGGGGTAGAAATAGGAATAATCAATTATTATTCGTGATTTTTTTTTTTCTTTCTTTGAAATTGCTAAAATTGAAGGGGGAAAGATAATGATATGGTGTTATTAAAGGGGTTGGCAAAGTTGAATAAAACATGTGACCGTGGTCTTGAAAAAGAGTAATTGTAGCACTCAACTTCCACCAACTCTTTTTTTTAGCTTCACTTTCCCTTTGCATTACGCACAAGAAACCCTATTTACGTAAGTCTACGTCCAAAAAAATTAAAATCATTTACGTATTATAGCTAGTACTACCTTCATCTCATTTAATTAGATACATTTGTCGTTTTAGTCCGTCTCAACAATTAGACTTATTTCCTAAAATGACAAAAAATACTTGGCTACAATTAATTTTCTCTCCTCAAAATTAATTACACCCACATATGCATGAAAATAATAATAATAATAATAAAAATGAAAACCCATATGGGTCTAGAATTGGTCGATCGAGTGTCGTTTTCTCATAGGCATCTATCTATGAGGTTACAAAATTTCGTTTACGGTGTAATATTCATTTGTTTTAAGATCGTCCCATACAAATAGTACATGTAATGTGACCAATATGATAATAGTAAATTAATATTATATGACGTAAGAGGAAAATAGGTAGAATTAATTTGGATCATTTTGTAAGTTTGTAACCGACCGTGGTGTAACGTTGTCTATTATTTAATCAGATGATCGACACATATATATTCACGAACTTTCATTAGTATATATGTATTTTCATGAATTTCATTGACACGTGTGATTATCCAATTATTATACTACTATGAGGTTGCATAGTTATACAATATGAAGTTTTAATCCAGAGATAAGATTATTTGTTTAGTATGTTTTAACCTTAGTTTTACCTTATAAGGTTTTGTGATTTGTGTGTTTGTAAAATTCAATCTCAAATTTTTGGGTCACAAGAAAGTCTAAAAGTGTTATATGCATAAGCCCTTATAATTCCCAACTTCTAACAATGCTACATTTATTGTGACAGCTGTGTGCTCATAAAGATAGATAATATCAAATCCAATTAAGTCTGTTTTAAATTTACGAACACATTTTATATTAGCGCCTTCACAACGTTACGCAAAAAAAAAAAATATACTACTGATTTTTATAGATTAGCATTGGCATTGAAAATATATTGAATTTGTGTCACGAAGCACGAGTCACGACGTACGAGTTTCTGAGGGTATATATGCGGGATTTTCTAAAATGTAAGTGGATTCTAAAATATATGCAGGAGTTTATGAAGAAGGAATAAGAAAGGAATTTAATCTTTTCTTTTTTACAATGTAAGTGTATTCTAAAATGTTGGTCCCAAAAATAGTAATTTGGTGTATGGGAGGGAGAATACACCAATTACCAACAATTTTGACTTTCAAAGCAAATCTACTACCAGATTGACTTGTCAGGTCAACGTGAATCAGGTGAGGACGATCTGTTAAGCAATGACAACTTCACTGTTAAGCTTACAGATCGTACGTGCAGTGCGGAAGTTGGTGAGTGAGTTTGGCTACTCTTTGAAAATCTTTTCTTTAACCAAAGTTCAACAGATTAAGTAAAGAGATCGTGTGTAGTTGAATGCATGTTAGAAAATGAAGTAAGATCAACTGTAAGTAGAGTAGAGAGAGAGAGATTGAGACAGTCGATTTTAGCGTGGTTCGGGTAATCTTCCCTACGTCCACGTCAGCTACCGTCGTAGCTGAAATTCCTTACTTCATCTTCTTCTTTATACTGACTGAGAATCAGTTTCAGTCTCCGTCTAATCTTGACGAAAACTAAACACGAGTTTTGGGTCGTGACCCTTACAATCTTCTCTAGACTTAGAGATTACAATCTTATATATGCGGGATTTTCTTCTATTTCTTTCAAATATTACTATATATATCCAATACACGATAGGTGTGCAAGCTTATATAAATCTATAGTGTAACACGCACATATATACGCCATATATGGATTTTTTCCAATATGTACGCCATATATGAATTTCTCCAATTATCATTTAGTATTAATTAAAATTGCTATAGATTATAGACGAGGAAAGTATGTTCAATTAGTTGCACCAATGATCTATACCCTATTATAAAAGTGTCTTGTTTTACAAAATTTGATTTACCTATTTTGTCCTTTTTATATAGTTTAATTTAAGGTCAATAATGTAATATCATATTATTATACATAAACATGCTTTAGCAAATTACACGTTTTTATAAAATAGGATTTCTTATATAATTAGGCCACAATCTATGCTATATGTGATCTAGAAAATTACATGTTTTTATATAAAAAAAGTCAAACATAATTTTATTATAATTCGATTTATACACGAATTCATAGGGAAAAAAAATCAAATATTATGATTTAACAAATTACACGTTTCTATAAGAAAAAGTCAAAACATATTTAATTTGCACACACATTCTAAACTAAATAGATATCTATAAGGAAGTGTTTTTTTTTAAAAAAAATATTTATTTATTTATTTATTTATTTTATCAGACAAATTTTAAGTTAGTTAATTATGTGTATGTACTGAATTCTACAATATTACAGTGATACAAATTATATCTTAGAAATAGGGTAAACTGCAAGATAATACCCTGTGTTTTGGGAAACCTACACGAAATCCCTTTGTGTTTTCTAATTTGCATAAAACACCCACGTGTTTTAAAAAACCCTGCACGATTAACCCAAACCGTGAGCACCTATCGCCGTTTGCTCACTTTAACATTATTTTGTTCAATTTTTTCGATTGTTTTATATTCTAATACCTTAAAAATTAATATTGCAATCATAAAACTTCAAAATTTTAAAAAATCGACACTCGATTTGTCATATTATTCATTTTTTAAAGTTTAATGGAAAAATTACAAATCGAATGTCGATTTTTATAAATTTTGGAAGTTTAATTATTGAAATATTAATTTTTAAGGTATTAGAATATAAAAAAATCGAAAAAATCGAACAAAATAATGCTAAAGTGAGCAAACGACGATAGGTGCTCACGGTTTGGGTTAATCGTGTAGGGTTTTTTAAAACACGTGGGTGTTTTATGCAAATTATAAAACACAAGGGGATTTCGTGTAGGTTTCCCAAAACACAGGGTAGTATCTTGCAGTTTACCCCTTAGAAATACTTGATTTTGTTATATTATAGTATATAGTAAAAATGCATTTAACATATATATAATTATATACTCCGTATTTTTCTTCCTCATACAAGTTTTAACATTTAATATATAATTGTATTTTTTTCTTTTTGTAAAAATATATTAAAAGATGTCAAGTGATTCAATATAGTTCTCAATAAAAAATTTACATGTAAATAAAAAATCATCTACAATACAATTGAAGATTTTACGAATGGATGTAACTAATTGGTGGAAGTAATTCAAATACAAAAGTCCAAAAATTGATAATGATGGACAACGCGGTAAATGGCAAACCAAATTCATAACTCTAGAGTTTAATTTACTTGAAATATAACTAACATGTGATTTTTAACTCAACACCAATCACACTATTTGCAGCAGGGTGTCCAGATTGGAGTTGTAAACGATGACATAGGGTGCTTCATCAGCAAATTTGAAGCCAACAAAATATATTCAATAACTAACGAAGATTTTAAATAGGCTAATGCAAAGTATCCAAGCATCCATCTCGAGAAAGAATTAACAATCAAAAGGTGGAGTATTGTAAAGAAAACATACAATGCGATATGCAAATATATAACTTTATAGAGTTCAAAGATATAAAAACAACAATTGAAAAAGTAGAGTTTGGTAAGTGCAATACAAATTTTATGTTAATAATAAAATAATTGCACATGTTAATCATTAAGCTTCAATTTTCTCATATGCAGTTTTCAACAAATATTATATGTTGTATGGTTCCTTAGGAAATTTGATAAAAAAGACTAAATTTTTGCACAGATATTACAGGAGCTCTGGTACAAGTACAAGGAAGCAAAGTCATTAATGGAAAAATTGAAGGAAAATTTTGGACTTTGAGAAACATTACTATCAGGAACAAAACGTAAGCCACATATTTTATGCTCTTAATTTATTCCATATTGTATAGTATATACTTTTTTTTTCTATTTTTACAGATCAGAAGAAATAAATGTATGTCCCTGGAAGATTTGGCAACAAATGAGAGCAGAGAATTGCAAAACATGTCAGAGTAAAAGCCAAATATTGCCATCACGCATGTGATTGCAAAAGTTACGTTAGGTAAAGTATCTATAATTATTAATTATCTATGAAATCAAAAAATAACAAAATAAATAATTAACTATCTCTAAATATTTTAGGTTGTTTGGAAGTGCATACCACGATGAAATCGATATTGCAAATCATACTTAAGGATCCATTCAAGGATCCATTCTCTCCCAAAAATAAATAAAGCATATATAATAATTAATCTGCAAAACTGGAAGAAAGAAATCGTCACTAAAAACTCCAATCGGTAGATCCAGAATGCAAGCAATTGATAAAGTAATGAAACTCTAAAAATCAATAAAACCTCAACTCTGTAAAAAACGAAGGAAAATAAATTAAAAACTAATCTAATACCTATGCTACCACTAACTGGCGGAAAAGAAAAATGACAACCTCAAAAAAAATCCCCCTGAACTGTAAAAAAAAGCGCATAGATTTGTTTCACGAGTTTTAATTTTTATAATGAATGAAAATGTATTTGAGTTTGGATCTCAATCCATAGTAGTGTATTTTATGAATTATTGAGTTGTGAAATATGGATCCATTAAGATTTTTTTATTAAATAATTGTTACATGATGGTAAAAATTAAACAAATTATGTGAGATTCCACGTCATAAAATGGAATGTTCGCATTGTTGGGATATTTAGTTGAGGGAGAATCTTATCAAACCGGTTTCAAAAAGTATGGGTGATAGATTGAGCCTAATTAGAAATGATGCATACAATGGACTATGTAAAAAAAAATGACTCTCAAATATATAACAAAAAATAGAAATACATTATCAAAAGTAATTTATTTTTTCTCTTTCTCTCTTGTTCTTTCACTACATCTTCACCAAAATTCCAGTTAATTAGTTAGCCATTGATAGGGACTAAATCAGCTCCTTCCACGTCATAGTAATACGTGGCGTCACTAGTTGAGAATAAGCGAATGGGGAAGAGACACTTGTCCTTTGAATGAACGACAAGGCATAAGCCTTGAGCTTGAATAAAGCCTTCTATGAAAACACTCCCGAAAAGTCGCCAAAAGACTTAGTATTTAGCCTAGAGAGCTCTCCCTTTAGGGTCTAGCATCTGGCTCAAAGAGCTCTCCCTTCAGGATCTAGCATTTTCCTTGAAGATGCTAGCATCTGGCCGAGAGAGCATCTTCCTTGAGGGATCTACCATTTTCCCTCAGGACCTACCATCTCCATGAGGAATCTGTACCTCTGCTAGGGATCTGCATCTCCATGAGGGATCTGTACCTCTGCTAGGGATCTGCATCTCCATGAGGGATCTGCATCTCTGCTAGGGATCTGCATCTCTGCTAGGGATCTGCATCTCCATGAGGGATCTGCATCTCCGAGAAGCTAGCATCTACCTTAAAGATCTAGCATCTCTGAGAAGCTAGCATCTTCCCTAAGGATCTAGCTTCTTCCCAAGGATCTAGCTTCTTCCTTAAAGAGCTAGAATCTTCTCTAAAAATACTAGTATAATTAATATTACCTTTTACAACAAAGGAAATTCACAGAAATGCCACTACCTCTTCTACAACTATAAATATATGGCAACCACTATATTTTTGGTAACAACTCTCTCACTCTAAACTTTACACTCAAGATTACGTGCTTCTAGTACGAATCAACACACACACCCACTCTAGAGATTTTTTCTCCAAGAAACCTCAACATACTTCCAGTATTTGATACTGACTTGGGCGTCGGAGGTTCTTCCCGGAGGACCCCCACCCGCTCCTCCGGCTTTGTTTTGCAGGAATTCTTCAAGGTTCCCGACGAGACAAGGCGGAATTAAAGGAAAATTGGGACGATTTAGAAGATGCAATCCTCCTCTCGTTAATTCTTATATTCATTCTAAGGACTCGATCCTTCACGAATTCGATTCTTATTTTTATTGTTGTTGATCTTCAACCCGGATCTAACAACTGGCGCCGTCTGTGGGAAATTTTGACTAAGACGTCGATTTTCTCTTCGAAGCATACACGCTTCTCTTTAGATCTGTTATTTCCCTTTTTTGTTGAAGAACAAGCTTCTTTGAAAAATGAGGATATTAACAAAATTTCCCGGCATGTTGTTTATTTTACTGCAGATTTAGCAGGAATTTTATATGAAGTTCACCCCTAAAATTGGGGAAATATCCAGATCTGAGAGGGAATTTCTGTATCAGAAAACCAAACCCCTCCGGGCACCTTTCCCATTTCCGGCGGCTTCAGCTGAAGAGCATTACACCTCTTCCGAATCAAACGCGACCAAAGTCCGGTCGTCACACCGGTGATTCGTGAAGTCGCGCTATCGCTCAACTAGGCGCGCATTGCAGAAATGTTTTTCTCTTCTTTCAACGCTATGGAGAGGTCATCACCCCTAGTCGGTCGAGCAGCGGACATGGTAGCTGAGATCGTGTTGCCGCACCTCCCTCTTTCCTAGCAAAGAGTTAGCTTCATAAGTATGCTCAATAGGTGTTCGAAGAAATACCTGAGAGAATCAGAGTCTTTTCGACTCTCTTATCTTTGCTAGCAGACAGAATCACATTATTCTACTCTGTAAACTGAGTTGTTCTTGGATTAAAATTCTCCTCAAGCTGCACCGCAGGAAATGGAGTATCGAATAATACTGTTCTTCCATACTCTAAGCATTTCCTTCTTATTTGATTTAAATACATTTGCAAAACTAATATCAATCTTTCAATGGCAGATTGAAAGCATGTTTCACAGCTTTTATTTAAGCTAATGTTGAAGGAAATTTTTTTAAATTGAATTCTCGCATCTGGAGCATTATGGAGGATATACACTTGAAATGGAGAACGTAGCCAACACGCCCAGCAAGTGTCCAACAAAATGCCTGAGAGAAGAGTGTTTTGTTTCATCCTCTTGTCGGAGCCTGCTGATCATTCCGCCATATATTGCCTCAGATTTTGGTTTAAGCGGGTGTTGTGCCGCATCACACAACACAGCCATAACACACAGCTCTTCAACTTTTCAAATCATTTTCTTCTTCATTTAATTTAAAACTTTTATGTTGTTTAATGCAAGTGTGAAAATGGCAATGTCGCAGAGGGGAATTACGAACAATCGTCACTCCTCCCATTGCCGTCAAGCAAGGCTGGCCGAAATATCAAGATGTCGCTGATGCCTAGCTATGAATAGCCAAGTTAAATCTTCAGCTGAAGTCGATTGAAAACGTGTTTTACGGTTTTTGCTCAGGCAAGGGTTGGAGGAGATGGTTGCTAATCTACAACAAATAAATGTAGATAGCAATAGCAGCGACTTTTGCCACCTCTACTCGAATGGAGTAGCACAACACAGTGTTTACACCTCCCGAAGTTGCACCAGAGAGCAGCCGATTTATTAGCTAACATTGAACTTATGATTCAAAATTTGTATTTAATGAATGAGAAGCTGTCAAGTGAGCTAACTAAATTCATGTTGCAGGGAACATAAAAGGAAAATCATACCGCAACGTTCCCACCGCACTTAATTCATTTTGAAGTAGAGTTTGCTAAGCTCTATTTTTAATTTGAAATGGCATCAAGCACATTTGGGAGCTTCGGGGATCCTAGTCCCATGATATCATTGTCGAGGTTGGGTCACAACAACCTCTGGTTCATAATTGGCGGTGGGCGAGATTGTGTATCCACCGATCTTCGACGAGTATTACTTATTCGAGCAGGGCCGCTGCCCGCTGCTGTTGACTGCTCCATTTTTATTAAAGTTCTGTTTGAAGAAATTATGATTTAAATTGATACAAAGCTGTGGAACTAAGTGGTATCAGGTCGCAAAAAGTGGAAAATTGAAGGAGAAAGGTTGCAGCAATCTTGCATCTCCAGCAATGTGAATAATATGCACTTGAAATGGTGACCAACGAGTGTTTGGTAATATGCCTCAGAGAAGTGTGCGATCTACTCGCCATTCTCAAACAGATGTTCGAGATATCCTCTCATTGCATCACTCCCTTGTCGGAGTTTGCTGGTTGTTCCACCACATATTGACTCAAATTTCGGCTTAAGGCGACGTTGGGCAGTGTTGCACAGCGCAATAGCATCACCCAATATAATCCTTCAATTTTGAAAGCGTTTTCCTCTTTATTTAACCTCAAACTTTCACTCATTTGATATAATGTGCAAATGGCAGGTGTTTGAAGGGTGCTCATCTTACTTGCCCAAGAGAAGCAAATTTCAAGTTTATTTGTATTTGCCCGCAATGGGAGAACACCATCATTGTTGGAATCTGCTAGGCGCTCAGCCTGATAGTAGATAATTTAATTTTATAAACTTATTTCACGCTTCGTTTTCTATCATATTCATGAATAGAATTACTTTCTCTGTTTCTATAGCAGAGAAGTGAGCTTTTGCCTCTCCCATGTATAATTTTGAAATTTACATTCAGCCGGAGAAGAAACAAAATATGACCCAAAGAAATTCAATCAAGAGATGAGCTATAAAATCAGTAGCTCGATCGACTAATGTTGAAGCCTCTCCAACAAAGCACACGCCTTCCTCTTGGTAAAAAGGTAGTACCATTAATAATGCAAATTCGGTGGAATCTTAATGAGGATGCTGGCGGGTAAGATTAATGAGTGCTCAAATGATAAGTATTGGAAATATACCTATGCATAAATGCCGTCATTATTGATGCAATTTATTCTACTGCCATGAAATTACTCTATTTTATTATCCCCTCAAATTTGCTAATATAAAGTGATATTTTACTTACTTTTGTTTGTCTGTGTGTTTATAAGTTCACATAGCATAGTATATCCCTCTTCTTGGTGAAGAAGCCGTATAAAGAAAGGAGACTAACTTGGATTTCGGGGATCCCCTGTTGCGTTGTTCAACAGGCTAATCAATATATTTTTGCATGAATTTTTTGTATTGAAATGCGCTAATTCAATGCTCTCACTTAAATTCTATGTTAAGTGTTCAGCCTACTACAGTAGCACCTGCTAACAAGTTCTAACGATCTCCTACTAGATTCTCACGAGAGAGATCTGCTGCCAGAAACTAAACAAAAATGATAGGGAGCTCAAGCAAACCAGTTTGCATAAAGCTAGAGGATTCTCCTTCCTTGAAGAAGGAAGCAATGCAAGCAAAATGAAATGGAAAAAATGAAGGTTAACGCGCTTGGCACTAAATCCTCAGATAAACTTGTTGTGGATGCTAAATCTTCATCCGAGCTAAGTATCATTTACTTACATCTTTTATAAATTCTGTAGAATTTCTATAATCTCAAACGCGTGTACATAATTAGCACCCACTGTTGGGGAGGGTGTGAGTCCCTATTGGAAGGGAACTACGAAAATTATCTTTGATGATTATCTTGGAATAACAATTTTGCTTTTATTTATGAGCAAATATTCCATATTATTCTCCCTGGATATAATTTGATGCACGTTCCGAAATGTGAAATATCTAGTTTTACTTGAGTTTTACAAATATCCGATAATACTATACTAACCTTTTGGTATTGAAGAATTACTCTAGGATAGATGTTCTTATTCTTGAAAAGGCGGCAACATAAACAAAGTTCTGCCTCTAAAATAACTTATGGCAATGTGCCTGAAATCCCGATGGCCAAGATGTCGAAACGCACCCGGATATGATAATGTGTTCAGCACCGCATTCGCCGTGAAGACTTGAATCAAATCTGGCCAGATAAGAATTCAGAAGCTTAGCCGGGCACAAGCTTCTAGCAGGGGAGCAGTATTCGCTCTTTAAGAAGGGAGTAGCACGAATCAGTCGCCTTCAGACCTTATGAAGAAAGAAAACAGATCCTTGCAACTAGTGCCAGATCCATGGATTCACTCTCAGAACCATGCCACACAGGTCCTGGATCTTCATGATCCCTGAGTTAGGGACGTCCAAATCAATAACTCTTGGAATCGTGGAAAAACCAAGAAATTTCTTCCCAAGTTTGGGTCAAGAGCCTACAGCAAAATCATCACAGCGGTTTTTCATCTTAGTGTTCCTCATCCGACCTTCAATTTCCGGTTTCTCTGAGGAAAATGGGCAGAGCATGAGACCTCGCCATAAATCGCTACCTCCGGCGAATCGAACCTGCACCTGAGTCCTCTCAGATTTTCCTTTCTCTTGAGAGCTGAGATGCGACAGTGTTGTAGTTGTTTAAAGGAAGGCGCCTCGTCATTGTGTATATGAGATAACATTGTGACTAGGAAAATGAGCCTGCATCTGGCGTGCCTAACATGTGCTCGAAGAAATGTTTAGCAGAAATGGAGCTCTTCTATCTCCCTCGTTGTTATTTGAGTCGGGCTCTATGCATCAAGCTGGTCCCGAATCTAACTTTTTGTTTAACCAAGTTTTATATCATCATATGGTGAGACCGTGCACCCATTGATTTCCGACAAGTGCTCGTTTGTGCGAGCGGAGCCACTACATGAAGCTAATTGCTTAATTTCATTGAAGTTCTTTTTGAAAAATTATGGTGTAAACTATCATAAAACTCTTGAGCTGAATAACATCATGTTGCAGAGAACAGAGAATTGGAAGAGAAATGCTACAAATTCAAGTTTCGCATCTCCAACAATCTAGAAAATATATGTAGATAATACTACTCACCAGATGTTCGAAGAAAGGCTTGACAGGAACCAATTGTTCTTTTCTTCCTGCTCCTGTTTGCAGATCCTTGCGAAATGTCATTTCTGATTTAACCAGATCCATAAATGAATATGGGCTACAAAAGTGCATCAGCATATTCTCAATTTAATAATTCATCTCTTTTTGCTTAAAATCAATATTGCAAATTGTTGGTTATTATCATATGGATGGTATAAAACATTTGATGATGGCCCTATCTTGCAACTTGTATTTTATCTCCATTACTTGGTAGCCATTTGTATGGGCATGATACATCTTATCAATCCTTTTATCAGGTGCTGCAGAGTTGGGCTAGAATAATAAATGTTTCTTTCCTCTACTTGAAGAAAGCTACAGCCAACTTTTGTGATGATTTATAGAAAACCAATCATGCTTATCCGTTGGAACTCGGAAGCATGGAAAACAACAAAATGACAGATCCCCACCATGCTTGATGTCAGAAGCTTGATTTGGACAAAAAGGATATCAGGTCCTTACCTATGCTAGGATCTGGCTATGCGGATGGTGGGTTTTTGTCACTTAAAATCAGGTTCTTGAGACCATTCGTACCCACTTATTAAATTCTAACATCAATATTATTGTCCAAATTCTTAAAATTCTTTATAATAAGGGGACAACCCCCTCTCCTAATAAACTACTGAGCAAGTTGAATATGACTTATATCCTTGAATAATTTTATTATTTCACTATCTACTTATTTTATAAATATGCCCTTAGGGGCACTCATATTTTACTAACTTTTTTATTAAATAAGTTTTATAGCATGAGGTGACTCGCTCATTGAAAAGCGAGCAACATGAAAGAAAAGGAGCAAATACTCTTGCAAAGAAGCACTTGATGCCAAATGGAGTGCCGTTCCTTGAGAACCTCAGCTATACAAATCAGAAAACCTTTGGAAAATTTGGTACTCTTTAAACCTTGATTATACTTGACTCTTGAATGCGAAAGAAGCATCAACCCCTGTTGCCACTTATTTTGGTGAGTTTAAAATTACTTCTCTGCATTTTAATTGGAAATGCTACAAGCACACACTTGGGAAATGATAAATGAAATAGGAGATGGAATGAGGTAGTGATAACCAAGGATAAGCCCTAGCAAAAGATCTAGGCTCCGCGGCCACTACTCATAGCCAAATCCCTATCAGCATAGAGCCACTGGCAGAACTAAAAAGGATAAACCCTGCCTATGATGCAGGTACCTCACTCAAATGCCAAAGCTCTACATTTCCGGATAAGCCCCAAAAACTCATGGGCTCCGATGAAATAAAAATCCCGGATAAGTCCCAAAAACTCTTGGGATCCGATGAAATAAAGAAGCCCTACAAAGTAGGTTTCTAGAAAGAAAATACGAGACAAAGTCTCAAGTACTTACTCAAATATAAATTGCTCTATTAAGTAAATACTTAGGTATATAAAAATGGAACAAAGTTCCAAGTGCCCCATTCCAAGTAAAACTATAAGTTTCTCTTGAAAATTAATAAACTAATCGATTGATCTATCTTATGTCTTTTAGAGGGACGGATAAAGATTTAAAATTTGCCCAAATTTTGGGTCTGCATCACTATACCATATGCGATACTTCTCCTAATAGGGTAGAAGAACACTTTCACATAGCTTCAGCACCACAAGCGAGAAGAAGCACTAAGGTACCCATGCTGCTACCATGGATGAAGCTTAGGCAGGTCTCATAGAAGATGCCACTTAAAAGAAGATAAATTCAGCCTGCACTTCTGCAGACCCGGATCTGCACTGGCATCTACATCTGCAACATCTGCACCTCTGCAGACTCGGATCTGCACCTGTAGCATCTGCACTTCTGCAAACTCGGATCTGCCTCTGCATCTGCAGCATCTGCACCTCTGCAGACTCGGATCTGCATCTGCAACATCTGCACTTCTGCAGACTCGGATCTGCATCTGCAGCATCTGCACCTCTGCAGGCTCGGATCTGCATCTGCAGCATCTGCCACTTCTGCAGACTCGGATCTGCATCTGCATTTGCTTTTCCCTAGACTCGGATTTGCACCAGCACTTCTGCAGATAGAGTTAGATCTGCACTTTTGCAGATAGATTCTAGTTTGCACATCATCAAACAGACTCTGATCCGTACATCTACAGACAAATTCTGATCTGCGCTTCTATAGACAGATTTTTCATCTGTGCTTCTCCAGACAGATTCCGATATGTGCTTCTTGCAGACATAATCAGATCTACGTTCCGCACGCAGATTCGGATCTGCCCTGCGCTTCTACAAAATATATTTATTATATATATATATATATAATAATAAATAATAATAAAATAAAAATAATAAAAATCAGATTTGCACTTCTACAAGCAGATTCATATCTGCACATGCACTTTGCAAACAATTCTGATCTGCGCTTTTGGAAACTCGAATCTGCAGCTGCACCTCTACAAACAGGTTATGATCTGCGCTCCTACAATTATATCTGCATATACATTTCTGCAAACTATGAAGGACCATTATAGGTCACGGAAATACTAAAAGGAGGAGTACATGAGCGCAAAAATATGAAAAACAAGGGAGGTTTTACTAATACCTCGAAACGTTAACATTTTGAAGAAGTTTGTATCTTCTAGAATAGACCATTGAGTCTGTGAATTATAATTCTTTCGTTTTCTTATAATTCACTGGGAGGGGGGGAGTAGGGGTATATCCCCTATATCCCTCCGTATAAGGCGAATATCTATTTCATAAAATTGATTTTTTATGAGAAAATTTTTTCCCAAAAAAAAATAAAAAATAAAAAAAAATCTACTTAAATGAATTAGAACAAATAGTAACGTGAGCAATAAAATTACTTGCTCCTGACAGACTTGTTCTTAAAACAAGGTCTCTCGGAGCAGGGGGGAGTAGCTGATAGGGACTAAATCAGCTCCTTCCACGTCATAGTAATATGTGGCGTCACTAGTTGAGAATAAGCGAATGGGGAAGAGACACTTGTCCTTTGAATGAACGACAAGGCATAAGCCTTGAGCTTGAATAAAGCCTTCTATGAAAACACTCCCGAAAAGTCGCCAAAAGACTTAGTATTTAGCCTAGAGAGCTCTCCCTTTAGGGTCTAGCATCTGGCTCAAAGAGCTCTCCCTTCAGGATCTAGCATTTTCCTTGAAGATGCTAGCATCTGGCCGAGAGAGCATCTTCCTTGAGGGATCTACCATTTTCCCTCAGGACCTACCATCTCCATGAGGAATCTGTACCTCTGCTAGGGATCTGCATCTCCATGAGGGATCTGTACCTCTGCTAGGGATCTGCATCTCCATGAGGGATCTGCATCTTTGCTAGGGATCTGCATCTCCATGAGGGATCTGCATCTCCGAGAAGCTAGCATCTACCTTAAAGATCTAGCATCTCTGAGAAGCTAGCATCTTCCCTAAGGATCTAGCTTCTTCCCAAGGATCTAGCTTCTTCCTTAAAGAGCTAGAATCTTCTCTAAAAATACTAGTATAATTAATATTACCTTTTACAACAAAGGAAATTCACAGAAATGCCACTACCTCTTCTACAACTATAAATATATGGCAACCACTACATTTTTGGTAACAACTCTCTCACTCTAAACTTTACACTCAAGATTACGTGCTTCTAGTACGAATCAACACACACACCCACTCTAGAGGTTTTTTCTCCAAGAAACCTCAACATACTTCCAGTATTTGATACTGACTTGGGCGTCGGAGGTTCTTCCCGGAGGACCCCCACCCGCTCCTCCGGCTTTGTTTTGCAGGAATTCTTCAAGGTTCCCGACGAGACAAGGCGGAATTAAAGGAAACTTGGGACGATTTAGAAGATGCAATCCTCCTCTCGTTAATTCTTATATTCATTCTAAGGACTCGATCCTTCACGAATTCGATTCTTATTTTTATTGTTGTTGATCTTCAACCCGGATCTAACAGCCATTATTTATGATATACTACTATTTAAAAAAAAATGTGAAACAGTTCTTATTTTTTATTATGAATTATTTCTTAGTTTTTTATTTTATTTTAATTATGATAAGCATTTGAGCTAACGGATAGTTTCACCAATTAATGAAAAGAATTTATACTTGATTTTTTGTTCTCTTAGTTTATGCGGGTAGTTTCACCAATTAATGGAAAGAATTCATCATTGATTTTTGGATCTCTTAGTTTATGCATTACGGTTAGCAAGAAGCTCAAATATTTTTATTTTTATTTTTATTTTCAGCTTATTTTACTTTTACATATTATTTGAATGATCTTGGATTGAGTTGTTTCCTCTTACAATAGATGTTTGAAGGACAAAATAATTTGGTTACCCTATATTTACAAAACTATTCGTGTGAAGTTAGTTTTGAAATTAATCTAACATTTTGTTACTTTTGTCTTATTTCGGATAGTTGCTTATTACAATATTTAGAGGAGTTGTGAGAAAGATAGAAAATAAATCATCACTGTAGTATGATGCATGTAAAAATTGCAGCAAATCATGCCCTAATAAAGAAAGAGATACAAGATACAACAAGTGCAACAATCCTGTCATTGAGAAAATACCAAAGTAATAAGCAAAATTAAACATCATAAATAATTTATGCAATATATATCTATACATTGACCAGACTATGACTATACCAATTTCAAGTATAGGATAATCATGAACGTTATGGAAGGTGAATGCAATGTCCGGGGTTACAGTATTGAATAGAGTTGCAGCATTGTATGTCGGATGTCATGTGGATATATATATATTCTATCAATTAATGAGGTAAGTATATATTTTATATGTATGCATCAAATTTAGCGTCATTAAGGAAATTCAATTTTATGCTTGATCATTTGTCTGACATATATGAATGCGCTCGCCCTACAATAATTAGACTAACATTTGATTATTTATTTTTTTTCTATATGTAGTTATGGATGTAGTACGAGATATAATTATTGAGAACGAACTGCTATTTAAAATAGATCTTGAACTTCACAAATTATTTTTTAGGGAGAAAATTAATTCTACATACTATATATAGAAGTTTGAGCACATAGGCATCGACCACGATACGTTTCATAACTGCAAAAAGATTTATGACAATTGATAATCGAGAGAATGTAAATATTACAGCCATCGGAATCCAAAAGATGGACAAGATAGATACAAGAAATGAATCGGTGAACTTGAAGAGTAGGAAAATTAGGTCCAAGATTGTTGTTTTCCATATCAAGAACTTGAAGATTTGTCAAGTTATGAAGCTCAGGCACTTCACCGGATAGATTATTTGCGTTATTTACGTTGTGCTAAATTGATCATGGAATCATTGTAAATTAAAATTTGAAATAGTATTCTTTTGTCATTATCTTTTTTGCATTTTTTTCATTTTATTATTAAAGTAAAATAAAAGGACCCACATTTTCTCATTGATCCTAAATGACCGAGCCTCATAACAAGAGGTCACACAAAATAAGATTGTTATAATAAACATAAATTATCACTTTCTTTCTATACTTTTTTATTTTTGAAATAATTAGACATCCAAATATAAACATCATCATCGATTTTTTTATAACATATATACGTAGCCATAAACCATTATAAACATATTGAGCTTAAAAATAAATTTAATATATTCTTATTGGATTAAAAAGTGGATCAACGTGCAATGCACGTTATCCCTACTAGTATCTATAAAAGTGTGTTGTTTTACAAAATTTGATTTGCGTTTTATGTCCTTACTATATAGTTTAATTTAAGGTTAATAATGTAATTTGAAGATATTATAAATAACATTGGATTCTTTTGTAATAGATAACTCTTATTAATTTTCTTCTATTACCGTAGTATAATAAATTATTAATCCTCTCCAAATTACACTCTTACCTTAATTACTTCTATAATAGGGATAGGTAGCTATGCCATATTCGTAAAGAAGGCTCTTTATAATCATAAAAATAAAAATTTAAATGTAATACATATAATTATAATTAACATTAATAAATAAAAGTTGGAGTTCAAAAATTTTATACCCTAATTTTAAATTTATTGACCATATTTTAACCAATAAAATTAAAATTAAAATAATAAAAATTGTAAAATTAAACTAAATTATAACATATGAAAAAAAAACATACATTTTTAAATAAAATAAAATAAAATTGAGAAATGATTGATACATAAAATTAAAAACCATATTTAGACAACGAAGCGCAACTCAGTTGGTAAGAACCAACAGTTCGGGGATTCGAGTCACATTAAGGGGGAAATGGAGAACCATTATTGATCCTCTTTTGAAAAAAGAAAAAAATTTAAAAACCATATCTATATTTACATTTATTAGATGGATCACAAAATGTCTTTCTTATTAAAATGTATCAAAATATATCATCAATTTAATTGGTTGTATAGCCAAATAGTTTTTTTTTAATTTTAATTTTTCTATTTTAAAATTCTAATAAATCCTTACAAGATTTATAATTTTAACAATATTTTTTTTCACAATAGACAAACTTATATCTAAAATCAAAGAGAAGAACAATCGGGCGTTCTCAAATGCGTTCTCAAACTAATTAAATTAAACTAAATTATAACATATTGAAATGAAGTTTCAACATTATATATAGGAAACTTTGAGCATATATCATCAATGCATTATGTTAGCCGTTTTAAGATATAACAAATTCTTTAAAGACTTGTAATAATAACAAGCATTAATTCACAAGGCCAAATGATTTTACATATTATAGAGGTTTGAGTTCCTAAAATTCAATTAAAATACGCTTTATAAATAGAAAGGAAAATGGGGTTGTTGTTGTTGATGTGAGAATGAATAAACTCATATCTCACGTGTGCTTGGTATCATGAAATGTAATACATTAGAAATTGAAAATAAGATTAAGAATGGAATGAATATAAGAATGAATACTTATTCCTATACTTGGTATGAAGAAGGAATAAGAAAGGAATTTAATCTTTTCTTTTTTACAATGTAAGTGTATTCTAAAATGTTGGTCCCAGAAAGAGTAATTTGGTGGGGGGAATACACCAATTACCAACAATTTTGACTTTCAAAGCAAATCTACGACCAGATTGACTTGTCAGGTCAACATGAATCAGGTGAGGACGATCTGTTAAGCAAAGACAGCTTCATTGTTAAGCTTACAGATCGTATGTGCAGTGCGGAAGTTGGTGAGTGAGTTTGGCTACTCTTTGAAAATCTTTTCTTTAACCAAAGTTCAACAGATTAAGTAAAGAGATCGTGTGTAGTTGAATGCAGGTTAGAAAATGCAGTAAGATCGACTGTAAGTAGAGTAGAGTGAGAGAGAGATTGAGACAGTCGATTTTAGTGTGGTTCGAATAATCTTCCCTACGTCCACGTCAACTACCGTCATAGCTGAAATTCCTTACTTCATCTTCTTCTTTATACCGACTGATAATCAGTTTCATTCTCCGTCTAATCTTGATGAAAACTAAATACGAGTTTTGGGTCGTGACCCTTACAATCTTCTCTAGACTTAGAGATTACAATCTTGTTACAAACCAGACCTCTAAAACTGCTAAGTTAATCCAAACCTAACAACTGAGAGATCTAACAGACTTTCTAACACTTTTAGACTTTACAGACTTTTAAGTGAAGAAATAATGATGTTCTTAAGGAGCAGCGAATACTTAAGAACAGAGGATTTCAGAATCTGAAATCTTCTTAACACTTGGGAAATCGTCTTGTTTCGAGTGCTAAGTTGAGCTTTGATCGATAGAGATTTCTGCAGAGTTTTGGCTTTGATAATGAATTTCCCGTGAGGATTCTGAAATGAGGCTTGAAGTATTTATAGGCTTCGAATTTGAATTCTAGCCGTTGGAAAAAATCAGTGATGGCAGAGAGGCCGTACTGTTGAATCACTTCTAGCCGTTGGAAGATTTCGTCCTAGCTGGCAACAGGTACCAAAGAACATGTCATCCAGATTCATGTAGGTGAATTTGTCTTGACCTTCGAACTGTAGAACTCCAGCGATCTTGAAATCTTCAAAGCGGGGCAGCTGGACTTCTAAGACAGGTTGACTAAAGAATAACAGGTTAGATTGATCTCTATAGGACAGATCGTTGAACACGATCTTACCTTTACAGGGTGATCAACCTGTTACAAACAGATAGTAGTGTCGACCTGTAGAAGACAAGGCAGGTCGTTCTAATCAACCTAAACTCTAAGAGAGTAAAATAAAACTAAGTGTGGTTTCGAAAAACATCATCAAAATCAAACTGCAAAGGGTTCCAACATAAAATTAAAACTATATTCTTTAATCTATAAAATCTCTGTTTTCCGTGATAAGAGAGAAAATGTATGGAGGGAAGAAGTGATAACAAAAACAACACTAGAGAGATAAAGTGATGAGAGAAAAAAAAAAATAGGTTGAGAAAGTGATGAGAAAGAAAAAAATTTAGATAAAAGATGTGACCAATGTTCTAAAAGTCGTTAGGCGCTAGTCAGGCGGTGAAGGGGGGAGCGCCTAGGCGGATTAGAACCACAAGCTTATTTTTATTATTTTTACATCATGTCATCAGTTAAAAGCTATATCAACACATATTGTTCATAATTTTATTACCAAATTCATGATAAAAATATAAAATATGATAATTAATAATCAAATTTCATAGTATTCACATAAATTTCATGGCCTAATTGTCATAAGTATTGATTAGTTCAGTTTTAAAGACTAAGTAAGCTTTAACATTAGTCGGGCGGTGGGGTGCCGACTAGCGACTAGACGGGGACTAGTATAACAAAAAATAAATATATATATAGAGAGAGAGAAGAGAGAGAGAGAGGCAGATTTGTTTGATGAATCAGCTCGAAGAATTACACTTCTCATTGACCAGTCCGTGTCAGCGACTCACTGAGTGGTCGACTCGGCAGTTGTCAGCGACTCACCGAGTGGATCCATAAATTTAATAAAATTTGTTAAAGATAATTTATAATATAATTATAATTGAGTCTATAACCATCAATAATTCTGTAAAGGGAAGAGTCATCAAACCTATACATTGAGGTTGAGACATTTTTTAAGTTGTTATGGTACAAACAAGTGGCTTCGTCGATCATGACCCCCATGCGTGTAGAGCGGATTGACCATCGACTTTTATACGTGAATACGCAATCAATAACTTTTTCAGTGAATTTTGATCGACTTTGTATTAGAGTTACTCGTTAGTTCCACATTGACTTGAAAAAAGTCATGGACTCTACATATATATTGGATGATCCTTCCCCTTACAAGTTCTTTTAATTAAGAGATGAATAGCCAATTCTAATACTTTGATATTGTGTATTAAAATTCAGCCTACATCGCTCCAAAGGAAGAATTATAATTGTGAAGATATAAATGCAAATATATATACTAGAACTAGCTAAAATTATGTTAATGCTATATTTATGAATGGTGAGCTAGCTTGATGGATGCAAAAGCTTGATGTGAACTTTATATTTAACGTCATATTCATATTTAATATTATTAATCTACAATTATACAAAAACAGTGTACATAATCGTGTCTTTCAATTCATACTTTTGACTATTGGCTATTATTTTCCCAACTTGTTTGTGTTGAAAGTAGTTGGAAATTAAATCGACAACAAAAATAAACGCTAGGAATAATATTTGGGGCTCGCACTTAATTACTTACCTTAAAATGGCAATTCTTCTTTTCTCCCCTAATATTGCAGCACGTAAATCACGTTTGACTTATTTGCTTGATCTTTAATTACTTGTTAATTGTTATGTACGATTTTAATCAGGTTAATTGAATAATTACAAGATTTTAGAGAATTGCGTATATCTTTTAATTAGTCTGTCATTAACGATTTTTTTTTTTTAGATTCTGTTAAAGAATTATGAATTTACATAGTCACCGTATAATAAAGGCAATAACTATATTTTATTCTAAAAAAAGGGCAAGAATATTTGGTTTAAATTTAATATATGTAGATAAATGTATACTTGAGCCACCATTTAAAAATAAAATAAAAAACAATTCAGGCAAAATACAGCCGGTACCGTACCATATGAATAGTCAACATCGTGTTGGGCTTGAGTTGTGATTAATTATTCTTAATGTGTTTATAGAAACAAAAATTTATGACTGTTGTATACTCGGTACTTTTTAATGCCCATTTTTATGAAGAAAAAAAAAAATACAAGCCAAACTTTGAAATACTCAACTTTACTTTAAGGAAGTGATCATAAATATGCACTCTGTCTCGTTCAACTAGATCCGCTTCCTCTCTTATATTCAAGAAGTGAGTCTAGTTGAACGGGACGGAACGACTATATAATTGTTCTCGTCAATATATTATATTTAACTGATAGTATAATATAGCCACGATGCCATCAAAAGAAAAAATCATAGCCACGTTTCATGTGACAGGTGGAAGTGGCTTAAATATTTTGCTAGGTGTTCAAATCAGAAGCTAGTTTACAAGTGGAAGAATTAAGCTAGGGAAATAAAGTGGTGGATAATTTTTTTTTTTAAGAAAAAAGAAAATATTAATTGGTTGGCAAAGCTATACGACAACACAAATTTGTGGCAGCCATTAATTTGCATAAAATTATTCGTGGCGAAAATAAATATTCACATGAAACTCAAATTACATAATAAAGAAGTTTTTCATAAAAAAAGATATGTATGTGACAATTAATACAAATGATGGTAGTGCATATAATATGTTTGTTAATTTTGAGAATAGCGAATATATATAATTATATCATAAACGCTCTAACATCCAACCATAAACACAATTAATGTGTCAACTGTTGATATGTCATTGCTACATTAACATTTTTCTAAACAGAGCTCGATTTTTTTTTTTATAGAATTTAATATTTTTTTTAGAATTTACTTTTTAGAATATACTCCTTCGTCTTATATATATTTATGATATTTTTTTATATATATAATTATCTAGTTAGTCATGAACACATTGAACATTTCTCATGATTATATATATAGACGAAGGAGTTTATATATATATATATATATATATATACGTAATAGATCATATGAAAACTAATTATTACGTAAAACCTGCAATCCATCATAGAACGTTGCATTTTATGCATAAAATGATGCATTTTGTGCATAAAATGATACATTTTGTGCATAAAATATTGCATAATAAAATATATTATTTTATATTATTTTATACATGTAATGCATCATCATGAGAATTTGCATGATAAAATATATTATTTTCATATAATGCATCATCATGAAAATGTAATATTTTATGATAAAAATGCAACATTTTTGTTCATAAAATGCAAAATTTTATGATGGGTTACAGGTTTCACGTAATAATTAGTTTTCACCGTAACTCATCCATATATATATATATATATATATATATATATATATATATATTAATATGAAAAATTTATTATGTTTTTCATTTTCTTAGCAAAGTGCAGCCTGCAAAATATTTGTTCCAAATTCCAATATGGTTCAATCAAACTATGCTCATTTTAAGATCTTAAAGTATAAATCAGTATTTTCAATATTTCTGTTAGTATTTTTAATAAGAGAGATTGATCAACTTCACACATTGCTTCGTAGCATTATTTGTACGCGCACGTAAACGTTTGCATCGGTAGTTTTTTAGAATAATGAATAATAGTTCCGTCAAAAAAAAAAAGAATAATGAATAATAGTATAATATTCCGTTAAAAAAAGAAAAGAAAGAATAATGGATATTATGCCCGTTGTCCTACTTGACTACTTCCCTTTGATATAAATACTCCTTCCGTCCAATTTTATTAGACTCATTGTCTATTTTCGTTCGTCCTACTTATTAGTCTAATTTTCTAAAATGACAAAGAATATTTGGCTACAATTAATTCGCTCTTCTTATAATTGATTATAGTCATATATTCATTCATTCATTGGTTCATATACTTAATCCCAATGGGACTAATATAAAGGGACAGAGGGAGTATTATGTAACCGAAAAGGTATTGTCGTGATCCGTCATTTGTGTCATTGTGTGTGAGTTCACGTTTGAATTAAGGGAAAAAATAATACCGAGTAATAATTTAGAGAAAGGATATGCTATTCCCCGATTGGTGGACACTTTCGTGGACACTTTTGTCATTTTTTTCACTTTGACATTATTTTATTCGATTTTTTCAATTATTTTATATTCTAATATCATATAATGAATATATAAATCTACAAAATAACTAAAAATTAAAGCTCGATCTGTGCTATTACTCATTTTGTGAAGTTAGAAGGGAAAAAGAATAAACCAAACTTTGATTTTTATTTATTTTGTAGATTTAATAATTTTTATATTAATATTTATGACACTAGAATATAAAACAATTAAAAAAATCGAAAAAAACAATACCAAAATAAAAAAACGATGAAGATGTCCATCAATAGAGGAGTAATATATCAATAATTTACTACTAGAATAGAATAAATCAAATAGTAGTACGCAACTTGCTCAAATTTAATAAATTATAGCTCCACCAAGCATCAAAATCCAATTCAATGTGTTTTAAGTTGCTTCTAAGTTTAATTCCAACCGCTTCATTGTCGATCATTTCTCTTCTCTTACAATACAATTTGATAAAAATATAGTTTTCAATACAATATTACTAATTAATCGTTTAAAAATAAAAAACTAACAAACTGACTTATTGAAACACAGCAAAATTAAAATGCATGTTTCAATGAAGCAAATGTTTATTTTATATATTAAAACAAAGGTTCAAAGTACAAGATATATTGACATGAAAATAATATACTCCCTCCATTTCATTAAAAAAATTCTGTTTTTATTTTATTTTATACATCACTTATATTCAAGAAACATGGTCTTTTTCTATGAAATAGAAAGAGTATAGTTTTGGCATCTCGAAATAACTGTTGAAATGATTGTTCTTTTACAGACATATACTAACTTATTATCTTGTTATACATAATACTACACGACATATTTTTCACTTAATTTATGATATCAAAATAGTATTTTTATTTTAAAGTTTGATAAGAAAATAGTTACAATAACAAGCTTCGGATGTTACATGTTTTACGAAATAAATCCATTATCTAAATTATGAATATGGCCATAAAATTATTGAATGGAGAAACCCAACGTCTACATCCATTCATGTACACTACCCAATATAGTACGCAGCACTCCAAAATTTAATTCTCCAAGAAGAAAAATGGATATGAATAATTATGTCAATCCAATCGAGCAATTTGAAGACCATGCACGCAAGGATATATACATGTATATATGTAAATATATATTATGAAAACAGAATATAAAACTTAATCCAAAGAAAAGAAAATAATGAGTTTGGAATTAGTGTATGCATGATGCATATGATCATTGTTGGTCCCAAAAAGAATTAATTGGTGTAGGGGTGGGAGGAATACACCAATCTCCAACAGTTTTCGAATTTTAATGATAGACCGTGAAAAACAAACTGAGTCTTGTAAACTGACTTGTGAGCTGGGTCAGTAAATTGGTCAGAGTGAGTTCAGTTTGTCCAACTTAGACTATGAACAATTGAGTTTGTCAAATTTAACTTATGTGCGGAAGTTGGTGGTGTAGTTGGAGAAATTCTTTAGAAAATTCTTTAAGTTAAAACCCTCAGTTTGTGGAATGAATGCTTATGCAGTATGCTGGTTAGTTTGATGATAGTTTAATCAATGTAAGAAAAAAGAAGTTTGAGAGAGAGAGAGAGAGAGAGATCGACACACGAGAATTTATCGTGGTTCAGAGATAACCCTCTTACGTCCACGTCAGATCTAACTCGATCTGAAATCCTTTACTTCAGACTATCCTTTCTCTTCTTTATACTGGTTGAGTACCAGCCTTAATCCTCGTCAGTACCTCGACGAAGATCAAACACGAGTTATGGGTCGTGACCCTTACAACTTCCTTACTTACAAAATACGAACTAAAACTGCTAGAATTTTCTAACACAAAGTTTAACACAACTTTGTAGAGAGAAATTACAGACAAGACTTTCTACTCAATAATCTAACCAATGAAATAGTAGAAACAATCTCTAAGCATTACTTGAATAGCATTGAATGTTCAAGTATACTATAACCAGAATTTAGAACTCTCAAAGGAACTCAACACTTGGGAAATAATCTTGATTTCGAGCGTTGAGTGACGGCTTTGAATGCTTGAGAATTCTGCAGCGTTTCGGCTTGATGGCTTAAATTTCCTGTAACAATTCTGGTTGAGGGAAGGAGTATTTATAGGCTCGAATTTGAATTCTACCCATTTGATGTGTCAGATTCGTACACTGACACATTATACTTTATTCCCATTGAGGCAGACCAGTTTACTTCTAAAGATGCAAAGGCCATATCAGGTCAACCCATGTAGGCAGGTTGATGCTGCCTCTTTAATCTGGAGTCTTCAACAATCTTTCTTCAAACTGTGAGTCTTGAACTCTTATAGGCGAGTGTTGAACTCCTTCAATCTGGTTGACTTCAAACTGCGAAACTGAACTTGTTTTGACTATGAATATAAGCATACTAAACTGGCTATACAGATCAGTTTAGTTCTATCAATCTAACTCTGAAAAAGAGTTAAAAACTATCTAAGTGTTGTTTCGATAAATATCATCAAAACTCAAATTGAGTGGGGTTCCCAACCGATACCATCTGTTGTAGTGAGGTGTGAAATCTATTCATTTATATTATTATTTCCAATACTCGAGTGGGGTTCTCAACTGATACCATCTGTTGTAGTGAGGTGTGAAATATATTCATTTATATTATTATTCCCAATACCCCCTTTATTTGTGGGCTCGATTTTCAACTATACCATCTGGTTGAGTGGGGTTCCGAACTGATAGAATTGCATCTCAACTAAAAGCTCGAACTCAAATTGAGTGGGGTTCCCAATTGATACCATATTATTCCCAATACTCGAGTGGGGTTCCCAACTGATACCATCTGTTGTATACTCTGTTGTAGTGAGGTGTATAATCTATTCATTTATATTATTATTTCCAATACTCCCCCTTATCTCGGCGTTAGCCAAAGACTCTGATATCATGATAGAATTTTATCTCAACTAAAAGTTCGAACTTATAGTGAAGTGTGAAATATATTCATTTATATTATTATTCCCAATACCAACAATCATAATTACGTTCCATCTCTCCAACCACCTCACTATGCGTAACATATTATATCATCCCTTATTTTAATTTAATTATTCTATCTTGTATATCTCTAGTGGCTACGTACGTTGTCACGTTCTCATGGTTTCAATCCGTGGACCATCACATTGAACTCTAATTATTCTATTATTCTTTAGTAGACAATTTGTTTTGCGATTGCGTTGCAATAATCAAATGGTCCGTATCGTTTTTTCAGTTAATATCAAATGGCTAAGCAGTCAAATATGTAAAGAGATTAATTTACGGCTATTCAATCGCCTCGCCTCTTCCCAAATGTTAGTACTTAGTTCACTATTCATTCATACGTACTCTATTTGGCTATTCATTTTTTTTGACACTAAAATTAAATAAAAAATACTGTATAAATTAAAAAAATGATTAGGTCCACACTTTTGATTATTTTTCACTAAGTTAAGTGCCTATTTTGGATTCTGCCTCTTTTTTTTTATTATATAAAAACAGAACATTATTTATGGGACATCCTATCAAAAAAGCAAAATGTTATTCATGTGTGTTATCATTTTAAGCAAAATCCAAATAATAGTTGCACTTCCACAGCAATGAAAATGTTAATCTCGCGTATGATTTCGACATTCTCTTCTTTTAAAAAATATAATAAATATTGATGATCCCTAACTCATAGTTAATTAATCTTTAGGATGCATGTGTGTTTTTGCTTTGCTTGTGAAATAGATAACAACTCCATATCTCCAAAATACACGCATTATTCATGATCGATACTTAATGGTCGCAAAATTTACCACATGTGATCTTCTATCCGATCTTCACTACGGTGTACCAATCGATTTTTATGGATTTTTTTTATCTTCAATTTATCAGAATTATGATTTAATCTAACTTTACACACATTGACTAGAGTCTACTATGTACCCTAATATGACCTGATATAATTTCCGTCTGTTTTCATAAGTTGCATTATAATTACGACGTGGGATTAAATTCAATAAATTAATCTCATATCAAATTAAATTGAGACAGACAACTCAATAAATTGGATTCTGAATTATTAATCTCGGGGGAAATGGATAACCATTATTGATCCTCTTTCTTTAAAAAATAAAATTAAAATAAAAAAAAAAACTGAAGACTTCAACATGAACATGGCCTGATTTTACTGGTATATACGTGATTTTAATTAATGATATAGTCAAGAACATCATTAAAGAAGAAGTTAGTTATAATCTTGAAGTACAAAATAAGGTAATACAATTAAAATTGCCCATACAGCAAAGTTTATAACCTGATTTAACAACCAACTAATTGTGTTGATTAAGTGGAAATAATAAATCCTGAAAACTACTTCTCGCTAACCCGTCACCGTCATTAATTAATGGCCGCCACATGATTATATATAATACGATTTTTTTAATGAGTGATTAATTCGTTCGATTTTGATAAACTTTGACTTTGTCACCATCATTAAGTCAAAATTACGAGATTAATTACAGTTTAATTTAGATGGTTGACTCTCCGATACCTGTTAATTAATTAATTAATGGTTGAACGAATTAGGCCAGCATGTTCCTTAACAGATTCAAATTCCACCAAACTATGTACATAGTTACTGTATTTGTTTATTTTATTTTGGCACTGCCAACTAACTTATTAATGAGCCCAAATTATTTGTATGAATAAAAATATTATTTATTTTGTCAAGTGGAATAAATTGTATATGTAGGTCCCGATAAATAGGTCATTGGTGTATGGGGGGGGAAAAAAAATACACCAATTCGCCAACAGTTTTAACTTTAAAAACAAATTCGATCTTACTGAGTAGTCAGCTCAGCTTATCAGTACAGCTCGGTTTATCCAGCTCAGTCAGTAAACTGGTGAGCTTGCTAAACCGAACTGTGTGCGGAAGTTTGGTGGACAGGTTGGCTACCTCTTAGAAAATTCTTTCTTTGATCTGGATCTTTGTGCAGGTTGATTATATCAATGAAGTGCAATGTAATGAAGGTTAGTTGAACATTGTAAGGTCGACTGTAAATAAAAGATAAAGAGAGAGAGATCGAGACAGTCGATTTAGCGTGGTTCGGGAAACGTCCCTACATCCACGTCAGATACCGTCGTATCTGAAATTCCTTACTTCTCTCTTATTTATACTGGCTGAGTACCAGCCTCAACCTTCGTCAATCTTTAGACTTGAGCCGAGCACGAGTTCTGGGTCGTGACCCTTACAACCTTTCATACATTCTTACATACAACCTTGCAGCTAAACTAACAGATTCTTCTTTACTTGGACGAATATGAAGTAAGCTTGTGGAGAGTGTTCTGTGAGGTTCCAGACTCAGAAATCTTGAAGGTCTCAACACTTGGGAAATGGCTTGGATTCGAGTGTTGAGTTTGGCTTTGAAGCGTAAAGATTTCTGGATAGATTTGGCTTTGAAGCTTTGGTTTCCTCTCTCTATTTTTCTCTCTTCCCCGTTTATTTCCCCTTTTTCCCTTCCCTTCAATTGTGGGATGGTTTGAAGTATTTATATGACTCCAATTTGAATTAGAGCCGTTGAAGTTGCAGAGGTGTCATAACCGTACTGCTGACTGGACTTCTAGCCGTTGAGGTTTTCTGTACAGCTTGAACCATCGAGGTTGGCAAGGCACAGCTTAGGTCGGACTGGGAAGGTCGACCTTTTGTACCTCAAGCTGTCTTTGTTTTCTTCAAGCTTGATCTGTGTATTAGAATCTTCATCTTGAGAAGCTGTTGACTAATAGTAGCTTGACTCACAACAGCTTGACTAAGCATATTGGCTTCAGCAGGTTGGCCTAAGCAAGTTGGCCTATGCAGGTTCCTCAGCATGCAGGTTCCTCAGCACACAGGTTCCTTATCATGCAGGTTCCTCAGCATGCAGGTTCCTCAGTATGCAGGTCCCTCTCAGGAGGTTGGCCTCAGCATGCAGGTTCCTCAGCATACAGGTTCCTCAGCATGCAGGTTCCTCAGTGTGCAGGTTCCTCAGTATGCAGGTCCCTCTCAGGAGGTTGGCCTCAGCATGCAGGTTCCTCAGTATGCAGGTTAGCCTCAGCAGGTTACACGAGCATGTTGACTAAGGAACAGGTTGACAGATTGATCTAACTGGGTACAAGGTTGCACTACCAACCTTGATCTTTACATGGAGCAACCTGTCCGAGTTAAGCTTGACTGATCCAAACACAGAGATCAGTCTGTTCCTATCAATCCTATAACTAAGTGTGGTTCCTAATAACATCATCAAAACTAAACTAAACAGGGTTCCCAACAATTTCCCCCTTTTTGATGATGTCGAAACCAACACTTTACAAATAGTTCCTAAAGATAAGAATATAAGATCAATGAACTAAAAGTTCAGCAAGTTGAACTTGCTTTCTGTGCTTTATGCTCTTCCTGCATCTTTCCATGCTCTTTATACATCTTTCTACGCTCTTCCTGCATCTTGATACCACTAGTGCATCTATCCTGCATCTTTCCCCCTTTTTCTACATCTTTCCATGCTCGTTCTACATCTTTCCCCCTTTTCGACATTATCAATAAGGGTCTGTGCTTTCTGGCGAAAAGAAGAGTTCTTTTCCTTGAGCTTGACTTGCTTGGAAAGATCATTGCATTCTCTGTTTCACCCTTAATTGTTGATCTGGTGTTTTACGGATATATCGGCTGGGCTGGCAAAACAGTGATCATTCCCCCTTAAAATGTGTCAAGGTTGATCAGCTTGTCTAGGAGGCTAGCTTGGTTGCGAGATCAGCTTGATTGACTGAGCAGACTGATCAGGTCAACTCTAGAAATAAGCTTAGCTGATCTGTTGCTCTCGATCTGCATCTTGAGACAGCCTTTCCATTATCTTGTTCACCACGATCATCGATTCGATGCACCATCCTTTGGGTTCCCAACAATGAGCTCCTCCGGAAGATCATGTTCTATCTTCCTTGAGTGATCTCTTCTTCATATTATTCAAGTTCAGACTTGATCTTGGGATCCACAAATTTAGAATGAGCTTGAGGGATGAGGTATGGAGCTGATAGACTGATCTGTGAGTAGGGAGTTAATCTGTTATGATTGAGCTGGTGAGGCAGCTCGATGTCCTTGCATCAGTTCCCCCTTGATATGTGATCTGGTTTTGATCAGTTTACTCTTTTGTACCACTTGTTCCTTGTAGCTTTCAAGGCCTCTGAAGCTTGCGATGCGAGCTTTGTCTTTTGCCCTTTGTTTCTTCAGCTCAGCCAAAAACAGCTTCTGCTTGCCTTCATCCGCGCAGTCTTCAGCAGTGTATCCAGCTTCTGCCATGACCCGGATGAGGTTGGATTCAGCCGAAGCTTTCTCTTGAGCAGACAGCTGCTTGGCAGTAGCAGGTTGGGCAGCTGATACAGGTTGAGCAGCTGCAGTTGGCATCACAGGTTGGGGAGGTTGAGCAACTTATGCCTCTTAGCTCTTCCTGTAACCTGTGTCTTCTTACCTTACATTGTAATACCACTTATATTGTGATCTGCTTGTTGATCAATAGAGAGTTTCCTGTACAGACACACAGACTTATTAAAATAACAACAGGTGTTACCTCCACAGTCATGTTTATCTTATTAAGGACTTTAATTGTGCAGCTCATCTTAAAGTACCCTAGAAATACTCCAGAATTTGCTTCGCAATTGAATGTCTTTAATTTAGATTTCCCATTATCGTGAGTGTAACACTAACAGCAACAGAAATTGGAAGTATTAAAGTAGGCTTAGCATTTTGTTGAGATCGGATGCTAAGTGGGAGGTCAAGCTCCCTTGAAGAGGTTGAGGAGCAGGTTGATGGCAATCTGCATGATAAGATGGCTCATCAGCAGCTTAGATTCTCTGATACTTTTGACCTTGATGAGCAGCTTGGAAGAAATCTCGAAAGAGAGACTGCTCATATGAATCACACTGGTACCACCGATCTTGGTAGCCAGCTTGGGTGACTAGAGCTGGTGTTTCCAGCTTGACAATAAGCTTGTTTCAGTCGGCTTTGATCAGATCTGGTATGTTTGACTTGTAGTGACCTGACCTGCCATAACCACAACAAGTACCCCAAAAGTTAGTAGAATTGAAATTCGAGGGATTTACCAGTGCTCTGCTAATCAGAGCGGTCGAGGTTGTGTTTGCCGACTCTGTGCTTGTTCTCGCGATATAACTGCTTATACTTGAGCATTCGAGATTCCAACCTCTCCTGCTTTCTTGTCATCATCACAAGATCTTTCAGCAGTTCGTCCTTCCTAGTGAACTCTTTAGATAAGTTGGGAGGAACATCTTTGGCCAGATCAGCTCGAAATGCAGCATCTTTTTCTTCCCCTTGATACCATTTCCTTTCAGCTTTACTTCCTTTGTTAGAGCAAGCTGGAGCTGATCCATGAATACGAATGATCTCGTACTCATTCCCCATCAAAATGTCAAAAAGCTCTTCGGCTGTGAGCTTATTGAAGTCAGGTCGGTTGGGATGGAGGACAACATACACATGCCAACTTGCTGGGAGGGCACGAATGACCTTGAGATTCAACTCTCGCTGAGTGAATTTGTCCTTTTTGATAGCAGCGATCTTGAGAGTGATCTTCATGAAGCGATCTCTCATCTGCTCCACAGTCTCTCCAGGCAACATCTTGAATTCATTGAAATTGTTGCAGGCCATGGAGAGCTTGTTCTCTTGCGACTCTTCAGATCCTATGCTGAGAGACTTTAAAGTATCCCACATTTCTTTTGCAGTTTGCAGATTTCTGATCTTGGCAAGGTGAACTCCTTTAACTGTGCTTGAGATGAGCGCTTTCGCATAGTTGTCCAGGCTGGCTTCTAATCTTTCCTCGGCAGTGTACTTACGAGGACTCTTGACCACTTGTTTGAACGTGGCCTCGCCTAGAGATTCTCCTTCAATCTGAACCTTTTCTCCGTAGATAAGAGATGATCCATTTTCGATGATATCCCACATGCGAATGTGACGAGTTTGCAGGCACATGCGAATCCTGAAGCTCCAATCTTCATATCCCTGTATAGAAAAATCTTCGCAATTGCGAACAAGTGCAGTTTCCATGATGACAGGTAGATATGAAGGTTACGAAAAGAATTTTCCTAGATCAGTTCAATTTGACCAAAAGTTTTGAAAAGAACTTTTAGTAAACAGATACGATGGTCAAAAGAACCACCGCTCTGATACCACTTGTAGGTCCCGATAAATAGGTCATTGGTGTATGGGGGGGGGGGGAAATACACCAATTCGCCAACAGTTTTAACTTTAAAAACAAAATCGATCTTACTGAGTAGTCAGCTCAGCTTATCAGTACAGCTCGGTTTATCCAGCTCAGTCAGTAAACTGGTGAGCTTGCTAAACCGAACTGTGTGCGGAAGTTTGGTGGACAGGTTGGCTACCTCTTAGAAAATTCTTTCTTTGATCTGGATTTTTGTGCAGGTTGATTATATCAATGAAGTGCAATGTAATGAAGGTTAGTTGAACATTGTAAGGTCGACTGTAAATAAAAGATAAAGAGAGAGAGATCGAGATAGTCGATTTAGCGTGGTTCGGGAAACGTCCCTACATCCACGTCAGATACCGTCGTATCTGAAATTCCTTACTTCTCTCTTATTTATACTGGCTGAGTACCAGCCTCAACCTTCGTCAATCTTTAGACTTGAGCCGAGCACGAGTTCTGGGTCGTGACCCTTACAACCTTTCATACATTCTTACATACAACCTTGCAGCTAAACTAACAGATTCTTCTTTACTTGGACGAATATGAAGTAAGCTTGTGGAGAGTGTTCTGTGAGGTTCCAGACTCAAAAATCTTGAAGGTCTCAACACTTGGGAAATGGCTTGGATTCGAGTGTTGAGTTTGGCTTTGAAGCGTAAAGATTTCTGGATAGATTTGGCTTTGAAGCTTTGGTTTCCTCTCTCTATTTTTCTCTCTTCCCCGTTTATTTCCCCTTTTTCCCTTCCCTTCAATTGTGGGATGGTTTGAAGTATTTATATGACTCCAATTTGAATTAGAGCCGTTGAAGTTGCAGAGGTGTCATAACCGTACTGCTGACTGGACTTCTAGCCGTTGAGGTTTTCTGTACAGCTTGAACCATCGAGGTTGGCAAGGCACAGCTTAGGTCGGACTGGGAAGGTCGACCTTTTGTACCTCAAGCTGTCTTTGTTTTCTTCAAGCTTGATCTGTGTATTAGAATCTTCATCTTGAGAAGCTGTTGACTAATAGTAGCTTGACTCACAACAGCTTGACTAAGCATATTGGCTTCAGCAGGTTGGCCTAAGCAAGTTGGCCTATGCAGGTTCCTCAGCATGCAGGTTCCTCAGCACACAGGTTCCTTATCATGCAGGTTCCTCAGCATGCAGGTTCCTCAGTATGCAGGTCCCTCTCAGGAGGTTGGCCTCAGCATGCAGGTTCCTCAGCATACAAGTTCCTCAGCATGCAGGTTCCTCAGTGTGCAGGTTCCTCAGTATGCAGGTCCCTCTCAGGAGGTTGGCCTCAGCATGCAGGTTCCTCAGTATGCAGGTTAGCCTCAGCAGGTTACACGAGCATGTTGACTAAGGAACAGGTTGACAGATTGATCTAACTGGGTACAAGGTTGCACTACCAACCTTGATCTTTACATGGAGCAACCTGTCCGAGTTAAGCTTGACTGATCCAAACACAGAGATCAGTCTGTTCCTATCAATCCTATAACTAAGTGTGGTTTCTAATAACATCATCAAAACTAAACTAAACAGGGTTCCCAACAGTATAGCCAAACAATATACAATATCCTTATTCAAATTATCAACCGCTTGTCCAATACTGTGACAATATTTGATCAGTCGAGAAATCAACAATTATTAATAAATTCAAAAAAGAAAAGAAAAAGAATATTAAAAAAAAAATCTAAACTTTAAAGAAAAAAGTTCAGAAAAAATTACAGACTGACGCGTTAGGGTTGCATACGATGGTTACATTGGGGGCGAAGTACATTGATTTACTACTCGTTTAATTCAAGCAGAAGAAGTGAATGGAATCAAGTCAATCAAGAGTGTGATAACAATAACTTTTACTTTTACTAAGTGTTTGTTTTAATAATATAAAGGAATACTTGTAAGGGGGGCCGAATAGAATATGTTTCTCTTCAGTTTTTGGGGGTAACAATTTGATAGATTGAGTCAGCTTCAAGTCTCAACCATAATGGATAACTCATTACTCAAATCAAATAACAAGTAATGAAATCAATTAAATGATTCTCTTATGAGGCTTAATAAAAAACTAAACCAAATATGAATTTAGTGAGTAATCATGATATCAACATATACGAAAGATATTTTATCTTGTGGCGAATTTTTAAATGAATTTAGTGAGTAATCATGATATCAACACATACGAATGATATATTATCTTGCGACGAATTTTTGATGCTCACGTTATCTTGTCTCTCTTTGACTAAAAATAGTGAAAAGTAAAAACTGCGTGCATGAAAATGAAAAATTTCCCTCATCTTAATTCTTATCGGGTCGTATTGAACGGAGGAGCCCATCTTCCGTTTACTACAAACGGCGCCAGATATTCGACCCAGCCACCTCGCCTAGATCATTTGGGCCCAGCCCAGCCCATCACCGATTATGTTTCTAAAAGTTATGGCGGGAATTAAAAATATTTGCAATTCGACCCCCAAAATCTCCCGCCAGTCAAAAGGGCGTAGCTGCTTCCCTATATAAACCCTAGCCCTCCACCGCCCGTCAAATTCTTTTAACCCTAACCCTAACCCTAACTGCCGAAGTTTCCCTCCAAAAACTCTGAAATCCAGAATTAATATCCCCATTTCTTCAGTAATCGAGCGAAGATGTTGGAACTTCGGCTGGTGCAGGGGAGCCTATTGAAGAAGGTTCTGGAATCGATCAAGGATCTGGTGAACGATGCGAACTTCGACTGCTCCGCCACCGGCTTCTCGCTCCAGGCCATGGATACCAGCCACGTGGCGCTGGTGGCGCTGCTGCTCCGGTCGGAGGGCTTCGAGCACTACCGCTGCGACCGCAACATCTCCATGGGGATGAACCTCGGTAACATGGCCAAAATGCTTAAATGCGCCGGCAACGACGACATCATCACGTTGAAGGCTGACGACGGCAGCGACACCGTCACCTTCATGTTCGAGAGCCCCAGTATGTTCCGTTCTATCTCTTCCATTTATAGTTTTGATGTTTGTAAGGATAATTTCGCAGTTATATTATCCCCTTCTTCGGATTGGAGTACATATGCCCCAACTTGGTGTCGGTGACGACGGACTTTTTTTTTTTTGTTTTTTTTAATCACGATGGGTTTGAATATTACTGGATGATGATCAGTGTCATGTTTTTAGGCGAGCTGTTCTGTATTTCTGCTTTTAGACTAACTCTCCTGACAAATCTGAAGAAACTGAGGAATATGTGTAATATGATGTCAAGTTTTGAGTGCTTATATACGACCATATAGCATAGTGTTTGGAGCTCTACAGGCAGTATTGGTGTTTAAGTTATAAGTTATGTTGCTCCATAAATTCCCAAATGCGTTGGATGTGCAGAAGCGTAGATATCTTGTGTTAGAATTTGAAATCTGCGTCATAAGTTGTGGTTCTCTTATGCTCTCTTTGTTCTTTGTTCAAGATTGAATGCAATGTTGGGTTTGTTTGCGCTAAAATCCCACTATCTTTCACAGCACAAGATAAGATCTCAGATTTTGAGATGAAGCTCATGGATATTGATAGTGAGCACCTAGGAATTCCTGAATCTGAGTATCATGCTATAGTTCGCATGCCATCTGCTGAGTTTGCAAGAATCTGCAAAGATCTGAGTAGCATTGGTGACACAGGTGAGAATTTGCAAGAATTGCGTGCCAATGTACATACACTATGATGTGATTTTTTAAGATTATGGCCTTAGTGTAATTGCAGTAAGAACTGACATCCTTTGTCTCTGTTGCTTTTAGTTGTCATATCTGTTACAAAGGAAGGAGTAAAGTTCTCCACAAGAGGTGATATAGGTACTGCAAATGTTGTCTGTAGGCAGAACACTACTGTAGACAAGGTAGTTAATTCTTCTTCTCTTCATCAAAATCATGATACCATTAGTGAAAATGGCTGATAACTGATATTTATATTTTCTCTTGCATTTTTCAGCCAGAGGATGCTACTGTGATTGAGATGAATGAGCCAGTATCTCTAACTTTTGCTCTTAGGTATCTCAACTCCTTCTCCAAGGCAACTCCGTTGTCGAACACCGTCACCTTAAGTATGTCCTCAGAGCTTCCTGTGGCGGTTGAGTACAAGATTGCAGAGATGGGCTACATAAGATTCTACCTGGCTCCGAAGATAGAGGAGGATGGGGAAGACGTTAAGCCTTGATCTGATAAATTAGTGACTGTTATCTTGCTGAAACTAATCCACAAGCTCCAGTTACTGTATATCTCTTTGGTGCTTTTGTTCCAAGATTTCTTACTGGTACTTATGTTTGATGGTGTTGCTTTATTTTTCCAAGTATTGCACTCTTGCATCGATGTATTCTGATTTTCTCGAGGGTATTAATGGATATACTATGTGCGTATGTTCATCCTGGTGCTGGGTGCTTTTATTGTTAACATTGCTAGTTTCTAATTTTCTTATTTGGTTGGATAATGATGCGATTGATTGTCCTGTGTAGTTGCTGAAATTCATTTAAAATGTTAATATGTGTAGCAGAAGAAGATTGCGCATATGTTTGTAGCTTTTACTAATGCATTTTATTGTAGTTTTATGCTACATTTTTTATAAGACATACGGTTAACTTTGTTTAGGGATGTCAAAGTCTTTGTTAGTCAAATTGCGTACTTTTGGAAAAAGTGGAGGGGACATGCGGAATTGCTTGGTGTATGTTCAAGGTGAATTTATTATTGTTTTAATAAACTTTTCACTTTGCTTTCCAAGTTAAACTTTGATTGCCACATGTGTAAAAAACACGTGATCCAATGCTTCCTAGGACTAGGAGAGAATGAATTGAAGAAATCTTTACTTGAGTACTAGATTTATAAAATGAGTACTCTATAATACAATTTTAAGATTGAACAATGCAACAATAAACATGGTTGTCAATATGACAAAATTAATGCTAAAAATGACAATTACAAATACTATAATTTTAGTTAGTTTAAAAAGAACAATAAGTGAATAAACATAATTAAAAAGTACACTATTAATTCAGAAAGTCGTTGAATAATCAAGTCACAAAGTAAAGTGAAACAACATAAATCTTGAGATTTTTTTTTTTCCAGAATTTTCTCTTCATTATCTTAATGTTTTTGAGGTGAATTTCTTTTAGTCAGGGTGCGCAGAAACATTCAATCACAAGAGATATAATTCGAGAATTTTTTTTATCAAGAATGTAAACCATGGAAATAGAACTAGCTTTTAATTCTTATCGCCAGCATCACATACAAAATTATACCGGGAACCTATGTTTTCGGGTTGTGGCCGGTGGGCTGCAATAGCTCCATGACCGAGCTGGCTGTGCATCTATCCGAGCTATACTCCATTCTCATAAGTTGAACAATAGGACTAAAAGGAACCGGCTTTGCTGAACAAAAATCATGGTGAATAAAATTTGTGGAAAATGTTAGAAGTGCTTCCAGTCATCACCAGCATAAATTGCTTGATCACCCAGTTCTTCCTCGATTCTGAGCAGCTGCAGATATTTAAAAAAAAAAAAAAAAAAAAAAGAGTTTTAGCTATTATGAGAATCTAGAAAATGATAAAATAAGGTAACAAAGTTTGCAGCTACTGGCAACATTCCATTATCGAAATGCAATCGAGAAGATGAAAGCCTCTTGGATGAAAATAAGGAACTTTCATCGGATGAATTCATGCCCAACACACTAAACTAAGAAAAGTTGATTGGAATCGAGAGCAAGTCATTCATGTCTACCTATAAAAATTACTACTAAATGTTCTTTTTTGAAAGTTAAAAAACTAGATGTTAACCTGATTATACTTGGCTAGTCTCTCCCCACGGCAAGGTGCTCCCGCCTTAATTTGACCAGTGGCAAGGCCAACAGCTATATCAGCTAAGAAAGAATCTTCACTTTCTCCACTTCTCTGAGAGATTACAACTCCCCAATTCGCATCCTTTGCTAACTTGACTGCTTCAATGGCCTCAGTTACAGTTCCCACTTGGTTAACCTGAGCTTTGTTGTAAGAGGAGAGAATAATTGTTATTGAATGAATGAAAAAGCCAACGGAAACTGCAAAACCAGCATCATCAAGCGAGGATAACTCGGATGAAGATCAGCAAATGGAGAGAATGGATTCAGACTGGACAAGCTCATATTCAACTAAGCTACTAGCTTTCTTTCAGAAACAAAATCTTGTGCGAAGACATAATTCTCTTCATTTCCCATGTCGATCTTTTTGCTCGTAGCGCGTCAAGTGAAAATGCAAGGGCATGTCTAAAACAGTCATGAGTTCATTTTTGAAGGTTGTGTAACAACAATTTTCATATAGTGTAAGCCAAATTTTAAATAATATCCAAAGTTACCTTAAGGAGAAGAGCATTGCAAGCTGCCTCCTTTATAGCCCTCTCAATTCGTTTTGAATTTGACATCAACAAGTCATCGCCTACAACCTGAAATGGAAAGCCACTTTGGATCAGTGTGGATACCGTGCACCTAAGCATCCATGCATGTCTGCTTTTCAAAGTGCGATGCCACCTTTCATTACCCAACCACAAAGACACAACTTCAGAGTAATACCAAAATCATTCAAATGAAAGGGACTCACCTCAGTTGGTCTCAAGATCAAACGTTCTAAACAACTATAGACTATTGCCCATGTGCATCACAATCATTTTCAAATACAGTTATCGGGAGTAAAATTAGAGAATCGAGTCAATCGAAATAAGTATTACTGGCATGTATTCAAAAAAGCGGTTTCTGGTGAGTCATTGGAAAATTAGAATGTCTTAGGTCTTAATACTCCCTCCGTCCCAGTTTATTAGTCCCAAGTGCGCACAATAACCAAGGAATTGAGGGAGTAATGGGTAATGGGAACAATTACCAAGGCATTTGTGTGCAATTTTTTTTTCCTTTTTGGGTAATGGGACATCCCAATAAGGAAAATGGGACTAATAAAGTGTGACGGAGGGAGTATATAAACCAAGGGAGGACATAGAGAGAATCTGAATCAACGATACAAGCTTGGTCATACATGTGTTCAAAATATGAACTAGCACGAATTGAGTGAATAGTATGAACTAAAATTGAGTGAATAGTATGAACAAAAAGGTATTAACCAAACTGTACATGCCCAAGTGAAAGCTTGATCTTGCAACTGAACATTTATACACTACAAACAGAAGTACTCCCAACTGAAGCTGTAATTTCACAGAAATCGAGGCTAGGTTTGCACGTTGCCAATTATAATGACTTCAAAAGGATAAATATCCTACCAAGATGCATCAGTAAATATGAGAAACAAACCTGGCAAATTCCAAGATTAGAGAAATATTTTGAGTGCTCCCAGTCTTCCTTATCAAATGGATCTTCAATTGACACAATCGGATAGGCTGAGAGAGTACCAAAATAGGTATAAGAGGAAGAGTGGCAACATGATAAAAGCCTATGTAAATAACCAAATAGCTCTAGTCAAAAGTTCTAAAACAGAAACATGAGCTGCAATAACAAGATCTCTAGAATAATCGTAATACATAGCAAGTATATGAACTCACAGAAAAGTTTATGCTGTGATAGAGATACCTTCACAAAATTCTTTGTACATAGCAATCATTTCCTCCCCTGATTTAAAGTTTTGCTCCGATTTATCTGGTGTTTTGTAATCCAAATCATACTTGGTACCTTTACAAGAAAACAGAAATAACAAATCATTATTTCAAGAACTATATTTAAGCAAATCAACCTAACATAAAGGGCTTATAAATCAGAACAAACATAAAGCCTCTCCAATAGTTTAATCCAGCAAGAATATATTTTTCTGTTTTTAGTCAAGATACGTGGAATAAAATATCACCTATGCAAAATTCAGTGGCAGCAACACCGATTGCTATCTTTATTTTCTCTTTGTATCCTGTTCTTCCAATGGCCTCCTTCACAAAATCCAAGCCTTCTTTCAAGCTGCAAGTTAAAAAACATAAGAAACCAGTCCAGATCAACAGAAGAGCCTGATGAGAGAACTAGCCTGGATATATTAGGAGTGAAACCACCATCTTCTCCAACGTTACATCCATGTGAACCATATCTTTCTGTAATCACAGCCTGAGTAACCAGGACAAGAAGTAACATAAAAATAATAGAAACAAGAGGAAATCAGTTAGAAAATAAACAAATAGGGGTATATGTATACTTTGTTTGTAAAACAAATCATAGAGAAGATATCCATAAAAGTTCACTAATATCCTGAATCATCAATAACATGATAGGTTCTATTGATTGTATGCATACCAAAGCCTTCACACTTGAGGTATCTAAACACATACAAGCACTACCAAGCTTAACAACATATATAATCTACTTGCACACTAGTGTAACAGAAAACTCCATCTGTGTCATTTCGATTTTGAATCAACATCAAATGAAGTCCTTTGATATTGATATCAAATTTGTGAAATGGAATAGGATAGCAGGATACCGAAGAGATGAAATGCTAAAATAGTTACACAACTTAAATTGTATAATATGTCAGGAAAGGCAGAAAACAAAAAGGTTTTCAGCAAATAGATGTATATTGAACATAGAACTTCTTCAGAGATAATACAAAGGTGTAAAGACATCCTTTTTTTCTTCCAGGAAGGATTCACCTTTAAATGATGATAAGTCTCAGCTCCTATTTGCAACGCTTCCTCAAACTTTTTTGCCCCAACAGGGAGGATCATAATTTCCTGATGACATTTAGAAAATATTGTAAGCCACACAAGGGATTAAGGTACATAACATATTCGTATAGCATGCTTTTTAAACTTTAGTAGAATAAAAAGATCTAAATATAGAATAACACTCCAAACATTTCATAAGCTGGTATAGTTGATGCTGTGTACTGGGACAACACATTTACTCCCTTAAACACACACTCAACATCGGGCAGTTACCATTACCAGGGTTATTCAAAGCCATTACATAATAAACTGGGTGGTTTTTAGATTAAGATTAGTTCACATAAGTATATAGACATCACATGCATAACTCAATGATAATTTAAGTTACCTGAATGGCGAGATTGTTCCCAGCATAGCTTCCACCATTTATGAGAGTGAAAGCAGGAACAGGAAGATGATAACTTGTTTTTCCCGCTAGATCAGCAATGTGTTTGTATAATGGGACCTGCATAGAACTTTTAGAATGAAAACAAGATCTATATTCTGTAAGATAAAGGTGCTACATGAGTCAGGAATTATACCTCTTTTTCAGCTGCGCCTGCTCTGCAAGCAGCCATCGAGACTGCTAGGATTGCATTAGCCCCAAGTTCGCCCTATCAAATCAAAAACAAATTATCTTCATTTAGCATTATAAATACAATGTAGCACGTCTTAGAAATGGCAGGGGATCCCATGAAAGTGAGGGTGTCTAAAGCAGATCGCACGCATGATTCAGAACCTCTCCATGCACACATTAGTAAGAATATTAGACAAAATTAGACAGCTGAACACTGTAATGTAGCTACCTTTTTATCTGTCTTGTCCAAGTCTATCATGGCTTGATCAATTTGAACTTGGAGAGTTGGATCCATACCAATTAAAGCTTCAGATATTTTCTCATTTACATTCTTAACAGCTCTACTCACACCATTTCCAAGATACATTCCCTTGTCTCCATCTCGCAATTCAATAGCCTCATACCTGCATATGGAAAGGTCATAGCTCAACTCAACTATCGAGAATTTGCTAAATTCGTCGCATACCGAGCTCAATTTCTACGCGAAGTCACGCCAAGTTCAGACCACATAGCATACAGAAGACTATGGAACTCAGAAATCTAGAAAAGAGTGAAAGGTAGAGAAGAGAGAGAAAGCAGCGCTTACATCGCAGAGGAGGAGCCGCTGGGGGCGGAAGCGCGGAAGAAGCCTTTATTGGTGTACAAATCGACTTCGACGGTGGGGATTCCTCTGCTATCCAGGATTTGCCTGGCTTTAACGTTGGTGATGACGGAGGGGACGGATTTCTTCATGTGATTGGAGATGAAGAGCACGGGATCCGGCGTCTTTGCCCTAACGGCGGCATTGACGGCGTCCTCAATCTTCCGGGAGAGCGTATGCTTGCCCAGATACTCCTGCACAGACATTTCCTTATGCTCGCAGCAATTCAACAATTTGATTGGATTTTCAGCTTTCAAATCTCCTCTTCTCCCGCTTCTGCCCCTGCAACTGCAACTGCAATTGTAAACCAGCGATTGAAATTGGAACGAGGAAAGAGGTAGGATGCTTCTAGATGATCGGAGATTAATCGACGAAGAAATGGGAACAGAACTGGATTCGGATTCGGGGGTTTAAGCAACAAAATTGTTCTTGTTCCTCACAAAATTAAATTTTTCGTTGCCTGCGTTTAATGTAGGTAATTTTTTATTATTTATTTATTTTTTTTGAACGGAAAAGAGTAACAATAATAGGTAAGTAAATTATTATTGTTGTTTTTTATTTTTTTGAGGGAAATAGGAATTTCATTCAACTAAGTTAAGAGATCAGCCATAGCCATACTTTGGAGCCATCTAGGAAAACCTGAGGTCCAAATATAATCAACACCATTGCTAGAAGCTAGTTTAGCTAAACTATGTGCAACATAATTAGCACTACGATACATGTGCTTAATATCATTAATAATACTCTTGTGGGCATCAAGAGTTTCTCTTATTACAGGATCAAGCATTTCAGGGATGTATTCTCCTGCCAAAACTTTCACAGTAAGCACTGAGTCTGAGAAAATCACAACGGGCATGATGTGCTCTGAAAGGCAAAAGTTGACTCCACGGATAGCAGCCGATATTTCGACACTCAATACCGATTCGGGATATGTAATTTTTAAAGAAATGGCAGCCACCAACTTGCCGCATGAGTCTCGAACCACTGCACCAACACCAAATAATTTCCTTGTGAAATCAACATCAGCATCAACATCCATACGAAAGGTCCCCTGATTAGGCGGATGCCAGCTTTTGTCCCCAAGTTGAACACCGAAAGAGAAGGAAACACGCAGGTTTCTTTGCGCCTCTTGAAAAGCAACCAAATAGCATTTTCCACGTTCAACCATATCATCACAAATATGCTTACCTCCATGCTTAGCTTCACATATTTCTCTCCAACAAGTCCACACCGCCGTAACCCAACTTTCATAGTCTATTTTTCCTAATGAATGCCTCAAAAATCTACCAATTTCCATCATTGAGAAAGCAGCACATTCCCAGAGCCACCTCCAGAATTCCGACTTCTTCCAGAGGCCACGTGTGCTTTTGCAAAAAAAGAGTGAGTGCGAAGACGAGGTAAAATCTGCACCACAAAGAAAGCAAATTCCCGAGGGCGGCACATGGCGAGATAGAAGGTTCAGCTCTGTTGGAATAAAATCATTTCGAAGGCGCCACAAAAATATTTTCACTTTTGGTGGGATTTGTAAGCTCCAAACTAAGTGCTTCCACTCATTCCCATCTTTGGAGACACAATTTTCAGGGGGGGTCATAGGAGCTTATCTCCAAAAGATATCCAGATTTCACAGAGTAATGCCCCATCTCTGTGTACTACCAGAAACATGAATCAGACTTCCTATTAACATCCATTGGTGTTTTAAGAACATCTTCCGCAACGAAAGGGTGGAAAACTGCTTCGACCTTGTATCTATCCCATCTTTTCTCCATTGTCATCAGAGTTGAGACACGAGCATTGTCTTCGATTTGAGCTTTCATAGGCAGAAGGCCAGAGGCGATATCAGAAACCCAAGGGTCATAGAGCATGCAAAGTTTTTCACCGTTTGCCACTCGCTATCAAATTCATCTGGATAAAAGTATTTTGCCCCATTGGATAGATCTCCAAATAAATGATGATGATGATGATGATGGTGTCGTATTAGCCTCCATAAAATCAGCATTCCGAAAGTATCTTGCTTTTAAGACTTTAGAGAGCAAGGCATCGAGATGTGTTAAGATTCGCCAAGCTTGCTTGGCTAGCATTGCTTGATTAAAAACCGTGAGGCTCCTGAAGCCCAAACCCCCACACTCCTTTGACCTACAAAGATTTCTCCATCTTGTCCAGTGCATTCTATGTTTATCCACAGTATCACCCCACCAGAAGTTGGCACACAGACGATCAATATCATTGCAGGTAGATATTGGTAGACGAAAGCATCCCATAGTGTAGGTTGGGATTGATCGCTCTACTTTTTGAGGGTATAAGATGCAATGATAATCAATTATAATATAATTGAGTCGAATCCACAAGGAATGTTATGACGTATGAGATTCAAGTAGTAATCTAGCTACCTAATCACTATCCAATCTACCAACTAACATGTTTTTATATTTTTGATTAACTAATAACAATGAAAAGTAAATAACAAGCTTAGAACTTAACTAAACAAGTAACAATTATGCAAATAACAAAAATTCAATAAGGAAATGAAAGTGACTCCAATTATACTTCAACTAGGTCTAAGTGATAGGGATGTAACACTCTAACTAGAATTAGTCTTTTTAATCCAATTTCATGTGGGAAACCTCCTAAGTATAATTCACTCAACTCTCATTGCAATGAAATCAAGTAGATTAATGAAAGGCTTAACTCCTACTAAGATATCAAGCAATTAATTAACTCCCAAGAGCTTATGGAGTTCCTTAACCCTACTATTCTCTAGCATGTAAATCTCTTGATCCTAGCATCTAATCTAAGTCTCCTAAGCATTAGATCAAACACTTGGTATGCAACTATGGTGATCAATCACAATTACATAATAAAACATAGCCCCAAGAGAAATGAACATGAAATTAGAAGGTAAATTCATAGATTAGAGCCTAATCCCATCACTTATCCCTAATCTACATATAATTGGAATCACAAAGAGAACTAGCTAGACATGATTAAGGAAAATGAACCATGGAAAATACATAAAATCATAATCAAAAGATAGATAATTCAATAAGGAACAAAATAGTGGAAGGATATTTAAATCTTCAACATAAATCTTCAACAATTGATGAAAATACCAAAGTAGAAAGAGGAAAATATTTCTAGGGTTCTAAGATGAATATATTAGCTAAAGATACTTAATTGAGTAAGATCTAGGGGTTAAATACATTAAAAGTGAGTTTTGGGTCGAGTTGGACCGAGTTGGTTCGACCAACTCGGTCAAGAAAGGGGGAGAAAACGCCTTGGTGTTGGTGGCGGTCTGGACGGCGGTCCAGCCGGCCGCCGTGTGAACCGCCGTCTGGACCGCCATTTATGCTGCAGCCCGCAGCCGGTCGCCGTTCAAACCGCCGGCCTTCCTTCCCGGTTCGGTTCTTCTCCTTCTCCGGTTCTTCTTTCGGTTCTTTCTTCGATTCTCTCTTTCCTTTCTTCAAACCGGCTTTTGACCTTCGACTTTTACCTCTTGAAGCTCGATTCTTCCTCGTTTCCGGCCCTCGATATTTAGATACTTTAATGCTCTTCCAAATCCTATAAAAATAGATCGAAAATCGAGAGAAGACGAGAAGAATATAAAGTATGCTACAAGTTGAGAAACCCTAGCAATTCTAACACTTAATCACATAAATCGAGCTTCAAACACATACAAAATATACTCAACATGCTCATAAAATACGTGTTAATCAGGGATTGCTTGAATAACAGACTTGAGCAATACCTCTTTCCCTCCCGCAGAAAAGAATTTTGACGACCATCTCGTAAGTTTTTGACTGATCCGATCCCTCACGAACCCAAACTGAAGCTTTTTTTGTCTCATCGAGAATGTTGGAAGTCACAAGAATAGAGCATGTCCAGTGACAACAGTAACCCCAAAGCTTGCTCTCGTTGTCTCAATACGTTCTTGTGGAGTATGGGGGCTGAAAGATGCCGTTGATTTATCGAAGTTGATAAGTTGTCCTAACGCCTTAGGATACAACGATAAGCACCCTTTAATGGCTTCGTTTCCCGTCATGTCCGCCTTAAAAAACAAGAGGCTATCATCTGCAAAAAAACATGTGGCAAATTATGGGGCCTTGTTGCGCAAATCTGATTCATTGAAATAAATTAGCTCTTTCACAGTTTTTAAGTAAATCTGAAAGACCCCGAGCACAATTATTATTGTTGTTGTCATTATTATTATTATTATTAAGTAAATTATTATTATTATGTAAATTATTATTATTCGAGAAAGCAACAGATTAGGCACCAAATAAACAAGAGTAAACACATCTCGAAATATTTACTTAAATTTTGAGCGTTAGACTATTTTGTTAGTTGTCGGGTAAGATGTCCGAATTGAATAGTTATAATTTTACTTTTAATATTTTTCAAAGAAAATGAAAAAAATATAATTAATTTTTCATGAAATCTTACATAACCTTCGGATCGAGAAAAAGCTAGATTAGATCCGAACACAGCCTAATTTAGTTCATGCTCCTTGCCATGAATTTTGCAGCGACGACCCAAAAATGACAATGCGATTCTACAAAAACAAAACTGACAAATCATGCCCTTCAACCAGAATCAAATATAGAAAATTTGATGATTAAATAGAAGCAAAATCAAAAATTTAAAGAAAATTGGTTCATGCTGCTTCTAATATCGGGAAATTTGTACTATTGAAAAAAGATTTTTGACAAAAACACGCGAAAAGAGCCCGCAACATTTTGATAATCTTTGCCGAAAGATTTTGATGCAATCGTATTTGAATTCGGGAAGGGTAAAGTGGAAAACAATAAGAACAATACAAGTTACTCTTTGAACAACTCAATTTTATCCGACTACAACGCTCGGACATATTATCGAAAGAGAACAGTCAAACAATGATGGACTTTCATCTCGTCTATAGGGCTTCCAAGTTTATCAGTTTAGGTTACCAAACACTCATATCATTAAAGATTATTAATCATATTTGGCTTTATCCCATGCATCAGGCACACCCTCAATCCTCAATGTTTAGTTTAAGCCCAATATACAAATTTACCTCAAAGTATTATTTTTTTCTCAAATATTTCAAGAACTTTCATGTTTGCTCAAATATATCTCAAATTATATATAACTATTAAATATTTCACCGGACAAAAATAATTTGCCATAAAATTTACTGAACTTATTGATAAATTCATATAATCAAATAAATAAATCAAATATATTTCGTTATAATCAAAATAAACTTTTTTAACAATATTATAAATAAAACACACGCACTAGCTTTTACTTGTGCTATCAAAAACGTTTATTTAATCAAAGCGTAATAGTTGTAACATTTTTATTTGATTATATCAAGTTCTCAACAAATCTAGTTAAATTTATGGTACAATTTTTTTTGGTTGGAATATATTTGAGTAGATTTATATTATTTGGGATAAATTTGATCAAACATGGAAGATTAGATTAAATTTAGAATAAAATTGATAGTTTAGAATAAATTGACCTTAGCTTAATTTGCATGAACGAACTTCTCCATCCCCGATGCGATGACAATCGAAGTATTTGACAAGGTTTTAAACTAGTACTACTATTTTTTTTTTATTTTTTTTTGCAAGAGAAGTAAAAATTAGAATTATACTATACTATATATAATCCCAGTATGTATATTGATGAGGAAAAAAATGAAGATTATTAGTGATAGGCTGCTCCTTGATAAGGCCCAAAATGAACGTGGGATTCAATGAAGTGAATTTGCTGTCGAAATGAGATGAGCCTATCATAAATTACTAGTACTAAGTAACATTTAAAAACCTTGATTATTATTTTTCTAAAATTTTAACAAACACGTGACTTGAAACGCCAACCTAGTTGTCGTAGGGGCGTGTCTCACCCATTGAACTGCATTTGTTACTAATACTCTAAGGGTCCGTTTGGTAGCAATACCAAGAAAATGACAGATAAGAAAATGTGTAATAAGTTGAGATAAAAAAAATATGATAAGTTGGGATAAGAAATATATTGTGTGTTTGGTACAAACATAGATATCTTGGATTGTGTATTTGGTAATAGTTTTAAATCAAGATAAAATTACAAAAGTACGAAATTACCCTTGAAAATAAAAAATTAATAATTAAAATTGAAAATAAAAATTGATAATTAAAAATAAAAAATTAAAATTGAAAATAAAAAATTGATAATTAAAATTGAACAATACTTATCACGACTTATGACAGGGTAGAGGCGGGATAGTATATGCAAATGTAACAGTGAATTTAGTCTGGGCCTAAGCAATTTCGCGGGCCGTTAAGATTATTTCTCGGATACCAAACACTGTATAAACTGAGATAAACATACTTATCTAGCATTTTCTCAGCTACCAAACGGACCCTAAACTTATTGGATCGGTGTTCTTAAGAAAACGTATATATAAAAAATAGAAGGATGCTATGGATTTTCTACCCTATTTAAATATTATAATGTAAAAATTACCTTGTAAACATAAATTTTATGTATTTAATAAATAAATACAAAATTGCGTACAAATCAAAATATATGGATTGATTTATATATTTGCGGTACAATCTCTATATAATCCTCTGATTCTTCCCTTCAATTTGCTTATTGAATGATATTTGGGCAGCTTCCGAAATTTGAGGAGAATTTAGTACTCCTCGATCTCCTTAGACTTGACTTTTACAACGTAGACACGGATGACTTTCGTCTTATTTCCGAGTCACACGTTGGACTTGAGCTTCGAACAATATAAAGCTGATGTCGGAGGACTTTCGTCTTATTTCCGAATCAAAAGCGGATTGAGAGACTTTCCGTATAGAATACAATCGTATCCAACAAAGAAAGCCTTGAATATGACAGAGAAATCGAAGGAAGCCTTTGAATATTAGAGAGAAATTTGTAGCGAATTCTAACTCCAATTCTCGAGTTTATGATTATGATTTCTGGTGTGATTTTAAAGTGAATGGAGAGCTCCATTTATAGGTGTAGAAGGAGCAGGCTTGGTGGGCTTTTGAGCTCCATAGTAGGCTTTGATGATGAGGTGTCACAATTCTATTGACTCTCAAATATTGATATATATCAATAAACGATTAACTTGTTGCCAAAGAAATATATCTACATCTTAAATATCTTTATTATTAAATACTACCTCCATCCCACCTAAAACTCGTACTAGGTTTCGGTAGAAAAGCATGTCGAAATGTCAAAAAGTAAATGGGACAATTAGGTGGGATGGAGGATAGTATATTATTTTAATTTAGATTTCATAAGATTCTAAATCAAATAAACATATAATCAAATAAATATATTTATTTTCTTTTCTTTTTTTTTTTCCTTAAAATTTTGGTGCCTACATACCCACATAAATCATGTAATTGTAAAAGTACCCTTACACATTAAAAAAAAAAATAGATGTTGGACCCACCTGAAGACAATACTGTTTTGTGGTTTTTGGAGAAAATTAGCCGTCGTCTTTTTTTTTTGTTTTTTTTATCAGTGGGGCCCACTCAAAATTAGGGATGTCTCTCGTGAAGCTCCGGCCCAGATAAGATGTGTGTGTCGTGTAGTATATGTTTGGAATATTAATGATTCTTCATGCCACCCCATAATCAATATATATGACTAAACCCTAATGAAGAAAACACAATACAAACTCACCCTCCCTCAACAAAAAAAGAAAAAGAAAATACTCTCAGCATAATACTCTCCTACTCGACTCCAATTCTGCTCAAACCCTCCTCTCCCAACCGAGAAACGAGCAACTAACAACTCGAACAAAGCCTTGGAACTTGGAAAGGTGTGTGAGATGTGTGTGTGTCGGTGTGTGTTGGACGAATTTTGTTTTTTTTTTTTTGTTTTTTGTTTTGGTTTTTTCCTTTTGTCATGAACATCTTTTATTCTCTCCCTCTTTATAGTAAACCCACCCCACCCGACTAAACCCTACACCCATACTCAACACTCCCTCACTACTCCATACTAAACCCTACATATTCAACTCTCCCTCCTCCATTATTTTCTCCCACTCTGGCAACCACCCTCCCCACCGACTGACGGATAAACTTCATTCCACCGGAGTGATGTCGGCACAATACGTAATCGATCATGACCACAAGGACCACTTTATCTTGCCGGAAATCGAACCGGGGATCTCCATCGAAGTAATACCACGACGATTATTTGTATGATTTAAAAAATATAGTATTAATTTTTTTTTATATTTTGGTTATGAATTTAAATTGTATTATTTGTTATGAATTTAATTAGAATTTATTGGGCATCTCGATTTATTTGTTACGCGAGTTATTTGTTATGATTTGTTACCAATTGTATTAAATTGTATTTTTTGGATGTTAAATGTATTATTTGTTATGAATTTAAATTGTATTATTTGGTATGATTTAAATTGTATTAAATGTGGATATCGATTTATTTGTTACCAATTATTTGTTATGATTTGTTACCAATTATATTAAATTGTATTTTTGGGATGTCTAAATGTATTATTTGTTATGAATTTAATTCAAAATTAGTACAAATTTGTAATGTTTGAAATACTAAATTTATATTTAGGTTCAGAAAAAAAAGAGAAAAATTTGGGTATGGTCGGCCGGTCGATCGGACGCCAGAAAATGGCCGTCCGGTCGTATATTCCGGTCGCCGAAAAATCACTTTTCCGGCGATCGGATGGACCGGCCGACTATACCAAAAATTTCTTTTTTTTCTAAGTTTGTATTTTTTATCTCAAAAAAATTTATGCTTAGGAAATATTTTAAAGAATTATTTTGATAATTAATTGATTATGATTTTGTTTAAATTAATTCTCTTAAGTGATTTAATTAGAAATATTCATATATTTGTATTGTTTGAAATATTAAAATTTATATTTAGTTCAGAAAAAAAAAATTGGGTATGGCCGGCCGGTCTATCGGACGCCAGGAAATGGCCGTCCGGTTGTATAGTCCGGTCACCGGAAAATTACTTTTCCGGCGATCGGATGGACCGGCCAGCTATACCAAAAATTTTATTTTATTTTTCTAAGTTTGTATTGTTTATCTCAAAAAAAATTATGCTTAGGAAATATTTTAAAGATTTATTTTGATAATTAATTGATTATGATTTTGTTTAAATTAATTCTCTTAAGTGATTTAATAAGAAATATTCATATATTTGTATTTTTTGAAATATTAAAATTTATATTAAGGTTAAGAAAAAAAAGAAAAAATTTGGGTATGGCCGGCCGGTCAATCGGACGCCGGAAAATGGCCGTCCGGTCGTATATTCCGTTCGCCGAAAAATCACTTTTTCGGCGATCCGATGGACCGGCCGGCTATGCCCGAAAATTGCTCTTTTTGTTTTCTTAGTATTGTTAATTAATCATATGTATTTTATAATTTTATTAATTCATTTATTAATTTTTGTTTGAAATTAATTAATTATTATTTTATTTAAATTAATTAATTATGTAAATAATCATTTGGTTAATTTAAATTTATTTTGTTTTACAGGATTCTCCGGCGCCATGGTACCGTCGAAGCTATTTGATCAACCGGAGATTTGATGTCGGCAACTATTATAGGGTTAAAATTTTGGAAGATATAAAGTTCGCACTGACCGAGGCATATACATGTGGTGAATTGGTCGATCAGTTTCAGTTGGGACTTTTCGGACATTTGCTCGATTGGGAGCCGGGGCAAAACAGTAAACCCTTGCTCCACTCCGTGTTATCTCGAGCTGTCGTTACAGAGGTGGGAATTTGGTTCCACATTAGAGGCCAGTACGTAGAGTACACCGTTCAGGACCACGCTCTGATCACAGAGTTGAGATTTGGCCCTACAGATTTTGATCCTAGGATTCAGAGGGAGCCAAGGGCATCGCGTTTTTTTCAAGACGTCTGTGGCGGCCATGGTCAGAAGGCGGCATTGTTGCACTCCCATTTGTTGACACTCAAGTCTAACAATGATCCAGACGGGCAACTTCGTTTGAAGCTGGCGAACTTGTTGATGGCCAATTATTTTATCCTCGGTCATGACGGGCAGGCTCCACCCCACCAGTGGTTGTGGGAGTTGATCGACGACACTGATGAGTCCAATTCTTTTCCTTGGGGTGCATACTCCTACAAGACCTTGCAGTATGTAGGTCCCAATAAATAGATATTGGTGTATGGGGGGGGAGGGAAATACACCAATTAGCCAACAGTTTTGACTTTTCAAAACAATTTGATCTTACTAAGTCGTCACTTCAGTTTATCAGAGCAGTTTAATTTTTCCAGCTCAAACAGTGAACTGCTGAGCTTGCAAAACTAACCTGCGTGCGGAAGTTTGGTGGAAAGGTTGACTAACAGTTTTCAAAATAGTTTTAGAAAAGACTTCAGTTCATCAATAGTTTATGCAAGACAAGTTGCAGTGATGCAGGTTGTGAACATGTAAACTGTGTAAATAAAGATGGAAGAATAAATAGCGAGAGAAACACGAGGAGTTTTTATCGTGGTTCGGAGTAAACAGCTCCTACGTCCACGCCAGATCCCGTCGAATCTGTAATCCCTTAACTTGAGATTTTTCGCTCCTTTTAACACTGGTGGAGGTTCCAAATTCAAGTCTCTCTTTAGACTGAATCTAGCACGAATCTTGAGTCGTGTCTCTTCTAACTTTACATACAAACTTACATACAATCTTACTAATGCTAAACAACTAGCAATGATAACCAAACTGGAAAGCTGTGAAAAACTATCACCGTTTGGAATACAACTCTATCAACTACACTGAATATCAACAGTGATGGTAGTGAGAGTGTGGATTGTGTTCTAGTAAGACAGATTCTAGAAAGAATAGAAATCTACAAAGATCAACACTTGGGAAAACTCTAGTGATTTCGAGTGTTGATTGTGTGAATATTTAGCTTGAGATTTCTGCAGCGTTTCAGCTTGTAATTTGAGTTTCCCGTATCTTCTTTCTGGAATGACTTGAGGTATTTATAGAGAAGCATTTGAAATAGAGTCATTGTATATGTCAGGATATGCAGAACCGTACACTGACACAATTATAGACGATGAGTTGAGGACAGGTTCCTCAGCCACAGCTCAGGTTGGACTTTGCAGGCCAAGCTTCCTATACCTCGAGTTGTCTTCAGTCTTCTGTAATCTTCGAGTATGGTTAGAGCAGATTACATAGACATTACATAAAGGAACATTATGACAGGTTTGAGTAGATTAGGTACAAGGTTGCACTACCAACCTTGACCTTTACATAGAGACCTGTCCGGGTTAAGCTTGACTGATCCAAACACGGAGACCAGTCTGCTCCATTTAAAATCTATTGTCTAAGTGTGGTTTCTAATAGCATTATCAAAACTTAGTTCAAAGGAAAAAGGTTCCCAACACAGTACTACTTGATGACGTTTCAGGCGAGGTCTAGGAAGTATCACATTTATGGGCCGGCATGGGCACTGATGATCTGGGCTTACGAGGTGATGCCAGGGTTCGGTGAGCAATTTGCAGTTTGGGCTTCCACGACGGACGTGCCGAGGTATCTCAGATGGAGATTCCGCAATACTTTTAGCGGCGTGTCCGATGCAGAGCTGTACGCGCCGTTCGATGATGAGGGAAGTATTACCAGGATCGAGCCGGAAGATAACGAGATTGAAGAAAGTTACTTTCGATCGGTACTTCAACCGGGGGCCTTACTAGTGAAGTTTCACGTGCCGAAGACTTCGTACATTGTCGACGAACGCCCCCGTGTACATTGAGCTGATCCCGGGTCCCAGCATGCCGTTGGAGATTCCTACGAGGGACCTCAACGTAGACGGAGTTCCCGGTCTACGAAATTTGCCTGATCTCTAGCTGAGGAAGGTACATCTTCATCCCGGCACCAACGTGGTACTGGAGTCGACTTCGGTCAGGGTTCTCAAAGCAGGAGTGGTGGGCAGGAGCATTCTCTTCCCGAGATATCTAGGGAGGACTTGGTCAGTATTGTAGAGGACGTCACTCGTCGCGAAAACGAGCGCACTATGCAAACAATGAGGCAAGAGTACAAGGCAAGGGAAAAAAACCTCATGACAAAGGTAAAGAAGTGGCTCGGTAAGGGAATCACGAAGGGCATTGATATCGTGAGCTGCGGGACTTCCTCTATTTCCACTCCAGTTCACTCGCCCCGACGTTTGAGCCCACCCCTCAACGTTTTCTCAACACGGGCATCAGATTATGCAGCCACTGCTGTTTCGACGAGCCCTGAAGCGATCGAGCCCCTTGAGCCTGCAGGTGCTCGAACAGACACCTCTCTCTCTCTCTACACAAGTGCCTTCACTAACCCCTACATTGGCCACGACCCGAGCACTGTAGACCCTTCGGCATTCACTTTCATTTTCGGGCAGGTATGATATATCAGAGTGTTGTCTTTCTTTCACATTTAGTTTTATTGAATTTCGTGTTTCGTGCATGCTTATTCGAATATTCATGTATCGTACAAGACACTCAATTCTTGCCGATCATTATTAGCGGGCCCTTTTCGACCTACATTCCTCCGTTCGGTCAGAGTTATGTACCGATTCCCGAAGATACACATGAACCGTCGAGGAACTCTATGCCCGAGTTCTCATCCAGCACACCTATTTTCTCGACTCCAATCCCAAACATTATGATTCGTGAACAGCTGAGACGTGCTTCGTCAGTCGAGCTTGGGCAGGTATTTATCTATTGCTATATTATACATATTCATTAATTATGTCTACAATACATATACTTTGGATTACCTTATTAGTATATTAAAATTTCCTCACATCTCATGTAGTCTACGAGATCGAGGACTAGTGGATCAGAGAGAAAGAAATCCCAGCTCCTAAAAAGTCAAAGCAACGGAGTGGTGCTTCTGGCGCTTGAGGGAGTAGAAGTACATATTTGCAGCCCACAATGCCGGCTTGGCCCCATATGGACGTGGTGAGGGATTGGAAGGCATTTCTTGCTGACAGGACGGAAGAAAAAACTATCAGCATCTTAGATGCATCAGAAGATTTGACCCGTGACCATTTCGCAGCGATTATTGTGAAGAATGGGAAGTGGGATATCTTGGTACGCAAAATACACCTTAATTGAATTTTAAAATCATTTTAATTTAATAGTCGCACTTGTGGTTCTAACACATATGTGTTCACTGCGCAGACTTTGGAACTGGCCTTAATGTCCTTCCGCCAAAAAATTAAAAGTGGCCCCGATGTTTATCCTTATTGGCAGGATGGAGGACTGATCATATGCCCTACATTCGTCATCGTAATATTGTTAATTTTATATGTCCTTTGACATCTTTAACTGCCGTCTAATTTCGCTGATTATTTATACTAATATGTATATATTGTTCATGATTGTAGATGGATCTTAAAGCGGACTATAACGCCTTGCTTGAAGAGGCACAAGAGGTTTTTTCTCAACCTAAATATGAATTTTAACATTACAAACACTACATATTTGTACTAATTTCGAATTTAATCACATAAAAAATTAATTTAAACAAAATAATAATCAATTAATTTAAAAAAAAAATCAATAAACGAATTATTAAACATATAAAATACATGTGATTAATGAGCCATACTAAAAAAAAAAGTGAAATTTTTGGGCATAGCCAGCCCGGTCCATCCGGTGGTCGGAACCGGAATACACGGTCGGATGGCCTTTTTCCGGCGTCGGATTTACCGGTTGGCTATGCCTGAATTTTTCTCTTTTTTTCTTAATCTAAATATAAAATTTTCAATTACAAACACTACAAATTTCTAATAATTTCGAATTTAATCACATAAAAAAATTAATTTAAACAAAATAATAATTAATTAATTAAAAAAAATCAATAAACGAATTACTAAACATATAAAATACACATGATTAATTATCCATACTAAGAAAAAAAATGAAATTTTTGGGCATAGCTGGCCGGTCCATCCAGTGGCCGGAAAAGTAATTTTTCCGGCAACCGTAATACACGGCCGGACGACCTTTTTTCCGGCGTCGGATTGACCGGCCGGCTATGCCTGAATTTTTTTCTTAATCTAAATATAAATTTTTCAATTACAAACACTACAAATTTCTAATAATTTCAAATTAAATATGATATGTTAAGAAAATTCAATTAATTTTTAAAATAAATACATAAACTACTTACTAAGCATAAAAATTCGATATTATACGATTACCTATATTATTGGATAATCCGAAAATACAATGAAGCAATATGGCTCGATATCCTCCTCAGTTAATCGCTCGTCTTCCTCTTCCTCAGCTCAAAACTTCTTCTCAGAATAATTATTTCAGTGAGAGTTGGTTTTTTTTTTTTTTGAATTCCCTAGCAATTTCAGTGTGGTATATATTGAGTTTCGTGTGTTGTGGTTGACATATAATACCAAAAAATACTACTGTTTTGTCTGTGATATAACATAATAAAATTAAATTATTTGTCAAAATTGTGTACTGAAGCATTCAGCATGCACACTGTTGGTAATGTGCATGCATGCATAATAATAGAGCCGTCACTTCTCACAAGTCTTCATCATTAGTTAATAATGGACTAGTTTTAAATATATAAGGTGAGACCCATTACACATTAAATTAATAAGAAGAGTAGTTTTTACATTTCTTTATTTAGAAGGATAATTTTTACATAATAATTTTTAAAAGGGTAATTTTATTTATTCTGAGAAAATAGAAATGTTCATTTGTGTTTAAGACTGACGTGACAACATCATGTCAATGATTTTTCTCTTTATTTTTTGGTTAGTTTTTTTTTTAATTTATTTTTATAAAGTATATTAATAATAATTTTTCTTACACATAATACTGACACCTTAACTATTGACACATTAAACATATCCAAGATTAGTGGGAGATTATGATTGATATAAAGGAATATTACCTTCATAATTTTACTACCTCCATCCCATGTAATTGTCCCACTTTGACAGGGCACAATAACCAAAGAAAGAAGAAATATGTAGCTATAATTAATTATGAGGAGAAAGAATTAATTATAGCTACAATTTTTTTACCATATAAGAAAATGGGACAATTATATGGGACGGACTAAAATGTCAAATGAGATAATTAAGTGGGATGAATGTAGTATTTCATACGGAATACTATTATTTTTCCTTGAAAGGTCAAACATATTTCCTTAGACATGAAAAGTAGACTCTGGATACAAAAGCAATAGTTGATAAGTCTAAGTTATCCAGAATGAATTAGTATCGTGCCCAATAATTGGAAGCTTTTTAGCTAGAACTAGAAGTAGAATACATCATCTTAAAATTTCTCCGTCCAAAGGTTCTTATAACGTCTCTATAATATTTATTGCAAGTTGAAAAATTATTATAACATCTACAAATTGAACAAAACACAAAATTGTCACAATAAACTGCACTACAATATAAGATCTTCCAAATAATCAAATGAAAGGCCTTATTCAGTTATTCTCTACATAAATCAAGTCCCTAATTTTTTTTATCTATAAATTAAAGATCGCGGTTCACCGCCTGCACACAAAAACGACAACTGATAAAAATCATAATCACAATTTCCAGCTATCAAACTATACATGTATAGGCGGCAGCCTTCCGATCATTATTCGCATCAACGACTGTGCGACGACGAATCGTGATAAGTATCATACGACGTCGTCCTCGTGGAAGCGCCCGGTGCAGCAGAAACAAACAAGTCCGATAAGTAATTGTTCAAATCTTCAGGGGCGTATCTGACAATTGACTCGATTCCGAATCGGAATGCGCTGGCGTAGTCCTCTCGATGCTTGAGGTAAAAGGTCCGATAAGCCGGGACGACTCTTCTCGCTAATGAAATCTTCACATGGTCCCGTAGACTCGGGTCGGGTATGACCCATGAAGTCTGCTTCTTGTACGCCTCTTCGAAAGCTGCGTTGAACCGTCCGAAGTGTTCCGTCACTTGTTCGGAAGAGATCTCGGCCGTTGGATCTTCGGGTAACGAAGAGAACACTTTACTCCATCCCATCCGCTCGTAATTGCCCAAGTATTTGCTCACCTTTTGTCGGTTTTCGTGGACCCATTCCGGTCCCATCAGGAGCCCCAATTTCGAGTTCCGGACCTTGGAAACGACGTAGTTTAGGTTGTTCGCCAAGAACAAGTAGGACAATGCGACGTCGTTGTACATCACCGCCTTTCCGTCGAGCTTGCAGAGGAGGACGAGAATCAGCCACGCCAGCTTGGTGGTGATCGCCGCCACGCAGGGATCGTCGGCCAACGGTGAGATGGGGCTGGAGAAGAATGTCTGCGGCAGCGGCGTCTCCGCCGCAACCGACCAGTCCGCCAAGATGACGGAGAGAGGTCCGCTGTAATCGGCGAGGAAAACGAGGTAGTTCATCACGTACCGCGTCAGCGGATGGACGCCGCCGCCGGGCGGCGTTTTCGAAGTATCCTTCTGAATTGCCGCCTCGAATTGCACCAGTATGGTTCTCACCGCTTCACCGAGCTTCACCAGCGCCGCCTCTGCCTCGACCCTCACTACCGCCACCGAATCGTGAGAGAAGGTCGCCTCAATCTCCGGCCACAGATCGGAAATCGCCTCGAATAGATCGAGAGCGCGGAACATTTTCTCCGGCGATAAGATCTTCTTGTTCCTCCCGAAGACTTCCGGGAAACTGAACAGCCTCAACGCCGCATCTCTGGAGATCTCGGTGAAGCACGATTCGGCAATCTTCTCCGACGAGGAGAAGACGATGTCGCAGAGGATTCTCTCGCCGCAAAATAAGGTTTTCACCGCAACTTTAACGGCGTGAAGCCAGTTCTTAATTTTCTGCTCCAGAACGTCCCAATCCATTTTTTGCATCTGGTGAAGGCTGAATTTCTCAACTCCTAGATAATACAGAGTCTCGTCAATTATCGATTTTCTGATGAGTTTGTATATATTGATGCACTCTTTCGCATAACCAGACGAAATCATACAGTCGGCGATGTTCTTCAAATCCACCATAGCCACATCTGCCTCCGCGCTCACGCCGCGAGGCGGTGTACGCGGCGGCGTTTGCAACGGCGAGCGCGGCGGCGTGGCGCTCCCCTCTCCTTCGTCAGAAATTTCATCTTCGTAGTAGTAGTCCGTAATGCTGGATCGGGCCGAAGCCCTGGACGAGCGGGTCGAATTGGAAACAGATTCGGAATCGAGATTCTTCCTGTTAGCCGATAGAGTGACATAGAACTCCTTCTCCAATCTCTTGATGGCGATCTGCATCAGGTTCTGAGCTCGGATGAGCTGATCTCCGCTGGAGCTCATCTTCATGTAGTAGTGCATCGCCTGCTGCAGGCCGCTCACAGCTTCGAGAAATCTTTTTCCTTCGCTTCTGTCATTGACGAACAGGGAAGAGAATTCCTCGTGCCTGTGAGCGTCGATGCTCCATCTCGTGATTAAGGCCTCGGCGTGGTCGAGGTTTTCCTCCATCATGGTGTCGGAGAAGGTGTGGTGGGTAGGAAGACGAAGAGGCAGAGGCAGAGGTGCTGCCGGAAGAAGAATGATTTGACGGCGAAGCAGCCCTCTTGGAAAACATTGAACCCTTCATTTTCAATTTGGATTGATTGGTAATAAGAAATTCAGCTTATTAAATTTCAATGGGATGATGATTGTGTTGGAGAGGAACAAGTAATCGAGTAAAAGAGTTGAAAATGAGTTTCTGGTGATTTATTGTTGGTTGAGAATAGAATTATTGATTAGGATAAAATCAGATAAATCAGAGGGAGGAAGAGAGGGTATATATAGAGGGAGAAAAGTGGGTTTGACCGTTGAGGGTTGAAAACGCGGTGTGGGTTTGACCTCTTTGAAAATTATTTTTTCTTTTTCGTATTCCTTCTAGCAAGCAAAAGGGAGAATAGTCACAGTAGTAATAATCTGGGGACAAAATCGAAGGCGAAAGGTGGGCGTTATGGTCTTGTATTTTAGCAAGGCGATGATTACCATGGGACGTGATGCGACGACGTTTATGTTAACAAGGAAGTTTTACCAGGTTGTCGCAAGCTGCAATTTCGACTGAGTTTCGTAAAAACTTATAAGGTGCAAAGAGCCAAGAACTAAGATTTGTAAACGCAATCGGCGTTGACTGGGTTTATGATTTTAAGTCATAAACAAAATCTCGTAAATCTGTTGGCATGCATTCCTCAGTAAATTGTCAACTGCCTCTCTATACTCAGAATCAGATCATAGTAATAAGTCTATTACATTTTCCAAATAAAGTAAATATCAGTGCGTTTGACCATTTCTTGATTCCTGCAATGATTATTTGATAATCATCTTCCCACGTCTTCACAATTACTACATGAAATCTACCTTAGTATTGTTTAAGTTGGAATTATTGATCCGGATCAAATTGACTAATCCTTCTTTCTTTTTCACTATTAAAGATCATTTAATTAATAGCAATAGTTTATGGGTGAGTGATAGCAATGTCGGCATGTGAATCGATTGAAATATGGATTGCCTTGAGTTAGACACCAAAGCTTCACTTTCAAGGGGAAAAAAAAAAACTCTTCTCGAATATTTCTTCCATTCCAATTGAAACGATCTATTTATTTTAGATATATATTCTGGTGAAGATATAAAGTGATTAAAAAAAAAGTATGATCCAATTATTGCCAAAAAATATATATATATATATATATATATATATATAGTATATCATGTGGAACACCCCAATAAAAAAAAAACATGTATATAAAATGGGATTTATCAATGATGTGCAAATACTTAGACGTAGATCGTTCATAAGAACAACCTAACCAATGAAATCGAAAAATGAGTTCTCGTAGTATAATAATCGAGATTGTCATAATCCAAATGCTTATCGTAACTATTTTAAGATGTACTATAGTTCTTAATAAACGATCATTTATGCGTCAAAAAAGATAAATAAATAAATAAACGATCATTTATAACAAAATATTTACAAAATGCCTTTTGTAGGAATATATACACATTTCTAAAATGATAAGTGAAAGAAATTAATTTTCTAAACTGATCAAATAAGATTCCTCCATTTTATTTATTAAAAAAGAAAGAAAGAAAGAGATAGAGAGAAAGAGAAACTCTAAATATGTAGATGAGTGCAAGGGATTTTACTTTTAGGGGGTGTAAGACTGTAAGTTACTACACCCACTCCTCATATTTTATTATTTTATTAATATAAAATATATTGTATTAATATAGAAAAATGATATGCTACTCATCTAATGGTGTGCAACTTCGTGTGCAATTTTATTGTTTCTTCGATTTAGCATTATTTTGTTTGATTTTTTTGATTATTTTATATCTATTATCATATAAATTAATGTAGAAATTATTAAATCTACAAAATAAATAAAAATCAAAGCTCGATTTGTCATATTACTCATTTTTTTACGTTAGAAGGAAAAAAGAACAAATCGAGCTTTGATTTTTAGTTATTTTGTTGATTTAATAATTTCTATATTGATGTCTATGATACTAGAATATAAAACAATCGAACAAAATCGAATAAAATAATGTCAAATCAAAAAAATGATGAAGGTGTCCACTATTAGGTGAGTAGCATATCATTTCTCTATTAATATACTCCATCCGCCCAACTTCAATGGTCCTGTTGTTTTTCGGCACGAGATTTTAGGAGAATGTGTTTAGAGATAAAATATAATGCTTAATATTTTAATGCAAATTTCATTATTTTAAATCTAGGGCATCATAGATATACAAAAACATATTGATGTCTGATCTTAAATGAAAGATCGTATCAAGACTTTTAATTTGATATAAAAATCGTAGAAATCGGAAAACAAACGAGCAAGTTATGATAGTTTAAATCTTTTCAATTTAAATTATATTGGGATACGTGCTAAGAGGTGAGTGGATGATGAAATGATTAGTAATTCATTTAATGGACTAATTCTTTCCCTTTAAGAAACATGATTAATGAAATGAGACGGCCCAATATAATATAAATGACTATTAAAGTGAAACAGAGAAATTAATATTTATATGAGAGAGAATAATATTATATATGAGAAATGAGTGCACTAAATGTATATGTAGACAAGAATTTCCCGAGTGCAAGTTCATTATTGCCTTCCCTCAGGTAAGGACCGGTCAACCATAGTAAAGTAGTTTATTTATTTATTTGACACCACATTGTTTATTACTCCTTTCGTTATGGCCTTTGTGGCTTGATTTTTAATATAAAATAAAAAAATGGATATATGGTTGATAATTTTTTTTAAGGAGTATAAAGATTACTACAGAGAAAGTGAATGAATAAGTGGTGATTTTCTTTTATTGTTAATAATGAAAAGAGAAGGATTTTAGAATATAAAAGGTGTAGGTAGAAGTCCATGTACTAAAATTGAATTATCAAACTTTTTATGAATGCCAAACGAAAAGAATATCAAACTGTCCGTGATTTGTGGAGTATTTTGTTTTTTTTATAATGCGAAAGAGTCGTTATCCATCAAAATAATTGGTTATGTTTTCCGGTAATACTTTATGGTCTACGGACTACGGCCATCCATACATGACGAAAAGGGAATCTTAATTTTAACTATTCTTACTAATTTTGTCCATTTCTTTCCCTACATATAATTTATCTCTATTTTTATAAAGATATTTAGCTGCTGGTAACAGTCTCCAGAATGAGGTACTACTGTATTCATTTAAGTTGGAATAAATCAACGAGAGAGGAGAGTATCACACTTTTATATCTTACAAATAAATTAATGAATTATTCGTACTTCCTCCCCTCATCAACAATTAATTATAAGTGGATTTTTTTATTTATTTTTATAATTATAACTATGATTGAAAATGTTTCATGACAAAATATAGAATGAATTTTCATTTGCATTTTATTAGGAAATGAAATTAAAAGGGTGAAATTTGAATTCTGATTATTATTATTATGGGTTGATTGGGGCAAATAAAATCCTTTTCACTCCAATTAGCAACCACAACACCTTATTTGATAGTATGTTGTCATTGCAACACCTTCTTTACTTTGTTGCAAATACAACATTCGTAGCATCATTTTATAGTTATAATTAAAATAAAAAAAAATGTGTTGTGTATTTGCTATTCTATAATTTTATTTTTGTCATATAAGAAACTAATGTTAAAAAAAAAAAAGTTGTGCTTTTAAGTTTCGCAGGTAAAAAACACAACTTCTGTTTTACCCTTAAAACAATAATATGACCCCTTAGAGTGAAAGACCTAGCGGTAAAACGGTCAACATGTCGTTTGAGATATCAGTCTCACTAGTTTGAAATTCACTTAATGTTTTGAAAGATTTGAACTTGTCACACTTGTCTTCTTGATTATGATTTATTTTTCTTATAAGACTAGAGATTAGAGACTGCATGTGCCTATGAAAGTCGTAATAACAGTTACAGATTCTCACGACATTAAAAAAATAATAAAAAAATTAAATAAAAAAAAAAATCTAACAATATGACTCGAGTAAAACGAAAAATGTGAAAGTCTTCCTAATGATATCAACACTCAAAACAAAAATTCACACGAGTTAAATTGCACGTCCATCTACTAAATCAGGCAATTCCAGTCCTCCACGAAATTAGGGTAAAATATACATGTAAAATATTTTAATTGATGCAGAAAACGATTGACTCTTTCAAGTTTCAAACAATAATGTTTGTGTGGCCCGTCTATAAATGATACGAGTAATTATGTATGACGCTTTCTACTATAGAAAAAATAATACTAGTATCTGTAGTAACAACTTTAATTTATTAGGTCAGAGTACGCGTAGACTTTATCAAACCAATTTCTATTAGTAGCGCTAATCTAATAATCTACGTTGCTTCTAATTAACTAAAGTTAAATTGCCTTTATTGATTGATAATGATGACAAGTAGAGTCCGATTCCATGTGAATTTTCCACGTCACTCAACTTTTAAGTACGTGCCTTTCCTTGCTTATATATACAGTATGTTTTATTTCATCCCTTTTTAATTCTAAAATCAACATTTGAAATATAGTTCACTTATTCTTGAATTAACTAGTGCGCGTATAAATCCAATATTCTTTTTTGACGACAATTTTTATCCTTCAAAATCTCTGAAAAGTATATGCGCATATATTAACAATAATAGGGAATTAATATTTTTTTTATTTAAAAATGTGCGATTAGTTAGCTTCTAGATTTTTTGATTGGACGCATTCCAAAATCGGTAAGGCTCCACCTAGAAAATACGGAGAGTATTAGTTTATCGAATGCATGACCTTTTAGTTACAAATTAAGGCACTCACTCCAAATTTTAAATTGTTCACGAAATATAAAATATGGATCTTCTTTTTAACTATATACTAGTATATAGCTAATCTTGTTGAAATCGTGGCAAAAATGAGAGCTACATGCTGCATATATATGGGTGCAATGTTAGGACAAATTTTATCAAAGTCCATCGAATTTGTATGATTAATTATATATAATTAGATGGAAGTGTGTTGTTTCCATCCTTTGTATAAAAAAAAAATAAATAAATATTTTAGAAACGGTCTATTAAGAACTCCAAAATAATAAGACAATTGAAAAGACAATGTTTTGTTCTTACATGCGGACCAACCAATTTTTTTTAACAATTTAATTTTTCAAATAATAATATTCTTATTGCATACATACGTTTTGATGTCCTTGCCTTCTACTCTTTCCGTCCACCATATTTATGCGCTGGATTTTTCGACATACATTTTTATGTGATGAAATGAGATAAAATTCTGGTCTCGCTTAATGTAGTATATTATTTTACTTGATATAATTTATAATACTCTATATCAAGTGTTGCATAAACTTTATCTTAATATCAACTTTTCAATATATAATATATCAAAACGCATGTATACCGAAAGATCCAATGTAAATATGATGGACATAATGAGTATTAAACAAGACTGTATGAATTATGAAATAATTTGCATGTCATGCATGTATATTTCATTATTTTGTATTAATATAGAGGGGTTTGTCATTAATATCTTTAATTTCTTTTTCCTTCACATTCATTGTTCGGGGGAAATTAAATTGTAATTCTCAATGAACATGAAAAAAAAAAACCTTAATCTGCATACATATACAATTGGGATGAATAAGCAAACTCACATATTTCTATTTCTAAAAAACTCATAAACTTGTAGTAATCATGATGTGGACTTTTATTAAATGAAATGAAAAATTAGCTTCCGGTCGTAACACGTTATTTCATAGAGAAGTAAATACAAGGAAAATTCTCTAAGAGGAGCAATCGCATATTAATTAATGTTATAATGTATTATGTATTATGTATGTCTATAAAATACTAGCAATTATAACGATATAACAGAGACTTATTCAATTGATTTTCAAGACGAAAACACGCGTGCTATATTAGCATAATCCATGACAAGTGACATAGCTGCTGATTTGACCATTGTTAAGAATAAATATTATTATTTATATATATATATATATATATATATTTTCTATCGTTATAATGTAGAGGCTTGTATTTATGTTATACCTTTTTTTTTTTTTTTAATTTAATGTGGGACAACAATTTTCTTTCTAGCTATTATATTATATATTACCATATATATGGAAAAATTGAAATTGTCAAGCCATGTGGCCGTGCATTTCATAATAAATTGTCATGTTTTAATAAATGCCTAACCAACTTGTAGATAGCGTAGCAGAAAATGAGGCATGCCAAATTGTGAGGTGGGACATCAGATGTTTTTTTTTTTTTTTTTAAATTTTATAACAAGGATTATTAATTTAGAATAAATCAAGATTGTAGTGATAAGTATTAATTAAATCACAAACGCAGTATATGAAAATGAAATAAAGTAAGAGGACCAAACAACCGTCTCTATAAAACAGTTGCAAATTGCGATCAATACACTTGACAAAAAATATGTGGTTGAGTTTGAGGGTAGCCTTCACTTTCTTCATGTTACCTCAACATGTGAAGCTCATTCAAGTAATACTGTTGATAAATTTGACTAATGTACTAGCTGTTATAATTAATTTTGGTTTTTTTTTATATCACTGAATTTATGATAATTCGGTCAAAATCATGGGAATTTTATATAATACGTGAAGGAGATAAAATTTGAGTTTCATAATCATAATTCATAAATATTCAATTTGTGTTGGGGGTGTGAGAATTCGCATGCAGATGCAGTTGCACCCAAATTAAGTCTCATGTTCATATATATTAATAGCGATATAAATACTTATTTCGTGAATTTGTATTATACAGTCACTAAATGTGAAATGATAACTTTCCTAAAAACAAAATTATACACCATTAATAGAACAAAATCTGAGCTATAAATCACATTTGAAAATAATAATACGCTACGAATAATCTAAATGAAAAACTATCAATATATAATAAAGAGTAATAGCAAAAATATATACTAAAGTACAATTTAGGTTCTTCCAAATAATCCAATAAAAGGCCTTAGCAGGGGCGGACCCAGAAGAAAATGTTGAGGGGAGCCGGGACAAGGCTGAGGGAGCTGTAGTGTAATTTTTTAAAAATTTTATCAAAATTATAGTTATAAAAAAAAAAAAAAAAAAATGGAGGGTGCCCATGCACCCTAGTGTCCCTTCTTGGGTCCGCCAGTGGGCCTTAGTCTCTGCAAAAGTCTCTAATAATGGATTGATTTTCACTTTTAATCTATAAACTAGAATGTTGACCCGAGCGATGCTCGGAGATGATGACATTCAAGACTTCATATAAATATTTTGTAGCTAATACCAAATTATATACTCCGTAGATTGCATTTAGAAAGGTAATATTAGAGGTTTATTTTGTAGTTTTAATTATTGTTGTATAGATACTTTTCTTTTTTCCTTTTATTTTTAAATCGGTAAATCTTAAACCTAAATGCATTTTCATTGGCTTTCTGTTAATACATGCTAAATTGGAAAGAAAAAAAAAAATTATTCATGATTAACTCGATTGGCTCTCTTTGATAAGAGAAAAGAAACGATTAAACAAATTATTTCTTAGCAATTTTTATTTTAAAACTCATAATCATGAAGCGTAGAAATGTGTGTTCAACGAATGCACCGCACCCATTTCTTGGGAGTACATGTTTATTGACATCTGTTATAATGTTGCTTTCTTCTATGTTGATATTAGATTAAAGTGGGTTCACACTTGCTTAATATTAGCAAGAAAAGAATGTTTTTTTTTAATTGTTGCGTAAAGGACCTACTTGGGACTTTCAAGAGGAAGAGAAGTGGAGAACTGCATAGATATGTTGTTTGACATATAATGCTAGCTTATATACCACATATATTTCTTATGCTTAAATCTTATTATTACAATGCGATATATAATATAATGCGGTCTCCAAATATTATTTACATCTACTTACACCAATTGCTTTAAATTGACGTAATATATATTTTTTTATGCTTATTATTCTTTAGTCTGCTTATACATATATATTTTTAAATTTTAATATTAAATACTTTTGGTTTTGAAATATATATTACTCTTATTCGTTCAGTGTTTATTACTGTTTCATCTATGCTTATTGCTTATACTGATGCCATCAAAATCAATTATCCTTTGATTGTATTGAAGTACTGTAAATCGTTCGCATTCGTAATAGATCTATAAATCGTTTGTATATTATTTGATTCCATTTTAAATGGAAATCAAGCATATTACTGAGCAATTTGTCTTTTAGAATATAAACTTAATATAAACGTAGTTCATACAAAATCAATGAATACACGGAATAGAATAAAGAATCCTACGATGAATTTGTAATCAATCTGATAAAATAAAACGAGAAAAAAGGCATTACAGAATTTGGGGAATAAAATAAAGCACATTCTATAATTTTAGGAAGAGCATTTGATTATTATTATTATTTATTATTATTATTTTTTAAATGTATAGATAATTATGTTGGGGGCTTAAAGTTTATTTCTTGTTACTACCTATACATACATGCATATTGATAGATGGCAAGTCCGCACATTAAGTATTTTCAAATTGCAAAATAAACCACACAAAACATCAAAAGTCTTCTTAAATTGCAAACTAAACCACGAAAATCATCAGATTGGTGTTGTCAAGGATATGGAAAAATCATCCTCATCTTTTGGGAGTTCTCTACTATATCCATTTGTTTCTCCCAAATGATCTCTTAAAAAATCATGGAAAGAAAACTAAATTTCTTTGAAAATAGATAGAAAGAATAAACAATATTACAACAATGCGCATATGAATAAAACTGCGTGAAAATGGGCATCACAAAATACTAAACCAATTGGAATGGAAAACATTATTTAAAATTGAAACTGCCAGAAATAATCAAATGAATCGAAAAAACGACCGACAAATATAAGGAAGACAATCAAAAATTCAGTCATGTTCGAGGAATACGAAGTAACAACAAATCATTAAACCTTGATTTTCACCACTAATATTAGATTTAAATTCTAAAAAAAAAAAATCATACTCACAATAGGACGTATGCAAAATAATTAGTAGATAAAACTCTTCAATCGAATATGGAGCAGAAACGGTTTGATGATGGCGGTAGTGGCTATTTGCTATTGCATAATAAATTGAAGCCGAAATCATTTAAGAGATATAGAGGTAGGAATTGTGATTGTGTCGTGAGGGGTGAGGGATGGAAATACAGCAAAAAATATATATTATATACAAAAAGTTAGAATAGTCAATTAGTCAGACACATCATTCGGAATTAGTAAGGATTTTTGTTAGTGGCTTTTCATGAGGGGTTTCAGATTTAACGGAGCGATGCAACGAAGTTCACAAATACTACCTTCATTCCATTACATTGTCCGCGTTTGCGTTTTTGATTGTTCGGCACGCTTTTCACCGAAAACCTAGTAACGAGTTTTAAATATAAATTTGACGTATTCATTTTTTTTACGGGGTACTATGACACTCATAGTACCCCGTGAACAAAATGAATACGTCAAAATTATATTTAAAACTCGTACTAGGTTTCGGTGGAACAAAACTGCCGAACAATCAAAAGGCAAAAAGGACTAATGTAATGGGATGGAGGTAAGTATTTTGCTGCTAAAATTACCAAAATATCCTTGTACTTTGCTTTATATATTACAGATCGCGGTTCACACCGCCATACACACAAAAACGACAACTGATAAAAATCGTAATCACAATTTCCAGTTATCAAACTATATACGTGCATAGGCGGCAGCCGTCCGATCAGTATTCGCATCAACGGCCTAGCGACGATGAATCATGGTAAGTATCATACGACGTCGTCTTCGTGGAAGCGCCCGGTGCAGCAGAAACAAATAAATCCGATAAGTAATTGTTCAAATCTTCAGGGGCATATCTGACAATTGACTCGATTCCGAATCGGAATGCGCTCGCGTAGTCGTCTCTATGCTTGAGGTAAAAGGTCCGATAAGCCGGGACGACTCTTCTCGCTAATGAAATCTTCACATGGTCCCGTAGACTCGGGTCGGGTATGACCCATGAAGTCTGCTTCTTGTACGCCTCTTCGAAAGCTGCGTTGAACCGTCCGAAGTGTTCCGTCACTTGTTCGGAAGAGATCTCGGCCGTTGGATCTTCGGGTAACGAAGAGAACACTTTACTCCATCCCATCCGCTCGTAATTGCCCAAGTATTTGCTCACCTTTTGTCGGTTTTCGTGGACCCATTCCGGTCCCATCAGGAGCCCCAATTTCGAGTTCCGGACCTTGGAAACGACGTAGTTTAGGTTGTTCGCCAGGAACAAGTAGGACAATGCGACGTCGTTGTACATCACCGCCTTTCCGTCGAGCTTGCAGAGGAGAACGAGAATCAGCCACGCCAGCTTGGTGGTGATCGCCGCCACGCAGGGATCGTCGGCCAACGGTGAGATGGGGCTGGAGAAGAATGTCTGCGGCAGCGGCGTCTCCGCCGCCACCGACCAGTCCGCCAAGATGACGGAGAGAGGTCCGCTGTAATCGGCGAGGAAAACGAGGTAGTTCATCACGTACCGCGTGAGCGGATGGACGCCGCCGCCGGGCGGCGTTTTCGAAGTATCCTTCTGAATTGCCGCCTCGAATTGCACCAGTATGGTTCTCACCGCTTCACCGAGCTTCACCAGCGCCGCCTCTGCCTCGACCCTCACTACCGCCACCGAATCGTGAGAGAAGGTCGCCTCAATCTCCGGCCACAGATCGGAAATCGCCTCGAATAGATCGAGAGCGCGGAACATTTTCTCCGGCGATAAGATCTTCTTGTTCCTCCCGAAGACTTCCGGGAAACTAAACAGCCTCAACGCCGCATCTCTGGAGATCTCGGTGAAGCACGATTCGGCAATCTTCTCCGACGAGGAGAAGACGATGTCGCAGAGGATTCTCTCGCCGCAAAATAGGGTTTTCACCGCAACTTTAACGGCGTGAAGCCAGTTCTTAATTTTCTGCTCCAGAACGTTCCAATCCATTTTTTGCATCTGGTGAAGGCTGAATTTCTCAATTCCTAGATAATACAGAGCCTCATCAATTATCGATTTTCTGATGAGTTTGTATATATTGATGCACTCTTTCGCATAACCAGACGAAATCATACAGTCGGCGATGTTCTTCAAATCCACCATAGCCACATCTGCCTCCGCGCTCACGCCGCGAGGCGGTGTACGCGGCGGCGTGCGAGCGCGGCGGCGTGGCGCTCCCCTCTCCTTCGTCAGAAATTTCATCTTCGTAGTAGTAGTCCATAATGCTGGATCTGGCCGATGCCCTGGACGAGCGGGTGGAATTGGAAACGGATTCGGAATCGAGATTCTTCCTGTTAGCCGATAGAGTGACATAGAACTCCTTCTCCAATCTCTTGATGGCGATCTGCATCAAGTTCTGAGCTCGGATGAGCTTATCCCCGCTGGAGCTCATCTTCATGTAGTAGTGCATCGCCTGCTGCAGGCCGCTCACAGCTTCGAGAAATTTCCTCCCTTCTCTTCTGTCATTGACGAACAGGGAAGAGAATTCCTCGTGCCTGTGAGCGTCGATGCTCCATCTCGTGAGTAAGGCCTCGGCGTGGTCGAGGTTTTCCTCCATCATCGTGTCGGAGAAGGTGTGGTGGGTGGAAGACGAGCTGTTGCCGGAAGAAGAATGATTCGACGGCGAAGCAGCCCTCTTGGAGAACATTGAACCCTTCATTTTCAATTTGGATTAATTGATAGTAATAAATTCGTGATTAAGCTTTGATAAATGTCAATGGGTTGATGATTTGTTGGAGTGGAACAAGTAAATATATATAGTAGTAGTAATGGAGTAAGAAGAGTTGAAAATGAGTTTATTGTTGAGAGGGAGGAACTAGGGATGGTATATATATAGCGGGAGGAGGAAAGTGGGTTTTTTGACGGTTGAGAGATAAAGAAGGGTTGAAAAGGGGACGCGGTGTGGCGTGGGTGACTTCATCAAACCAACTGCTATTGGTCACGGACTCACATTCACGGTAATCAAATCTACGTTGCTTCTATATAACAAAAGTTAAATTAGTCTTTATTTTATTGATAATGACAATTAGTCCGATTCCATGTTAATTTTCTTACGTTACTCAACTTTTAAGTACGTGCCTTAATTATATAATGTTTTATTTCATTTTTTTTTTCAATTCCTAAAAATCAACATTTTAAAAAGTTCAGTTCATTTATTTTTAAATTAACTAGTGATCGTATATATCTAACCAATATTCCTTTTTCACGGCAATTTTTTTTTCTCTGTTAAAACATTGTGAACATATGTAAAAATACTCATTTTCACAAATTACATGTGAAAAATGCCCACATTTCCCAAACCATGTACTCCCTCTGTCCCCCATATATATATGCAGAGAGAAACGACACACAGTTTAAGATAAAGTGTGTGTAAAGTGGGAAAAGTAAGAAAAAGTATGGAGAAAGTGAGAAAAGTAGGTACAAAGTGAGAAAAGTAAAAATAAAGTGAGAGTGAATAAATAATTTTGGTAAGAAAATTTTCTATTTATAAAATGCACATATATATTGGGAACGTCCCAAATGGGTAATAATCACACACAAATGGGGGACGGAGGGAGTAATAAATTTCCAAAAGTTAGAGCATCCCAATGGGGTGGTATTGCTCGGGTGCTGCGCCGCGGAGCGCACCTAAGGCGATACCACCCCCCACTGGCGCACCCTAGATCGCCCCCCTCGGTAGCGCTCAAGCGCACCTCCACCAATACCCCCTGCTGACTAGGGTTATTTAATTTTATTTTTTTTTAAAATCATTTTTTTCCTTAAAAAAAATTAAAAATTAAAAATTAAAAATTAAATTAAATTTAATCAAATAATTATTTAATTATCGAAATAAAAATTGAATTAGAAATCAATATAATAATAAACATAAAAATCAAAATAAAAATTAAAAACAATAAAAAAAACGGAGAGAAACCACTTTTAAGAGCTCCCATTGAGAGTGCTCATATAAGCACTCCAAAGAATTGTAACAAGCTAAAGGAAGCAAATATCATCGAGTATTTTCTTAACTTTCTCTATAAATAAAGTTGTAGTATTTTCAAATTTTAGTGTATGAATATTTTAAATTCCGCTACTATAGGTAGTTAAACAAGTTTGTATATCCTGTTTAAATTAGATATACTTATGTAATCCTAATTAAGTTTTTATTAATCGCCTATCGTATTCATTTTTTTATTTACCAACAAAAACTTTACGTCTCTGCAGTGAAGTGGTTTGGGTTATTTCTAGGCAGTTTGAGCTTTGAGGTTATATTCAAGCGCCTTGGGTTATTCTTCGGGCAGTTTCAGTTGGTTAGCTCAATTTCTCGGGCGATTAGCTCTGTTTAGGAGGAATTTTGTTATCATTCGGGCGGTTAGCACTATTTTTCTGACAGTTGGCTCCATTTTGGGCGGTTTGCTCAGATTGATAGTGAATAAGGGCTATGACGTTTGGTTCTGAAGGAATTTGTGACTGGAAATCACCAATTTTCTGCGTGGTTAGATGGGAGTCTCTAAAAATTTCGGCAAATAGGACCCGGCATAAATTTGATCAAAAAAGGTATAAAGTTGGTATATTAGAATTTATTTATACAAGAGTGGTAAACCTAATTATTATTATTTTTGCATGTTTTGAAAAGTAATGACATTTTTACAACTACATCTCGAAAATGGGCGTATTTAATTTTCTCCATAAAAAATATGTGCACGTATATAAACAATAATAAGGATTTAATCACATTTTTTTTATCTAAAAATTAGTTATTTGCTTCTAGATTTTTCGATTGGACGCGTTCCAAAATCGACAAGCCTCCATCTAGGAAATACTATTAGTTAATCGAATTCATAACCTTTTAGTTATAAAGTCACTCGCTCAAAAATTAAATCGTTCACGAAACATAAAATATGGATCTTCTTTTTAAGCATATAAATTTTATATTAAAAAAAAGGAAAAAAGAAAAAAAGAAAAAAAAAGAAAAAATAGTGAAAGCTAATTTTGTTGAAATCGTGGCAAAAATGAGAGCTACAACAATATTAGGACAAATTTGATCAAATTCCGGCAAATTTTTGTGTGATTAATTAAACATAATTCGATGGCAGTATGTTGTTTCCATCCTTGATATAAAAAATATGTTTGTGAAAAAATAATTTTCAGAAACGGTCTATTAGGAACTCCAAAATAATAAGACATGATGTTTTGTTCTTACTTGCGGACCAACCACTTTTTTAACAATTAAAATTTTCAAATTCTTATTAAACAAGACTATATGAAATAATTTTTGTCATGCATCTATATTTCATTATTTTTTTTTATTAATATAGTGGGGATTGTGATTAATTTGGCTTTTATTTTCTTCTTCTAAACATTAATTGTTCGAGGGAAATTAAACTGTAAGTATCAATCAATACGAGAAAACTTAATCCGCATACATATATAATTGGGATGAATAGCAAACTCCTTTCTATATATTTCTAAACAAAAAATAATCTAATAAAATGGCGTTACGTGCAACTAACTCGACTTTAAAAATATTGTCATATTTGCAATCATGACGTATAGATAGTCTTATAGACATGAGGTCAATTATTAATTTTAAATTAAAATGGAATTTTTTTTGGCATAAGATCAGCTAATTAATACGATTTTGACAATAATGCAAGATTTTTTTCCCCGTCTTTTATTATTAAATTTATTACTATCATTATTAATAAGATTTGGACAATATTTTTCGCATTTTCTTTGATTTGTCTTTTTCTCCACGTAGAATCGCCAGGACAAGTTATCTTATTGTATAATATGTATTTTTTTTGGCAAAAACTTGGGTGAGTCCGGCCACATAGTGTGGTCGGGTTAAAGTGTCAATCTTTATGCAGAAAAGTGCTAATATACATGGATAAAAGTGTCAATTTTTAAAAGTGTCAATTTTTAAAAGTGTTAATCTTTATGCAGAAAAGTGTTAATCTACACAAATAAAAGTGTCAATCTTTTGAACGGCCACATAGTACACCCTTTTTTTTCATAATATAATTAAGAAAAATTTAAAGATCGCATTACGGATAATTCGAACTCGAAACTTTTGGTGCTGGGCATTAATACACTACTATTAGGTCAACACACGTACATAGATATAATAAAATAATTATTATAAAAAAAAGCTATATAAACTTGAAGCAACCATGATGTGGAATTTTATTAAATGAAATGAATGAAATGAAAACTTAGCTTCCAGTCGTAACACGTTATTTCATAGAGGAGTAAATATAAGGAGAATTTTCTAAGAGGAGTAATCGCTTATTAATGTATATGTCTATAAAATACTAGTAATAATTACGTAGTAGAACAATATAATAGAGACTTATTCAATTGATTTCAAGAGCAAAACACGCGTGGTGTATTCATTCTAGAGCATAATCCATACATAGCTGCTGATTTCACCAATATCAAGAACAAATATCTTTCTTTCTTTTCTTTTTTTCCTTTTTTATTTTATTTTATAGCATTATATTCATTCTAGAGGCTTGTATTTTTTTTGCTTTACCTTTTTAATTTAATTTGGGACAATAATTTTCTTCCTAGCTATGATATTATTACCACAAAAACTAATGCGTTTGTAAAAATTGAAATTGCCAATTTGTAGAGATGTAGCGTAGCAGAAAATGAAGCATGACAAATTGTGAGTTGGGACATCAGATGTTTCTTTTTACAAGGATTAATTAATTTAGAATAAATCAAGATTGTAGTGATAAGTATTAATTAAATCACAAACGCAGTATATGAAAATGAAATAAAGTCAGGGGACAAAACAAACGTCTCTATAAAACAGTTGCTAATTGCGATCAATACACTTGACAAAAAATATGTGGTTGAGTTTAAGGGTAGCCTCCACTTTCTTCATGTTATCTCAACATGTGAAGCTCATTCAAGTAGTACATTGAAAAAATTGAACAATTGTTTTAATTATTTTTTTTAATTTTTTTTATTACTGAATTTATGATAATTCCGTCAAAATCATGGAAATTTTAAATAATACTCTCACCCTAATTTCGTGGCACATAAAGTCTCATGTTTCATATATTAATAGCGATGTAAGGATTTATTCACTAAATGTGAAATGATAAGCTTAATTAGTAAAAAATTAAACACTATTATAAGTACAAAATCCGAACCATATAAATCATGTTTAAAAAATAATAGATTTCGAATCGAGGAAAACATTTTTAGGGAGGACATCGATCTAGAACATCCAAGATCCTATTCCAAGTCCACCAAAGATGAAAATATATGTACAATTAATTATACTTATAATATGAAAATATTAATATGTTTAGTAGTATATTAATACAAGTAGACTGAGTAGCTGTAAAGTCGAACCTGAAGACATCCAATCAAAATATTCAAATAAATTGGGCGGTTATATTTAATACAGGAGCATTTGGTGAAGTCTCTAAACTATGACTCAATTATTTTAATTCTGTTTAGAATAATTATGACTTAATTATTAAGGATGATGAGATTCGAATCCAAACTCACTTCACTTTGTGTAGGAAGACATAATTATTTATACTAACGTCACCTAGCTTGTCGGAAAATACTCAATCATTCATTGATCAAGTCAAGATAGATTTATTCCTATTATATGGTTTGGGTACTTAATTTTAAATGTGTTGCATACTTTTTGTTATATATATATATTTTTTAATATATAATTTATTCCGACCTAGACTTGTATAGAAACAATAATTTGATACCCAATCTTTTTGTAAAATGTTTTCTTTTTTTTCTATAACCCATCTTTTCAAAATGAATCGTTTTTTACATTAATCACTGGAGGTTTGACAATTTCTAAATCCATCAACACGCATGATGAACATTTATTTACTGTGGGAGTATATCACTCTCCTAAACAAAATCTGAGTTCTATGGGAGTTCTATGCTTGGACGAATTCAATTCAATGAATATATGTAGGTTCAGAATATTCAACCTACATTATTTGATAATAACTACTTTAATAGTCGATTGACTTTAATACCTTTCTTAATTAAAACTCTTGCTTCATTTCTTTACTTAGATCGTCAAACCCTCCATGAAAATTAAAATTATTATTTCACAATAGAAAATTTTGCATACGATAAATTAAATAAAAACAAGAGAAAAAATAATGCAGACGTGGTGATCTGTGTATCTATCAAGTACTATCTCCATCCCATTATAATAATCTCATATTGAATTGGCACAATAGTCAATGAAAATGGAGATATGTGATTATAATCAATTATAAGGAGAGAGAGTTAATTGTTGCCAAGTATTTTTTGCCATATAAGGAAATGAGACTAATAAATGAAACGGACGAAAATGACAAATGAGACTAATATTGTGGGATGAAGGTAGTATTAGCAATAATAAGCTAAACTTACAAAAGTGCATTTAAAGATGACATTAACAGTCAAAATACATGTTAAAATAGACAGATATCAATGTCACAATAATAGGAAAATAATTTCAGCTTTCGTGCACACACTAATATACTCAAGGTTGATGAGTTTATTATTTTTAAAATTTTCAATTTTTATTAGGACAAAAATTCCAATCATCACAGTTCCACATCAATAACTTTCCAATTACGTATAAGTTTATTTTTCCTTTCAGAATTTGATTTTTTAAGACTTTTTTTAAGATATATATTTATAATAATTTTTCTTAAAGTAATACTCCCTCCATCCTTAATATTAGCAGTGCTGAGAGAATCGACATACAGTTTTAGACAAAAATAGTATAAAATGAAAAATGTGAAGATAGTAGAATAAAGGGCCACACCAATAGTGAAAAAAGGTGGAGATAGTGAAAAAAAAGATAGACCCAGTTTGGTAAGTATTGAAATAAAGAATAAAGTAAAAAAGTAAATATATATTTTTGCATAGGGAATCTTTCCATTTTTGGATTGCACACTAATATGAAAACGTCCCAAACGGGAAATATGCACACTAATATCAGGGACGGAGGGAGTATATTCAGATCACGTCATCCGTGGACACATTAAATATGTTGATGTGTAGGTGAGCATTCCTCATGCAATTTCAGCTATACAAATTACTCCTATTATTGCATGAAATTACGAACAAGGATTATGGAAACACGAAGGGGAATCATTCATCGGATAGAGAAACAATAACACTTCGATTTCATGTCTCAACATCGCAAAATAGTAAACTAAATCGCAAGATCAAAGCAGTACCAAGGATCCTCCAAAAAGTAACAAAAATGGTTTACAAGTAACAGATAAATTAAACCTTAATGGCATACTTCCTCAGGGGGAAATACATCTCTTTCTTTTTCTGCTTCTCTGTCTTCAATGATGCCTGCAAATGAGAACAGAACAAAATGCAACGGTAAGTGTAAGAACACAAAGAACCAACATAAACAAACCGTATCAAGCATAAACATTTCAGCACAATTAGCCAAGGCAAACATAAAATCTTTTAATTAAGATACCGCCCTGGCTAAAGTAATTGGTTATCGAATAAAAGCTATAAGAAAAGATCACACAATGATTTTTCGTGGATACCCTAGAAATTAAAAATAACACAAAAACCACATACATAAGAAGATGAAATTAAATTTATCCAAACTATGGTAATGTCAACCTTGTTATCAGCATACATATGTATGCATATCACTAATTCTAGAAATTGAGAGAAACGCAATGGAAATAAATCATGGCCAAAAATAAAAACATAAACAAGCATACAATCATCGGTCAAACCAAAGAGTATGTACTAACAATGTATATTAATAGTATTGTAGACAGAGATTAAACTAATTCTCAGGTATCATAACGAATATAGCGAAGCCGAAGAAGAATAAAACTTAATTGCATACATAACCAAGTTACTGTGAAATCAAAACGACTGAGTGATAAAAGAAAGAAAAACAATTTTCTGATGATCACATACAATATAAATCCAAAACAAAAACTAAAGTTGGCATAAATGCAATCTCAAGAATTACTAGAATCCAGATCCATGAATGCATTTTCAACATCCAAAATTTTGAGAGTAACTGCTTAAGAGTTCACAATATATTGCAATGTACTACTAAAATAAATTAACAGAAAAAATTTACAATTAACTCATGGTAAATTAGAAATAAAGGAATTAAACAAAATCTACCCAACATTCCAATAGTAAGGGTTGAAAAAGGTTAAACAAACCTGGTGTTTGGTTAAACGGCGGCGGATGGCGCGAGTCTTCTTAGGGCGGAGATCGAGGGGCAGATACTTCTTGTTCTTGTATACTTTTCTGAGAGCGGATTTCTGCTGCTGAGAGAGGACGGTGAGCACCTGTGCAATCGACAGCCTCACGACCTTGATCTTCGATAGCTTGTTGGGGGCGCCGCCGGTGACCTTCGCCACCCTCAGCAGCGCCAGCTCCGCCTTCAAATCCTTCAGCTGCGCCAGCAGATCCGCCTTGCTCTTCTGCCTCAACTCGTGCACCTTAATTCTCGCTACATTGAACAAAACACATAAGGAAAATGCATTAATTCATCGAAAAATTAGTAGAAAATCAGGATTTGTTTTCAAAATTGAAACTTTCGCATACCCATTTCGCACGAAAGATTGGGGTTGGTGGGGGGGCGCGCAAAGGGGAAAACAGCTACACAGTAAACCCTAATGTATTTATTTAGGATTTTCGGCTTAGGGCTATTTTGTATTGCTTTAATTTGAATGGGCTTTCATTCTATTCATAAAAGTTGTAGTATTTGGGCCAAAATTATAAATAAGCAAAATATTTTTTTTTTGATCCGAATATAAATAAGCAAAATATTGGATTCATATAACCAAGAAAGGCCCAATTACAGTTTCATAACAATAAATAAGCCCAGATTTGTTTTTAAAGCAGAAGAGCCTATTAATTAGTTATTAAATTTATCCCCATTAGACAAATCACACATTTTTATTTACATATATAAGATTAGTGAAAGTAGAGGAAACATACGAAGATTGATATATATAGAGAAATGATATGTCACTCTCCCATTTATGAGGACTTTTGTAGGTACCTTTGTCGTTTTATTACTTTGCATTACTTTTTTTTTATAATTTTTGTTGTTGTTTTATATTCTAATATCTTATAAATTTTTCATGGTATATAATGTATATTTATAGAACGAGAAAATCTTTGAGATGTTAATATATTTTTATTTTCTTAAAAATATTAGAAAATGTTATTTATGTGAAACGTAAATTTCATACTCCCTCCGTCTCATTCTACTTGAGCATTTTCTTGAATATACGTGAATGTAAAATAATAGAACGTGCTCAAATAGAATGGGACGAAGGGAGTAGCTATTTATTTGAAATTTACTCCATTATTTATGAAATTGGTTTTTGTCAAGAAATCAAATTCTGCCAAAACAATAATGTTTATGAGCAAGTTAGAAGGCTTTCTCTCTCTCTCTCTGATGACGAATGTAATTATATCATAATCAAATTTTAAGATAAAAGGGGGTGGTGGGGGGCATAAAAGAAGATGCGAGACAAAGTTTGTGAGAAATGAAAGGAGATCGTTAAGCTTTTTCACTAACCAGATCCCACAGCTTTAATCGCGTGATTAAAAATATACTTTGATTGAGACACACACAGCCATATTTTTCTACATAAACTTTAATCTAATCATTAAAGTTCAATTATGAATTCCATTAAACTAAAGCTTACATTTTGGACAATTATCAGTTTTATCTGTACTTTTATATTGCTTAATACTAACTGATCAATTGATCAATCAATGCTTAGACGTTAATATCTAAAGGTGAGTTCTTCACACCAATATCATTTATATTAGTTTTTTTATTTTATTTATTATTATCTATTTTTCTTTAATATATCATGATTCAATTTGGTTTTACAATCATTAACTAAGTTTCATTAATCTAATCTTCTCAAAAAAGAAAAGAAAAAAAGTTTCATTATTCTAATTAGAATTTACAATTTATTTAAAACGTGTAATTTCAACTAGTTTTTAGCACTTAAATCCAAAATCACCTATATGAAGCTGCAATAATATCATGTATGGGCTTTATATGCCAAAAGTTATCGATAAATGGATCTACAAAAGGACCCAAATAAATGCCAGGTACAATCATTACACTTTATAATCCTTTTAACGAACCTCATAAAAAACTTGATAGGAATAAAACAATGATTCCTGCATTGAAATGATCAATATCGATATTGTTTTAATGGATGAAGAGTGAATTTTAATAAATAATATATATTAAATAATTAGTTGACCATGGATGGACATTAGGTCAAATCTCTCTAAATATACAAATGAAGCGGTATTACTGTAAAGTCTATCCTATATGTGTATATAACTTCCTCGCGAAATGATATGTTAATCAACTCTCATTGCCGTCTTTTGTGGTTATTGCTTACATTTTAATTATTTTATCACGGTCGTTTTTTTATTTTTTATTGATCTTTATTTTAATACTTAAAAACTATTAATGGCATCATTATATTCACAAATTATATAAAAATCAAACCTCGACTTAGGGTGTGTTTGGTAAAGAAGATGAACCAAGATGAGAGAGATCATCTTGGTTCATCTCACTGTTTGGTAACCAACTAAAATAAACTGGAGGGCCCGAGATGAATACAAGGCCCGTTGATATTTCACTGTTCCGCCTTGTTTAGTCATCTCACGTTTTTGGTCGGATGAGGTGAACTCATTAAAACAGTAACACAATACTTTCTCTCTCTTACCATTTTACCCTTATGTATTTATACGATTTTAAATAATAATAATAATAATAATAATAATATAATAATAATAATAATATAATAATAATAATAATAATAAGAATAATGTAATAAAATAATAATAATAATAAATAAATAATAACAATATAGTAATAATAATAATAATAATAAATCAATAATAATAATGTAATAAAATAATAATAATAATAGTAATAGTAATAGTAATAGTACTAATAATAAATAATATCAATAATAGTAGTAATAATAATAATAATAATAATAATAAATATTAATAATTTAATAAAATAATAATAATAATAATAATAATAGTAATAGTAATAGTAACAATTATAATAATAGTAATAATAATAATAATAATAATAATAATTTAATAATAATAGTATAATTATAATAATAACAGAATAATAATAATAATATAAATATAATAATAATAATATAATAATAACAATAATAGTAATAATTATAATAATAACAAGAATAATAAAATAATAACTCAACAATATAATAATAATAATAATAATAATAAATATATTAATAATAATAATAAATAATAACAATAATAGTAATAATTATAATAATAACAAGAATAATAAAAATAATAACTCAACAATATAATAATAATAATAATAATAATAATAATAATAATAATAATAATACAGAGTAATAAATAATAAATAATAAAGGGTACTATTTAATCTCAACGATAAAAAGTGAAATCGGTAGGGGTATTTAATAAGGGTAAAATAGTCAATTTAAATTTTAATCTAGAGTTTTGCAATTTGTACCAAACACAATATGATATCATCCGGGTCTGAATTTTTTGCTACTAAATGGTGAGATGAATGATTCATCTTGACACTATTCATATGAGTCATCTTGAGATGAATCATCATTCTTCATCTTGAGATGATTACCAAACGCAGCCTTATTTCTTTGAAATTCAAAGGGAGAAAGAATATATAAATCGAGGTTTGATTTTTATATAATACGTATGTGAATGTAATGATGTTATTAAGTACTAGAATAAAGATTAATAAAAAAAATGTGATTAAATATCCAAAATGTAAGCGGTGCCCACAGGAGATGACTAGTATATTATTGCTCTAACTTACTCTATAATTACTAGACTTTATTTTTGTAGAGACGCAAATATAGGGGACAGTTCACTTAAGAATCAATCTTAGTGACAATCATCTTATTTATATATATTTTATGTTTTCCTATACTTTTTTTTTTCAGTCATGTCTATTTAGATATGAAATTGTGTTTTACAGGCATCATATTTATTATACGGAGTATGTTATAATTATATTTTCTATCACGAGGCCCGTTGATCTTAAAAAAATCAACATTTCAAATTGATTTATAATTTTCATAACATAATTAGTTCTCATATAATTCAGCTTCTATTTCTCACGTCAAAATTTAATTTTTATAAAGATCAAAGTATATACTTTTTTGTTTGAGTGTGATTATGAGCAAATCACGGAACCACCGCCACAAAGCATGGCTCCAACTTTTGAGCATAGTTTTAACAAAGAGATGAAAGATGGAATAAAATTTTGGCTAACGGCTCATCAATTTCTGGAGGCGGTGTAAAGGATCGACTATCATATGATTCATATCCAAGTTTTTTCTTCTTCTTCTTCTTCTTCTTTAATGAATGTATATATAGTTAAATTTTGGTGATTGAATTATTTATATATAGCTAGCGCCTAGCGTTAAAAAAAGTTATACAGATTGATTTGAGAGAGAATATATTCTGATTATAGACACATTCAGATCAAACCTATTCATGATTGGTCGTTCGATATCATGATTTAGATTTTTGTGAGGATTGCGTGATATTTTAGAGACATCCAAAATATTATGGGCACATTTGGGTGAGCCTAGGCATACTATGTGGCCGTTCAAAAGATTGACACTTTTATTTATGTAGATTAACACTTTTCTGTATAAAGATTAACACTTTTAAAAATTGACATTTTTATTCGTTAAATAATTATGTTAAAGATTGACACTTTTATTTATGTAGATTAACACTTTTCTGCATAAAGATTGACACTTTGACCCAGCCACACTATATGGCCGGTCTCACCCAAGTTTTTGCCAAATATTATTATTGAAGAAGGAAATTTCCATATAGAAAAAACATAAATCGACCGTAAAGAAAATAAGAGATAGATACCCCCACACATGTCCCTACACAGCATTCGACCTAAAAAAAATATTAATAAAAACTAGTTTTAGTTTTTTTTTTTTTGTTTAATTTTTTATTTTTTTTAAGGATTAACAACCATTTTGAAATGAGCAATGGTTCGTCTTGAACTTTCGTATAGTACACACTTTATGTCATGATATTTTAATACAGTAAAACCTCTCAAAAAGAATACTCTATTAAGGAATAAACTCTCTTTAGGAATAAAAATTCATGGTCCCAACTTGGGACCAGTTATAATTTGGAATAAACTCCATATTGTCATAATTCATATTTTTTTCAAGTTCCAACATAAAGAAATACACCTCCATTTAGGAATAAATCATAATAATATATATAATTTTGCAATAGATTTAAGTTGATTTAAAATATTTGTTCAAAGTTGATTGTGACAATGATTTAATCTTTAGTGTTGTAACCTTATCCTTCAACTTGAATTTTTTCACTCATTTGAGTTTTCTTTTCTATTTTTGGTGTCATTATATGCGTGAAGAAAATGTTGATTTGATGTAATTGATAAAAAAAAATGTATTATACATAGTATTTATAGATGAAAAAATTAAAGCAATCAAAAGCAAGTACATGCATCTATGGTGGTGACTCTTGAGTATTGTCTTTTCATATTACGTGAGTAAATTAGTTCAATTAAGTTCAACACATTACATGTACATGTATCTACTAATTATACCATTATATAATATACATGCATTTAAAAAATAAAAATAAAAACCTTATAACTCTATTTAGGAATAACCCCCATTTAGGAATATTTTTTTGTGGTCCCAAGGATATGACTATAGAGAGGTTTTACTATATTGCTAAAATGTTATGAACTTTGGAGCAATATACGCTTCATGTCTGAACTTTAATAATGCCCTTAACTTTGGAGCGTTGTATACTTTCTAGTCCGAGAGTGAAATTCTAGTGATGAAAAATTGACATGGCTCACAGGCGTGCCCCGTCAGTTCTTTTTATCAATCGACCTGAAAATTATATAAGAACTCAAAATTTAATAAATTAAAAAATAGAATTTGAGAAACAAAATATAAAATAGATAAATAGAATCTAATTAGATTCTATTTATAAATGCAAAGAAGAACCCCATGAAGATATTTATGGAGATGCCTACTATATCAATAGCTATTTATTTTGATTTTTCATTATGTGTAATTTTATTATATTTATTAATTTTGTTCTTTAAAAAAAAAATTATCAGCGTGAAAGTTGTTAAATGTTGGGATTGATCGATTAACCATACACTAGAATTATGAGAGAGCCATTGATAGAATAAACTTACTTTTTCAGGGTGAGAGGTTGAATGAAACAAAAGTTTGTCTTTGTCGTTTTCATTCTACTAGTAAAGTTGCCTGTGCGATGCACGAGGATGTGATTTACATTAATTAATATTATAGGAAAAAGATAAAGCAATACAATAAAATATAAAAGCGAATTTAACTGATAACAGTAAATTTGTTACAGGTAGATAATTTTTGATTAAAAATAAAATTATCAATTTAAAATGGATGTGTGTGTAATTGCTAGTCATTTAATCGTAACTAAATCATTTAAAAATATCTATAAATTAAATACATATATATGATATCTTTAGTCCCAACTTTGGTATCTCAAATATTAATTTTTATTAATTTAAGAATGTTTATCATAAAAATGCTACTATAATGAATCATAATTAATATTTATAACTAAAGATGAGAACTTTTAAAAACTATATACCCTAATTTTAAATTTATTAACCTTATTTTAATAAATAAAAAATTCAATGTTAAAACATAATAACAAATTATAATTGGATTAGTGAATTCAAATGATAATTGCAAACCTAAACTAAATCTTGATATATACGGAGTGAAGCGAAAAAATTAGAACTTAAAATAAAAAAATTAGGACATGGTATAATACCGAGAATGCCATGTAAATTAACAAAACAAAATTCACAATAATAAAATTAAATTCAAATTTGGGCTCTAAGTTTGTGGAGTCAAATTCAGTTCATGGCCTTTACATGCTAAGACAATTGTTTAATTAATAATCAATGTGTAATAACCTGATTCTGCACTAGTCAATGTGTAATTAATAACCAAATACATGTATATTCACTTCTTGCACTAACCCATTAGATCTTTAATTGTAACCTTTGACGGCAACATGGCATTACCGTAATATTTCTCAACAATTCTGTTTTTATATATTGTAATAGATTTATCTAAGTATTTTATTTTATTTTCCCTTTAAATCCTTTTTTTTAATTTATTAAATTTGGACTTCTTACACAATTTTCAGATCAATTAATAAAAAAATACCGCGGTACGTCGACAAGCCATGTCAGGTTTCTATTACTCAAATTTGCCTTTGGGGCTAGAACTCCAAAATTCATGATATTTTAGCAATATTTCAAAGTTCAAAACATAAAGTGCACACTGCTCTACTATTCATGATATTTTAACAATATTTCAAAGTTTGAAATATAAAATATACACTATTCTAAAGTTCATGACATAAAGTATACACTGCTCCAAAGTTCTAGACACTTTAACAATATTCAAAATTCAAGATATAAAAATATACTCCCTCCGTCCCTTTCAAATTGAGTCACTTTTTTCAGCAATAATTTCAAGCGTTTTCGAGCGTCTTGATGATGAGTTTTAAAATAACTTTTTAAAGAATTTTTTTACTTGTAGTATCCCGTAAGAGAAAAAATTCTTTAAAAAATTATTTTAAAACTCATCATCAAGACGCTCAAAAACGCTTGAAATTATTGTTAAAAAAAATGACTCAATTTAAAAGGGACAGAGGTAGTACTACACTAACTCAAAATTCAAAACACAAACTATAATTTGGCGTTTTGAAATAGAAATCACCTTCATTGTCAGCTTCCGTTTTCTATTGCTCGTTTCCTGCACGAAGATAAGGAATATTTTGTTTGCGTTTCTTGAAAAGTTGTGTTCTTACAGTTCAACTAATCCAACGTACTACTCTACTAATTAATAGCAGCATTATATATTTACAGTATAGATAAAATACTTAATATTATATGAATGCGATATATGAAAAAGGCTAAGAAATCATCACGGGTATTATAACTATAAGCACGCAAATTATCAAGTCAAGTTTCATCAAAATAGGGAAGCAACAGGTACGTGCTGATATAATATAAGCAAGAATAACAACAAAATCTTTCCAATTAACAAAATCATATATATACATAAGAATAATCTTGATAATTGTACCCACACTCACAAGTATAATATCACATGGTGTTGCAGTATATATGAATTGCAAGTTTTGTTTTAATTGACTAATTCATGATTTTTTTATTATGTTCGTCTTAAGCTCGAGGCATCTTTCCGATTGAATTGTGACATTTGCTATTTTAAAGGTATGGGCCATACATATATATTCATACCTAACGTATATGCACACATAGAAATATATACCAGAATCCAAATATGAATGGTCCCTTAATGCATATCATACACCAATCTCTAATCATGAAATGCGACGACATAAGATCAAAATATTAATGATTGAACTGCCATATCTTATCAAGAATTTACATCTTAATTAAGATAATTCGATCATTTCCTATTTAGATTAGCTTGAATCAGGTTAATTATATTTTCAAAAAGATATGGAATATTATATATATGTTTGGAAGCGAATGGTTGTTCTGGATCGAATCAAAGGTCGTAATTTGGAAGCCAAACGATGAGGAAAATTGAACTAGAAAAGATTCTCTCCCTTCAAGTTGATGTGGTTATATTTGTTTTCTTCTTGCTCGAGGACTAGCTACTAGCTAGTTGGAGTTGGACATGGGAATTAAAGATTCATCTCGAATAAAAGGAGCACTTAATTAACTTAATTAATGGGATGAAGAGAATATAAAATCAGCAGACAACTCACAATATGGCCGGACTAGACACAAAGCCCACAAGACTTGTGATTAGGGCCCCAAAATTGTGGGGCCTATTTTTTATTTTATTTTATTTATTTTATGCTTATATGATTTTTAATTTTACATTTATCTTTTATTTTCCGTTCTTTATTGTCTTTATAGTTTAATTACAATATAATAGCCGTTAGAGTTTGATTGTTTGTATATGAATTGAAAATTGAAATTGAATTGCTCATGATCTAATTTTCTGGTTTTTTTATTTGTGTTACCTCTAATTTTATATTTGTATTTTAATTCCTCAGGTTTTCTGAATATTACCATTATTCTTTTTTCTTCTTGGGGCATAATTTTGCTACTTATAAACTGTTAAAACTCATTTAACTTATAGAGAAATTAGTTGTAGAGATTTTTATTTTATTTTTTCACTTCTGAAGGGGCTTTTTTTTTTTTTCGCCTTGGGCTACACGAACCACAGGACCGACCCTGACTCACAATATGATAAGTATGCCCTCGTCTTGTACCGATACAATTTATTTATTTTTAAAATATAAGTATGTATTATCTATACTATGGTGGAAATCCAACCTTAAGACATGAGCGGCATCAAAATTATTAACTTTACATCATTTTTGTTTATTGTTAGCATGATCGTAGGCGAATTTTCATGGAAAACACCAACAAAAGGCAATTAATTATTAGTTAATTAATTTAAGAGTCTACTTAATAAGCAGAATTGGCTAAGGCAGGTGACCATAAAGGCTACTTTCGGCTGTCGTCCATGGCTCCTGAGTCAATTCAATTTTTGGCACTCTTATTATTAATTACTACCAATCATGCCTCAATTATATGACTAAGAGAAACCCACACCCACACACACACACTCTTGCGAAATTTTTATTTCCCTCTAATTTATGGGGTAATAGTGCTAGTAATCATCACATACACTCAAAAAGAACAAATTAAAAGGCTAACCAACTTGTTACACCCCACCCACCACATCAAAACATATTCATATAACCCCACCTTTTTCAAAAGTCTCACATAATTAACCCCATTCTTTTGTAAAAAAAAATTAAAAATTAAATCCCTCTCTTTTATTTTTTTTATTTATAGCTTTCCCTAACTTTCAAAGACCCTCCACTTTATATCCATTTCGAACGCCCTCATTTTCAAATATCTTTCTTCTCCCTTCTTCTTCCCCTTCTTCTCTCACCACTCTCTCTCTCTCTAAGAGAATGAAAACCATAGAAGTATTCTGTGCTTCTCCGGCATCAACGGCGATATGCTCAAGCACCGACCACCGCGCCATAATCCGGCACGGAATGAGGTCCGTCCATCGCCTGGGCGAGACGCCGCGATCCAACGGCGCTCCTTGCTCCTCGCACCTCCCCTTCGAACCTTCTAGAAAGTCCGCCGCCTCTTCTTCCAAGCACCACCCTGATGTTTCGCGGCGGAAGAGCTCCGTCGACGTCTACGATCTCGCCGCCACCCCTCGCCGCCACCTGCTCGCCCCTAAACCTCTCTCCGATTCCCATACCTCCCTCGTTCCTTCCCGCCCTCTCCTCCGAGAAACTCACGCCGACAACAAGCCCTTGAACCAGCTGGACGCTCCTCCGCCGTTCAGGTCTCTCTCCACTCGCTCTCACGAATCGGCGGTGTTCAAGCCTTCTTCCACGGATTCCCCCGCCGCCGCAAAACTCATCGATCACTTAAATGCTCAGAGATCTTCCTTCACTCCATTAAGTCGCCACCAGGTTTCATCATATCCACTTCCTATTTCTTACTATTTTATTTTTTATTAATCAATTTTATTTTTTTTTTACGTTATTAATTTGTCGCAGGTAGTGGAGTTGAGGGTTTCGATTCATTGCAAAGGCTGCGAAGGAAAACTGAGAAAACATATTTCCAGAATGGAAGGTAATTAAATTCGCTTTTATTTTGTTATATTGGTAACTAATAATTACTAATAATTAAGCACGATTGAATTATTTTTAATTTAATTGTACATGTAATTAAAAATAATGCAGGAGTGACGTCGTTTAGCATAGATTTGGAGACGAAAAAAGTGACGGTAATTGGGAACGTTACGCCAGTAGGCGTGCTAACAAGCATTTCAAAGGTGAAGAATGCCCAATTCTGGCCATCTCCGGCTTCGTCTTCGTCATCGTCGTCGTCTCCGTCGCCGAGAATTACTACTTTCATTTCTCCGAGAGTCAGTCTCACTAGATGACTATTACTATCGTTTTGTTCTGTTCTGTTCTAGGGTTTATGCTTAATTTCGACTTTCATATTTTTATTCAATTACTAAAAATAAGTATATGTGTACTATGTCTATGTCACCTTTGACTTGTTAAATTTGTGTTGTGTGTGACTCTGTGTACGTATGCATAGCAAAAATCTTACCGATTAATTTGGGAGTGTTTTCATATTATGTTTGTCCAAGTGGATTTTTTTTTTCCTTGCAATTATTAATTTATAGGAGTAATATTTATTTTGTTCAATATACCCGTGAACGTATTTCTTGGGAACAAACACACTGGCCTTTTGTACGTCCCGATTTGTTTTGTTTAAATCTTAAAATTTGGTAAGGCTGGGCATGTTTTTGTGTCTGAGGAATTAATATAATGTTTTTTTTTTATTGATTTCCCGTTGTACAATTCTAATCACGGTTCTTGTCCAATATCTGTCGAATTTTGTTTTTGTTTTTGTCTCTTTTTTTTTTTTTTTTTTTTTGGAGGGTACTGTCGAATTTTGTTACTTCTGCTTCAAATTAGAACAATTTAATCACTTAAAATAATATACTTATATTCTGTGGTGAAAGAGCAGAATTTGGGAACTAATTAATGACTTAATCCATTTTTCTAATAAGGAGTTGATGAGTCTTAATCCGAGCTGGTTAATTGAAATACCTTATTCATTTGCATATTAGTGATCACATCACCCGAAAACAACTAAATTATTAGTATGTCGCAATTGAGATGACAATAATTCACATAAATTATATCGGCAAATTTGTATGCTTGTATGTTTTTTCATGAGTCGATGAATATTATCAAAGATATATATGGAAGGTGCCACTGCTATCCAAAGTTCGATTTATAAAAAAGTAATATCGTATTATAGTGATGGAGTATTTTGTGTGTTCGTGTCTAACACTTTAACTAGGGGTGAATTAAGATATCTTCTCTAAAGAAAATGGATGGATTTTAGAGCAATTCAAGGGCCGACATAGGCCCCTTTATACATTTATTATGGGTACAACTTCTATTTTCTATATAAAACTTCGCATAAAAAGGTGTGTGTGTGATATTATTTGTATGCCTAAAAACATGTATACGTCAATTATTTAGCGATAATTAATCATTACAAAAACCATGGAAAAGAAAGAAATCAAAATTGATATATGATATATTCTTGAAAAATAAGCCAAATATGCTGTCAAAATCTGTGGAAAAACGCAGCTCAGTTGGTAAGACGCTTCCCCTCCGATCCAAGAGGTCAGAGGTTTGAGTCACCCCGGATGCGTGTGTGTGAGTGTGTTGTATTTGCCTAATAAAAAAAAATTAAAAAACGTATAGGAAAAAAGAAAATATATGTATTTAGTGGGAAAATTGATCTACGAAAAATAGACGTGGGAAGTAAGCGACGCATGCAGGTGGGCCTTAGCAGCACCACGGCTAATAGGTTTTATTGAAACAGACATTTCATACTTTTCCAATAAATATGTCTACCAACGTGGTCTTTTCCGATTATAATGTCTTCTAAATTTTATTCTCAAATTTTGTAATTAATTATTTTCTATATGTGAATACATCTATATATACCAAGTATCATTATCGTCTTGCAACGTGACGAATACCATTTGAACTCATTGCACATGATGGAAATATTAATTCCAACTTTGAATTTTAACAGAAACAATGATCATGCTCGTGCTCTCATTGTGAACATGCATGCTTCTCCAGAATGGCAGAATTTCCATTATTATTATATTTATTTTACATTTTGGTATACTTGTACTACTGCATGCAGTGACAGATGCAGAAAAAATATCCGGTAGGAATTACCTTTTCTAAAATTTGAATTTGATGAAAATTTTATTGTAATTTGATTTGGTAATTGGGGATTTTACATTATAATATGTACAGATTAACAATGATTTGATAATTTTTTAAGAGTAATCTTTTATTTATTTATTTATTTATTTTTTATTGGTGAGGTCCTGAGCCCTCACAAGGCTCTTCTTAAATCCGCTAGTGACTGTATGTATAAGATGTATGCTGGGAACTAATATTGAATATTTATTAAAATTGTTTATAAATTTGCCTGAGATAGTCTTTTGACATTGTTGAATTTGATGGTTTAGACATAAAATTACAACAAACTCCATTAACTTTTATCTGCCTCTAAATGGAAAAATAATACTAGGAAGTGATAATTCAATTTGCTGCATCTTTAAGAATACAAAATATACTGTATTTATAATATACTAATTAAGAATAGAATATACCGTATTTCATACTTTAAAGAGTGGTTGTAATATAGTACTATATGGTCTGATTTGGACACAAAACCATATTGTAATTTACTATTGATTTTGAGTTTGATGTATCGTTTATGGTCCTACAGTGGTAGGTTTTAATTTATGATGAAACTGAAGGTTGACAAAGTGATTTAATTCTTTAGTGTCTCTTTGTACATATTCAATTATGGGAAACTCCATTTCCAATATGCCACTATGTTCTTTTATCATTTCTCACAAGTACGAACCCCACCTCAAAACTCAAGGTTTCCATTCATTTTTTATTTTATTTTATTTTGTTTGCTATTTTAATTATTATTTTCAGTGATCAAGGAAAATTAGTAATAAACCTTATGCAGCAAAGTTTATTTTGTTTGTTAAATAATATGTTTATACGTTTAGCGTCCATGGTTTTATTGGATATACTATATTCATCTTAATTATGATTTTCAAGTACTACTATTTATTTTGCTAAACTTTTTGTCTATTGAAAACTTGAACTGGTGGGACCTTATTTGTTTTCTTGTTCTTCCGCTCTTTTTACCTTTTGGAAAATGGTTGCATCTCGATCCTTTTAACCAACTACTATTTCACATTCACATCCAACTTTTTCTTTCATTTGATTGCTTCACTCCAAATAAGTAATTCAAGTTTTTTATATTTTAGTTTATCTAGTAAAAACATTACACCCGTCTTAACATTTATTAATTAAATTATGGCACACCATAATATGGTCATTATGTATATGTAAACGAGTGATGTATCTTAATAATTGGGCGAAATAGAAGTTGACAATACAAGACAGAAAATAAATTCAAAGAGCATCCTTCTGCAAATTATTATCAATTAAAAAAAAAAAGCAAAGTAATAAATAAATAAAAAGCTATAATATGGTCTGAAGAGAAAAAGGGAAACTTGTATTCTTTTGCTTTAATTTATAAAGCGTTCGAAAATCGTCTTTATTGAATAGTAATAAATTAGATATTAACATATTGATTGAATAATTAAATATATCCAAACAGCTTTATTTCCTTGTTTGACCAAATCCTGGGGGTGGCTGATCAACAAATATAAAATCTAATTACAGGTTTAAAAATATTTATTAATTACAGGTTTAAAAAAGTAGAATTTTGGCGCGTTGATCAAGGAGATTATTATAAATGGCAGAAAAATATTTATTTTTCAGAAGAAAATATTGCTGAAAGTTACTATATGTGGAGGACACATTCTTTAACATGAGGTGGCGCACTAAAAAATTTAGTCGACGATAAATTTATATTTAATCGTCCTCATTGGTTTATGACAACTAAAAATTTAAGATAAATCCCATCTGAACTTGTAAATATTTTAATATCTAAATCATATCATCAACGCGAGGTATATATATGTATACATATAGGAGTATTATTCGACACACTACATGCCTGCGTAATTATGCTTGTGCGATCATTTATATTTATTATGATTTTCCAAATTCATGTATTGCGGTGTTTAAATTATATTACAAATCTTAATAATTAGTGAAGGCGGGTTAAAAGTTAAAACGATAGCTTCGGTGAGCGGGCAGGTCCAATAATTAATAAGCCCAAATATTATTCCTAACTATTTTTTTATTAAAATAATTTAATTTCAAATTTAAATTTAAAATAAAACTCGAATTTGAGACGGTTGATTTCACACATTAACTCCTATATTTTAAAATGATCTAATGGGGATTTATGGGACTTGTATTAAAGATGAAAATTGATACTCCTCTGGCTCAGAAATATTAATTCATTTTATTTATTATTTTATACTTCACATATCAATATAAAATGAGTCAATATTCATGAGCCGAAGGAAGTATTTGATTATTCTACTAGTACTGGAAGTTAACACTAGAAACCCACACAAATTCTAATCGGACAGTTTGTATAAATCCATTATCATCCCCAATATTATTAGCTACATTAGTTGGAATCATACCAATTCCTAATGTTAAAGATTGTTTTAATATCCCTCTTGGTCACACATAATAAATACATGAGAAAGTGACGTGAATATTACACATACGAAAGTATTATAGTATGATTATGTATCCTTTGATAAAAATGTTTAAACTCTACTTAAAAAATTGCTTCCGTGATATACTTTTATATTGAACGACTATACTTCTTTAACTATTTCAAAAAAAAAAAAAAAAAAAATGCATATGGACCATAACGGATGAGATCCTCTATACCAACTAAGATGTATCAATCGTGTTACTCGTGTATCAAACATTAATTTTTTATTAGTTTTATGATATTTTTTTATAAAAATAAAAATTGTTATATTATAATAAATCATAATAAACATTTATAAGTAAAGATATGAAAGTTTAATAAATAATAAAACCTAATTTTTAATTTATCAATCCTATTTATGCTAAAAAATAATTATAAACTCTAATTGTATGAATGAATCTTAGAAAATAATTATAAATTTAAACTAAATAATTATAAATTAAAATTTTTGAATAAAAATATACAAAGCTAATAGAATTTAAAATTTATTGTACAGTTGAAACACTAAAATGAATACTTAGGATCCTGAGTGGGACCATAATTAAAGTCCTCTATTTTAAATTGGTCTTCCAATATCCATCAAACTATTGGATTCTCACACGTGTAATTTTAAGTTTTCTTTATTACTTGCTAGAAAGCCTTGAATCGAAAACTTAAATTGATCCGAAATTTTCATCGTGAGCTATTTTGTAGGTGATTGAGTTGTACTTTGAAGGATGAACACTTTGGTTCATTCTCGCCACAAATTCTATTTTCCCCGACAAGAGGTTGATATATATATATATATATATATATATATATATATATATATATATATATATCTGATGTTTCTTTAAAAAAAATAAAAAATAAAAAGGACAAAGGTTTCAACTACACATGCAATGTAACCATTGAATAAACCTTTTGGCACAAAACGAAGAATTGAATCCATAATTAATTAATGAGGATAATCAATAGTAATCCGTCTCCACCCCATCAGTCTCGTGCTGGTTCGGCGCTGGGAAAGTCTCACCATCGCAAAACCCTTCGCGCTCACATACTTTCCGGTGCCGGCTAGATGCCACTCCGCCACAGCCGTCCGAAAGGCTCAAGCTGTCGGCCTACCCTCCGCCGGCAAACATTGCCGTGAATGCCATCGTCTAGCTCGAACCGTCCACCGAGCTTGCGATGTAGAACCCCTGAAGAGCCCCGATACGAGGTCAAGGTCGTACGTGGCCCTCGCCGTCGAAGATCTTCATCGTTTCGAACATCAGCCTCTGATCCCCGATGGAAAGTCGGCGCTGTTCTGCCGAAGATCCCGCTGCTGCTCCGGAATACGTTTGACGTGGGGCCGGTGGGGAAGGGGACGTTGTTGTTGTTGTTGTTGTTGGTGGTGGTGGTGGTGGTGGGGACGCCGTTACTCACGTACGGGGAGAACGGCGTCGTTTGGCTTCGCGAAGGTCACGGCGATGGCAGAGGGCCGGCCAAAGCCATTCCTGACCAAAAAAGGGCCCGGGGCGAAATTTTAAAATAGGCCCTATTATTTTAAAAATCAATGCATACATCCATATATAACAATGCAACATCACTATTTTATTTTCATTATTCAATTGTAAATATTTTTGGGATTTAAATGTTTTGGCGGTGGCAAGCCAAGAAGAAGAAAGAAAAGGATGGAGAGACGTCTTCATGCCTAGCGCTGTCACGCAGGCAAGAAGATGCAAAAGAAATAAATTTGAGATGCCACGTTTTCAAATGGAATGAATTACTCCCTCCATTTCTTTCAATTAGCTACATTTGCTTTTGACAATTCTGACACGTTTTTCACGCTTCTTGATGATGGGTTTTAAAATGGATTTTTGAAGATTTTTTTCTTTTACGGGATGATGAGTTTTAAAATGGATTTTTGAAGATTTTTTTCTTTTACGGGATCCCGTAAAAGAAAAAAATCTTCAAAAATCCATTTTAAAACCCATCATCAAGAAGCATAGAAAAGCGTGCCAGAATTGCCAAAATGAAATATAGCCTATTGAACGAAATGAAGGGAGTGTGATATTATAATGGGCTCGAGCTATAACAAAAATAGTATTTTTTGGCTTGCATATATTCTTGTTTAGGGCCCTTTATATTAAGCAGCAAACATAATATTTTTTTTTCCAAAAATTATATATATATATATATATATACTATTCCCTCCGTTCAAGAATTTTTGACACTAATATTATATCGAGACGTCTACGATTTTTTAACTCTTTCTATTTTGGGACGTGGGCCCTATAATACACTTTAACACTTTAACATATTAATACAATTTAAAATATTGAATGGACCCACAATTATTACACTTTAACACTTTAACCTTTAATTTATTAACACGTTATAAAACACACATTAAATTCCATAAGTAAAAATTTAGTCCGAGAAAATAATAAATGAATAAAATAATAGTGTAATAAATTTAATAAACAAAAAAAATTGGGCCCCTAAAATGGGTAGGCCCTGCCCATGCTGGTCCACCCTTAGGGACGGCCCTGGGGGTGGCTGCCGCCGAGTACGTCGTGCATGAAAAAGGTTATCGGCGAAATATATGTCGACGAGGAGGATGATGAGAAAGAGGGTACGGAATTCCATTAATTTATTTGAATTTGATTTTAATCTTTGAGGAAAATGTAATGTAATGAAATGGGAATTTATAAATTGAAGTTTTGGGGAAGCATTATGAATTAGAAGTGGAGTTGATTGAAATGGAATTGCAAATGGCAGTGGTTTGTGTTTTATTTGGTTATTACATTTACCCTTTATTTACACCACTAATTTCGACCGAGTATTGTCTTCATTTTATTTTTATTTTTTATTATTTTTATTTGGAAGGGAGTATTGTCTTCACTTTTAGTTCTCATTATTATAGTACGGAGTACTAGTTAGTACGTACGTACGTACTAATTAGTTGTGATTGCAATTAAGTTATATTTTGGGTTTGGGCTTAGATTCTTGTGCCAGTTGGGCCTGATCTGGTCCAACAGTTGATTGAATATATTCTATCTCTTCATTTCATTTCAATCTCTTTTATCACCATTATCTTATATAGTATAGATAGAAAATATATACTATTTGCGTTCTCTTTGAGAAAAAAATAAAAAATTTCTACCATTTTTCTTCGTTTTTCCTTAGTATTCTTTGTGATAGATAATTTTAAACGGGCAAGAGGGAAAATTTTCTTTGAGAATTTATTTTCACAAATGTTTATTTGGAGTGATAATATTTTATCATTTTTTTTCTACATTATAAAAAAATACTATAAGATAAACCAAAAAGAGGACTACATAATAAGTAAAAAAAATCTATCATTTTTATATATAAGCTTATAGAAAAAGAGAAAAAATAAAGAATTTTGTTAAGTCCAGCTACCAAAAATTGACGGCCCTGTACCTATCGGTCAAGATTGTCCAAATAAGTACCGTGTATGTATTTATCATCAAAAAAAAGAAAAAAAGAAGAAGCTGTGTATGTATTAGAGTGGTGAATGAAGTATGACGTTTTTTTAGATAGAATGTTGACAGTTAGAGTAAATTATAGTCCATATTTAATTTTGAAAACAAATATGACTATCAAATAATTATGGTTAGTTTGGTTAGGGTTATTAGTATATCACCAAATTGGAATCGATTATGCAATTTCTGTTTTCTTGTTTGCAGAGCGCTAATTTTTTCTCGTCCGACCTGTTCTTATGTCTTCAAATTCATCCAAAGTTGAAGATCTGACTCAAAATTACACGTACAAATCTAATGTAAATTCTTCATGTTATAAGCCAATGATATTAGAGCTATATTGAATTGGAGTATACAGATTATATAAAAGCAATAGCCTCCACAAGTGTTAATTTGTCAAATTCCTCCTCTATTTGCGTGTTAATTTGAAGTACTTTACGCAGATTAAAATGAATACTCTCACATCTAATGTGCATATTGGAGGGGATATATATTAGGATTATAATTAAATTGGAAAAAAACTATTGTTTCCTAAAGACTTTCTTCAATCCTTTTAAATTGGAGAAACCACTAGCTTGCGTTTGCGTACCCTCAAATTTCGAAGTGTTTAAAAAGGAGGCTTAAGTCTTCGCATCGGATCATAAACCTTACAGCTGCGCAGCGTCCATTGTTTACTTTCTACTAACAATTTACATAGAAGAGACCAGCATTCAAATAGGACCCTATATTAAATAGAATAAACTAATCAAGTCATAATATTAATAATAATATATGGGTCGACAAAATAATAACACCACCCTAACAAATTTATTCAAAATCAATAAAACCATCTGGCAGCAGCAAGCACACATTCAACGGAAAATACAAATTCATGCAACATGTTCCCAGCAAGCAATAGCTAGTCTTAAACTGGTTCATCAGCCGCCGTCACTAGCAGCAGTCACTTGCCGGAAACAACCGACGGGTCAATCCGCGGCACGACGTGGCAGAACAAATCTTCCGCCCGCGGCGCAGTCAGTCCCGGTCGCTCCGTCATGTCGACGCGGCCGGTGCCGTCGGGCAGCTTCCACTCAAAGCACTGAATCATCGATCCGATTATAATAATCACCTCCTGAATCGCAAGCAGCATCCCCGGGCAGCCCCGCCTACCCGTGCCGAACGGCAGCAACTCAAAATGCTGTCCTTTAATGTCGATGGCAGCGTTCTCCTTCTCCAGAAATCGCTCCGGCCAGAACTCGGCCGGGGATTCCCAAATTTTAGGATTTCGGCCCATGGACCAGAGGTTGACGAACAAAAGTGTGCTCGCCGGAATCGTGTAGCCGTCGATGACGCAGTCGGAGATCGATTTCCTTGTTAGCATCGGGATCGGAGGATGGAGGCGGAATGTCTCTTTGATCACGGCTTGAAGGTAGGGGAGATTTGGACCGTCGGATTCTCCCAGAATCCGGTCGAATCCAACGACTTGGGCGATCTCGTCTTGAGCTTTCTTAAGCACATTAGGGTTATTGATTAGTTCTGAAATCGCCCACTCTGCGACGATGGCCGTCGTGTCTGTACCGGCAGTGAAGAAATCCTGAAATCAATAGACTTCATGTCATCAACAATTAATATATATGTTCTTATCGTTTTACAACTTCTTTGACCGAGATAATACAATTTATTATCTAAAATATAGCCTAAAATATAGTCTAAATGCCTAATATACACCCTCAATATATACATATTACTAGTATGAGTTATACAATTTGTCATTATAGGCTTATAGCCCATTATATCTAATTATTAATTTATCAATAACTTTCCTCTCCTACACCTAATTAGGCTTTTATTCTCTAATACTAATTTTTATTATAAAGAAATATATTTTTTTTAACATTTGTGTCTAGATATACTCATTTCGGCCCACAAATTTAATTCCGGACTAACAGATAATTAATACGAGTAGAATTATAAAGGCAATTATTTTGGCTATATTAGTAGGTAATTATTTCCGCTTTAGGTATATACGAATAAATAAGTGAGATAGAAGGAGTAATTAATTTCACCGACAGAAATTGGGCGTTCGTACGTGGGCTCACATCTATCTATCTTTGAAGAATTTAGATGATGAATAACCACATAAATCTATTGTGTCTTAAACGGCCAGCAGCAACCATCTTTTAATACGTGTCCTAAACCCACTCTACGTAGCCATCTGCTATCAGTTAGTCTAGTACTATATCTTAATTACAATTATGTCAAATTATCTTTTAAGATGTCTAAATGAGGGCTAATTTTAATATATATATATATATTATTTAGAATAAGTAACTGAGGAATACTAATATTCCATATGTATTTAGTGAAATATAATAACTTAAATAATTTACGTGAAGATATGTCAGGAACTTGGGAGATGCTCTATGAATATCTTCAGATTTCTCTTTATTCTGTATATTAATGGGTTGGGTCCATTAATTTTTTATAATAATATGATGAAGATGTGCTTAAATCTAGTGTGTAAACAAAGATAGACACCTTCTCTTCCTGCCAAATTAGGCCAAGAAAATAGAATATTGTCGACTTATGTTTCCCCTGGTGATGCAATGAAATATATTGTCGCATAATATTTGATAATAATAATACTCTAATCAATTAATACTCCCTCCGTTCAAGATCTGTAGACACATTTTTTTTTGCACGCATGTCCAACTGTCTTACGATGAGTTTTAAAATAATTTTTTATAATTTTTTTTTTTTACGGATACTCCGGTAAAAGAATTTCTTTAACAAAAAATCATTTACAACCCATCATCAGTACGCGTGGAAATACGTGCCAAAAAAAATTGTGTCTAAAAATCGTGGACGGAATGAGTATTTATTTAGTGGAAAAATAATTAAATATCGGTTAATTACCAGAATCAAAGCTTTGAGATGTTCCCTCGTGAAGTTCACTTCCGCCTTCCCACTCTCCATAATATCGAGAAACATGTCGAGGAAATCCTTCGCCTCCCCTGCGCCGCCAACGCTGCCGCCGCTGCGGCGCTGCTTCTCTCTGACGGTGATGATGTTCTCCAGCAGAGCATCGTACCTCCTCTGGATATCTTCAGATCTCTTCCTTATCCCTTGGAAATCGAAGTTTTTACAGAACCAGATGATGTCGGTGACATCGAACTCCCCGAAGAGCTGCGTCACCTCTCGAATTACCGTCCTCGCCGCCTCCGCCTCCCCCTCCGTCTCGGAGCACCGTATGCTCAGCATCATGTGCGAGATGACGTTGCTCGTCAGCTTCACCAGCTCCTCCGTGATGTTGATGCTCTCCCCTGATTTCCCTGCGCCATTGACGGTGCGGTGAGGGTCAGATCTCGAATTGGGGTCAAAATTAGGTCAAAATTGATTTCTAGAAAGAGGAAATTACCCTTGTTCATGAGGATTTGGATGAAGGTGTTGACCTCGAGAGTCCGAATCGGCTGGAATTGGAGGAGATTCCTGGCGCCGAGGAGCTCGTAGGTGCACAATTTCTTAATGTACTTCCAGTAGGGGCCGTAGGGGGAGAAGGCGAAGGAGGAGTCGTAGGTGACGATGTCGATGGCGGTGGAGTGCTTGCGAGAGGAGAAGACGAGCTCGTTCGTCTTCAAACACTCCTTCGCCAGCTCCGGCGACGAAACGACGGCGCATCGGATGGATCCGAGGCGGACCTGCATCAATTCGCCGTACTTGAGGGACAGATGGTGGAAGGTCTGGTGGAGCGCGGGCCCCAGGAGGTGAAGGTGGCCGATGATCGGAAGGGGGAAAGGCTCCGGAGGAGATCGCCCATGGCGCCGCTTTCCGGTGAGAAGGGTGCGGAGGAGGGCGGCTGAGAGGATGAAGAGGGCGGCGTACAGTGCGATATCAACTGGGTCCATCGACTTGACTTGGCTAATGGCTACTAGTACTATCACTCTCCCCCACTCCCACTATAACTTTTTTTGGCGTCTGATTTTATTTTCTTTGTTTTCTTTTTATATATGTATATATGAATAAAAAATGTTTTCAACTTTTATAAGTGCTTGGTGCAGCAATTTACACCGTTTCCTTTCCTCACTCACTCGACGTATACAGTACTAATATTGGTAGTTTGGTGAATTCAGTTCTATAAGTTATTTATTCCTTTACCTACGAGCTACGTCCCCACTATAACTATGGAGTATATGCGAAAATTAATTATGAATCCATAGGGCATAGGGAGTAATAAAAGCAAAAGATTTTACGTATGCATATTCCGCTGAAGTTTGGTAGATCATATCGTTGGTTGGTTGGAGACTTGGAGGCCTCGGTGTTCAATTATGCATCCTTTGTGAAGATAGGGTAGGTGGACTCGGGATCCTCCGTCCTCAATTTGGTGTTCCAACCATATCCTAAATCGTAATTTCTATTAGTTTTATTCATTTATTTTCAATAAATTTATTTTATAATGATTTTGTTTAATTTTAAGATTATTTTCAAGGGTTCACCCATCCCAAATAGGGTTTATAATTATTTTTTTACATTTAATTTCACTTTTATTAGTGTATTACAGTTGATAAATTAAAAAAATAAATTATATAATTTTAAAAAATTCTAATTTTTTTTCTTATAAATATCTATTATGATTTACTAAATTTTAGTATTTTTATTTTTAAATTGGTAAAAATTAAGTTTGGGACACCATTGAGATATAGTTTTTGGGATAGAGGATATCATCCGGGTAGGTGTGGCTTTGGACTTCATCACATTTCATTTCTTTTTATTTCTTCTTTCTTTAATTTTTGATGGGTTTGAAAAGAAAATGTGTGCAACTTTAATCAATTCTTTAGTACCTATATTTTGGTTGTGGTTTTTAGTCATATACACATTTATTATAGTGTACTATAATTTCTTTTCGACATCTACCTTGTATATATGTGAAGATCCTTTTTTTTTAAGACGTTGTTTAAAGAATGTTAGGACTATATCATGGTATAATTTGAAGGCGTCCGCATTTTGGATTCTTGCGCGACCAATGTAGAAATTATGAATGATGCACTTTTACGTACTATATAAGGAGTATATTATAAGAAACTAGTTTGTATCCCGTCGAATTTCGACGAGATGTCATTTTATTATAGTATTTATTAAAATGATTGTATTATGATAATTTGTTTAAAAAAAGTTTTACAAAATCAAATTAAATTTTATTGAAAAAATATTTTAATATGGTGTACTCTGTTTAGAAAATAACATTAAGGTCTGCCCGATCAATAGAAAATTTTAAAATGATTCTCATTTTATGTTTAATTTATTGTGAAGTGCTTTATATTGAAAATATACAATTTTGTTAAAAAAAATTACAATTATAGTTATCGATACATACTAAAGAATTCTCAAATTATATTGACTAATGGGCCACCTCAAAATCGATTTTGTGCCTAATATATTGTCAAGTGTTTGAAATTAAAAATATATTTTTTTGTTACAAAAAATTAAAAATTATAGCTATCGATACATACTAAAATAATTTTAAAAATATCAAAACTGAACTTGAGTCTAAAAAAAATAAATAAATAAAAAAACATATTTATTGATACATACTAAGAGAGCATTTCAAAAACTTTTTGACTAATGAGTCACCTCAAAATTGAAATAGTGTTAGGGCAAAAAATTTCAAAATCTTTTTTGCCAATGGGTCACCTCAAAATCGAAATAGTGTTAGGGCAAAAAAATCAAAACTTATTGACCAACGGGCCACCTCATACCGAAATAGTGTTAGGGTCAAAATATTTTTTTTTACTGAAAAACGGTTTAGCCTAATCAACCCAAACTAAAAAATACCCCCAGCCCGATAAGGATGATCTGATAATCGTTGAAACGTGTATAATATATTGTCAAGTGTCTTAAATTTAAAAATATTATAAATCAAAAATAGATTAGATTGATTAACTGGAACTGAAAAAATAGCCTTAGCTCAAAATATTTTACTTTCGTTTTCTTCTTTTTTTTTCTTTTTTTAAAAGAAAAGTAGCAAAAACACCTTTAACGTTGCTACTTCGAAGCAAAAATACCCTTCACGGATTCGTACTCGTACACGTCGACCCGTACACGCATTCGTACACGTATCGGAGGGTTGGTGTTTGTACTCGTACCCGTACTCGCCGGTTTGGGTTCGGAACCGTACCTGCCGAAGGCGGCGGTTCGGGTACGGTACTAAAAGTTGGACCCTCGACCCGCTGGTTCCTATACCAGCTGGCCCTTCATTTTGATATGTATTTCATATAAAAAATATTTTTTTTATTAATTAGTTCTAATTAGAATGCACTCTTTAGCCTACTTTAGCATTTTTTCCATTAAAATTTTAACCAAATTTATTTTAACAATGCTCTGTCCTTCAAGATTAAATTTTTAAATAACTTGACATCCTCTAATTCATTATTTAGAAGCCTGATTTTGGTTTACATTGTTGGATTCTTTGCAATAAAATAATATTTTTTTTATTTCAAATAATTCGAGGTACAACTAATAGAATTTAAAATAAATTTTTAATATTAAAATAATAATTATAAAACCCACTGTGTAGAACCATACCCGCCGGGCAACTCTACATGATTTGAGCAGTTGAACCAGTCGAACTATGGTTGAACCGTTTAATATATTTTTAAAAATTTCTTGGTCTAGAGCCAAAATATTTTATGTAACGCCCCGGGCCTACGGGGTGGGAGCTCGTTATGCTACGGTGGCACAATGGGCCTGCTTGCAACTACTTGGCGTTCGTACTCGCTTTGCCAAAATGGTTAACTCAAGTTGCTAAAGAGTCTATTGAGCTCGTACTTATACTGTCTTGACAGACAGACCATACTTATTTGATATGGGATGTCACAGTCTCCCCTCGTTGAATATACGGCGTCTTCATTGTGACTTACATGTAGGACTGCCCCCGGGCCCATGGAGCTCACCCGGGGTCGGCTCTGATACCATTTGTAATGCCCCGGTACCACAGGGTGGAAGCCCATTACGCTATGGTGGTACAATGGGCCCGCAAGCAACTACTTGGCGTTCGTCCTCGTTTTGCTAAAATGGTTAACTCAAGTTGCTAGAGAATCCATTGAGCCCATACTTATACTGTTTTGACATCCCATACTTATTTGATGTGGGATGTCACATTTTAACTCAAAAATATTTTAGTCTGATCAATTCAAATCTAATATTTCGGCCAACGGGCCACCTCAAAATTGATTTTATGTCTAATAGTATACATATTAAAAGATTTTTACAAATTTCTTGGGCAACGGGCCATCTCAATTGAAGTTGTGTTAAGGCCAAAGTATATTAACAAACTCGAAAATAGCATCACATACTTATTCGATGTGGGATGTCACAATCTCCCCTGTTGAATATACGACGTCTTCATCATGACTTACATGTAGGACCGCCCCCGGGGCCATGGAGCTCGCCCAGGGTTGGCTCTAATAACATTTATAATGCCCCGGTACCATGGGGGTGGAAGCCCGTTATGCTACGGTGGCACAATGGGCTGGCTAGCAACTACTTGGCGTTCGTTCTCGCTTTGCTAAAATGGTTAACCCAAGTTGCTAGAGAGATCATTGAGTCTATACTTATACTGTAGCAACTACTTGGTGTTCGTCCTTGCTTTGCTAAAATGGTTAACCCAAGTTGCTAGAGAGTCCATTGAGCCTATACATATACTGTCTTGGCATCCCATACTTATTAGATATGGGATGTTACATTTTAACTCAAAAATAATTTAGTCTGATCGATTCAAATCGAAATTTCAAAAATTTATTGGCCAACAGGCTACCTCAAAATTGATTTTATGTCTAATAGCATATATATATTTATTTATTTTTAAGAATTTGACAAACGTAGTTATCTATCGGTATATATTAAAAGAATTTTACAAATTTCTTGGCCAACGGGCCACTTCAAAATTAAAGTTTTGCTAAGGCCAAAATAAATTAACAAACTCGAAAATAACATGAAAGAATTGGATTAATCAAATTTTTGAAACGATGCTTAAATTTTGTGTTAAAAATATATTCTGAAAGTTAACTTAGATCGATTTGGGCGAGCCAGCCCGAATAGCCCGATAAATATGGGTAAAAAAGCACGAATTGACCAAACGCATGCGTAACTCATTTAATTAGAGACCCAATTATTTTTTATGTAGTTCTACTTATTTTGAGTGTCAAATGGTCAATTTAAAGAATGCAAACATCTACTATTATTTTACTTTTATGAGAAATACCAAAACAATTTTGCATAATTATATTATCTAAATTCTCTTTTATATGCAACTATATGTATGTGCTTAGCTTTGAGATTTCGATGTGGGACGGAATATTTTAAATAAATAGAAATACAATATAAAATGGTATTTTCCATCCTTCATTCTTATTTATCTAAAATACATCTATATTCACTCATAAACACAATTAAATCAATAGTTTAAAATTTTATTCATTGTTATATTAACAACTATGAATTTATTTGTGTGCACTAACACTACGAATTCATAAATAGTTTAACGATCATCTTATAAACTTACAAATATATCAATATATATATTCTTATCGTAATTATATATATTTGAAATTCTATTAATATATAGAATATAAAATTAGAATTAATTTGTATAAATATATAGATTTTAGATAAATAATTAATGGAGAATGTAGGAGACGCCACGTAGGCATGTGATTGTGGTGCTTCAAATCCGGAACGAAACATATAATATATTGTATGCCTTAAATAATATTAATTAATGATGTGGTGAAGTGGTGTAAGATATAGACTATTGTGTTGGAGATCATGAGTTCGAATCCTCCCCTCCTCATAATTATAATTAAAATTTTAAATTTGAAGTGCAAATATATATATGTACAATATAAAATATATAATTAATAATTAATATATATAAATAAATAGATTTTAGATAAATAAGAATGGAGGCCGTAGGTGATGCCACGTAAGCATATGAATTAACGTGGTGCTCCGAATCCGCTGCGGAATTATATATAAGATGATGATATGTTACTCACCTAATGGTGGACACCTTTGTCGTTTCTTCAATTTAGCATTATTTTGTTTGATTTTTTCGATTGTTTTATATTCTAATATCATAGAAATTAATATAGAAATCATGAAATCTACAAAATAAATAAAAATCAAAGCTCGATTTGTTCTTTTTTCCTTCTAATGTCGAAAAATGAGTAATGTGACAATCGAGCTTTGATTTTTATTGATTTTGTAGATTTAATAATTTCTATATTAATTTTTATGATACTAAAATATAAAACAATCGAAAAAATAAACAAAATAATAGCAAATCGAAGAAACGACGAAGATGCCCACGAATGTGCTCACCATTAAGTTAGTGGCATATCATTTCTCAGTATATTATAATTACATATGTGCATTCACGTTGTCACGTAAATATAGTTGTAATGAAATGACGACCGAATAATTCAAACACATTTACTCCCTCATTTCATTTATTGTTTAATACGATTTTTTTTTTAGCTTTTTAATGTGTGTGTGTGTGTGTGTTTTTTTTTTTTTTTTTTTTTAAATAATAAATCTTCTCCTATCGTCTTAGCTCGATCATTTCAATTATCAAATTTTAGTACTTCCCATTAAAGTTCCAAGTATTTTCCTCCATAAGACGATTATTTAACTTAGGTGTGAATAAGATGACAAAATATTAATATTTCTTAATTCTAGTTCTAAAGACCAAAAGATCTTATAATGGAAGTTTAATTATTTGTGTCTTGGCAATATTAATTATAAACGTAACATTTATTAATAAGAATCATGAGTCAACTTCGATGTCCAATATCATACTGCAAAAGGAGCAATGAAACATTAAAAAACAAAATTAAAAAATAAATAATATATATATATATATATATATATATATTTAAAAAGTGATCTGAGTATCGAATATTATTCTATTAAGATTTTATTCAGATTTTATAAGTACTCCTCGGTCCCATATTATAATGGACTCATTTTTTTTGGGCACGATATTTTAAGAGAACTGAACTTATTTAGTGGATAAAGTGTAGTACTTAATCTTTAAATTTAAATTCCATTTTTTTCCTATATTAGAGCATCATAAATTTTTAAAAATATATTGATGATGGATCTTAAATGAAAGAGGTTATATCATGACCTTTAATTTTATATAAAAATTATAAAAGTCAAAAAATTAAAAAGCAAGTTATGATAATTTAAAAACTTTTAATATAAATTATATTTTGGTGCGTGCAGAATAGTGAGATTAGAAAGTTTTAATCTTTGTCATTTCATGAAGGAGTCATTTTGACAGCGGCGGTTCTTGGACCTGTGCGGGATGGGCGACCGTACAGGGTCCCGAAAATTTATGTCCGTATAGTTTTTCATAGTATAAATTATTTTACCGCTATTTTGTTTAAAATTTTAAACTATTGTAGCTGGTAAGCTCTTTTTTCCTATCCGTTGACGATTTCTTTATTATTGCTATTATTTAATTTTGGATCCATTTATTTTAATTATTTTTGGCTTTGTAATGATAAGGGCCTAATTTTTAAACTGTTAAATTTCTCCAATTCCAAGTATCATTGTTGACCATATTTTTTAATTTCAGATCCCTTTTATTTTATTTTAATTTTTTGCTTATATTGATAAAGGGCCCAATTTATTTTTATTTTTTATAGTTTATTTTAAAAACTTCTAATTCTCCCTTATATAAAAAAACGTTGAAATCCAAAATGGATTTTTTAGTTGTTTTTTGTTTGATATTGATAAGACCTCAATTTTATTTTGTTTATATTTTATTTAGGCGACTTCCAAAAACTTCATATTTTAAGTAGAAAGTTCAAGTTTGGATTTTTAGTTGTTTTTATTTTTATTTTTATTATATATATATATATATATATAGGGAATAGTTCACATGCAAATAAATCCTAGTGTAATTTTGTATAGCTGTAAGCATGATTTTGTATAGCTTTAAGCATAATTCGCACTTCACACACTAGGACTTAAATCTATATGAACCAAACTCTCTCTCTCTCTCTCTCTCTATATATATATATATATAGGTAGTAGATCATAAGAAAACTAATTATTACGTGAAACCTGCAATCCATCATAAAATGTTGCATTTTATTCATAAATGATGCATTTGTGCATAAAATGTATATAAGTTAGCTTTTGTTTGACAAGAAAATAAGTGTTCTTTTTCTTTCTTTTTTTTAATTTTGTTGAGCTGACTCTTTCTACGGGTAAAACTTACTTGACTTAAATACTTCAAATTCTAAAGAGAAAATTAAGCTCATGCTTATATTATTCACATATGTGATGTCACTTTATCTTAATTAAAACATACTCTACAATGAGATGATCATAATCTCTTGTTGTTTTCTTAAAATACGAAGCAAATCAACTCTTTTTAATTACATGTCTTTGGCTTTTATGTGCAACCATATAATTTGAATAATTTTGCTAGAAAATCGAAATGAGAGTCCAATTTTTATTTCATTTGTCTTATATAAATTTCTAATAAAAAAATGAAGCTGTTCATTCATTTTTTTCATTCAAATATTGAATATCTTTTATCACGAGTAAAAAAAATTATATCCTCTCTTCTCTACATATGTTCGCTATCATCATATCTCATTTTTTTAAGAAATGCATGCAGAATAACACTTTTGATTGAGTGTTTTTGCCTTTTATATTAAGTACTATGTTATTTTGATAAATTTAATTTTACATAAACATGAGAAAGGCTCAATTTTAAAAGATCATTCAAAGTCCCGTTTGTCATTGCCCCGCCCCTATAAATTAAGAAAAGTTAACGCCAATTAAGTTTTGGCCTAATTGGTAAGACGCTTCCCTTCCAACCAAGAGATCGGGGGTTCGAGTCACTCTGAGTGCGTGTGTAGGTGTGGTGTTTATCTAATAAAAAATAATAATAAATTTTAAAAAAAAAAAATTAGGTCTTGGCCTAGTGGCAAGGTTGAAGCACCCAAGTCTCTTATCTGTGAGAGGTACTTAAATTGGTTCAGTTCTCATTACCGACATGTAATATGTGGAGTACTTTTTCCACTTTTAATGTGGAGTATGAGTCTCATCTATGTATGTAGTAGATTTCTTATATTTCATTTGTCTTGACTGTGTGTGTCTCATTCCATTATTTTAATAGATATAAAATGAATATATTTGAACCACAAATAGTCGGAATTGATGTATATATATGAGTGGAATGTATAGAGCAGATTTCACATGTACTCTCAAGAAAAGCTTCATCATAGGTTTCTTTTTAATAATTAAAAAAAGAGTTGCATAGTCCATAAAAGCTTTTTAATCGAAAAAGATAAGAAGGAAACTTGTAAGCTGCAAATTGGAAAGATAAGAAGGAAACTTGTAAGCTGCAAATTGGAAAAAAAAAGCATGCAAAGATATGTTGGAATTTGGTCTTTTGATCAAATTAAAATAATTAATATTTAATTTATTTATTAAATTAAATCTTAAATTGTCGATCTACTCCTGGAGTAGATGAACGTGGTTTATTCATATGGTCAAAACCAAATTCCGGTGAGTGAGATATAAATGCATAAAGGTTGAAGATTGGTAGAGTAATTACTTCATTAGTTAATGAAGTAGTACTTGTCCCACATTGATTACTAACATTAACTAATCTTGTTTAAATATGATTAAACAAGTGGGCTAAGTATCAAGTGGGCCAAGTGACCATGAGAGGTTGGGCTCTCTCGCGTGCGCCGCCGTCCATTCGGCTGGGCTTGGGTCTCGGGGTTAGGTTTCGTGGCCGTGGTCTTGAATCTTGGCAATTGGTCCTTTGGGTGGTCTTAGAGTCGGGTTTCCACGATCTCCAACACAAGAAGAGAAAAAAGTTTGAAATCACTTCCACGATCGAAATTTGATTCCATTCATGACACATCCGGAGTAGCCCCTTCAAAAATAAAAGTATTTATAGCCCTTCCAAATGCTCTAATAAATACATTGCCCCCCTTCAAAAATAAAAGTATTTATAGCCCTTCCAAATGCTCTAACAAATACATTGCCAAATAATGATCAAGAGTTTCGTATTTGTCTTTCCTTTGTAAAGCCCAACAAATTGGAGAAAAGACTCCTAAGATTGTTCGAACCAACCCCCTGAACCTCGAGGCAATCAAGACATTTTTTGCCAAACATCAAAGGAAAACTTACAAGAGGACAATATGTGATCCATGTCGTCCACATGATAAGGCAAAGGCCACAAAATTTATCAAGATCATCAATGGCAACCCGTCTTTTTACCTAGTTATCTCTAGTAGGGATTGAATTCCGAAATTCCATAGGAAATAAGATACTCCTACCTTTACTTGGGTAGGTAGACTATTTCAAACCAACCGCTGTAGATATTTAGTTTTTACTCTCTTCTTCCACAATTTTTTTTTGTTTTGTTTTTTGTTTTGAAAGAGTTGACACGGTTTTCAAGTTATTGGATGATTGTAGTGTAAATAGAAATTGAGTCTTAGATTAAAAAAAAATATAGTTTTAAATTATTTAATAGGTTGATTGTAGTGTAAGTAGAATAAAATTCTTATTTAAAATGTAATTAAATAAAGTCATAATAGCATACTTTGTAAATAAGAATGTATTGCGAGATAAATCTTTGAGCAAGTTCATGTCAATATATAATATGTCTAAAAAAAATGTCAAAATTTCGTAAACGAATTAAAGCAAGTTCATGTCAATATATAATATGTCTAAAAAAATGTCAAAATTTCGTAAACGAATTAAAATGTCAAAATAAATAAAAATTTTATGGACCGATGAAGTATTTTATTTTTTAGCAAACCCAAAACATTGTGTATATATTTTGTTGCAATAAAATAATATGCGAAATTCATTACACTCTTAATTTCTCAAGTTTTAATTACATCTTTGTGCTTTGTTCCTAAATTTTACTCCCTCCGTCCCTGATATTAGCGTGCTGAGAGAAACGACACGCAGTTTTAGACGAAAATAGTGTAAAGTGGAAAAAGATGGAGATAGTGGAATAAGAGGCCCACACCAATAGTGGAAAAAGGTGGAGATAGTGGAAAAAGG